>WEIT01042070.1:326502-403667 GCA_013389985.1 Dryoscopus gambensis | reverse complement strand
TCAGATGCATTAGACTGGGAGCTGCAGCCACAACATAGGTGATACACAAATAGTACATCCTCTGTACTGTGTGTCCCGTGTGTTGCCTCTTGTAACTCAACTAGGTTGTCACCCATAAAGATGTCAACACACCTGAAACTCATCCTAGACCTTGGAAATCAGAGCTCGGGGAGGTTTGCATGTCTGTCCCTCCTGCACACTAATTTAAAGTCAAGAGTCTTTTAGGTCTGTAGCTCTCTGTCATGGTAATATTAATGGAAAACCAGTGATTGTTGCTCTCCTGAGTGACTTGGCACTCTTCTGCACTGAGAAAATGTGGATTGGGACTGAAAGAAAACTTTAGAAGGTTTTATGCCCAGGAACAAAATTTGGGAGAGTGAAAAGGTTTCTTAAGGTGAACTGTCATGGTGCAGGAAGTGTTTAGCAAACAGTACAATGGAACAAGACTGTATCGCATTAAGTCTCCCAAAAGATGCCAAAGAAATGATACCATGGCAGTAAAAGATCTCCTTTGATTTTTGTTTCTTTTCTTCTTCCACTGGGAAAGGTGGAGTACCCTGCCTGTACTGCTTAAAAGTCATGCACCTATGCAGTTGTGATGTCAGCCCTGCTTTAGAAATGATGGTTTAAGAAGCCTCAGTGCAAGGATTGATGGAGGAGTGAGGATTATTTTGATACGTGTTTACTGTACGTGTACTTCAATACCAGCTTTGTCCTCAAGCTCCATTTATTGACTGCTGGTATACAAGGAACAACTGCGAATTAGGAGCAAGGCTTCACAAACATCTGGATGAAATAAAAGCACTTGGGCTAACCAGCATTCGTGGGTTTTAAAGTCTATTTTTAACTTGAGGGGAAAAATGAAAAAGTAATAGTGAATAGTGGGGACAATCTTACCAAAGTATGGGAAAGCTGAATGGACAGTAGGGAATGCTGTGGCTGAGGGACCTGTAGTGACTTTCACTTGATGCACAGTGTCCTCGCTTGAACTACAAGGCAGGTGTGTGAGTTTCAGTGGTCCTCTCTCTTCTGACATTTGATTTCAATTCAAAAATGTGAGAATTTAAGAGTTTTACTCATTAAGCTGAAAAATGAAAATGCAAGGATGTCCAAAAGATCATTGGCTTCTTGTCAATCACACTACCCATTTCAATTAAGTAGGAAGATTATCTGCGGGGATTGGCACCTGAAAGTTAAAAGGACAAACAGCCTTTTCTGATAAATTAATATAATTGTCTGAACTTTTCATTTTATTAAGAAATCATTTTTAAATTAAGTATTTCAAAGACATTGCAAAAACTGTTGTAAAGTAGAAATAGTCTATTAAAACTTAATTTAAAATGTATGCAGCAGAGAAACCCACATCTTCAGATGCTGAAGTTAGTGTTCATCTTTGATATCCTTAGGCTGAAATAATGTCTCCCAATCTGATCAGTAGATTCTTATTTCAGACAATTACATGGCATCTTGGAAATAAAAGAAAACTTATTTCCAGATGTGTAGGTCTAACAGATATTGTCTTTCAATTCTGGAATTCTCAAAAGGCAAAGGATTTCAGTGTTTATATACCGAAAGTATAAATGAACGGAGGAAATTATTTCACATATGATAAAATTCCACATCACTGATTCAGAAAAAAAAGTTTCAAATTTGTTTGGCAATGCAGAGTTCCCAGTGTTCTGTACAGGTAAGAAAAATTCTGAATAAAGCAGTAAGAGGATCCTTAATAGACAACATTGATTAAATGTCCAGTTTCTGTACATAAGTGAAAATTATTTGTTCTTGGGATGGGAATAATTGTAATTTGTATTCCCTTAAACCTACTTCCTATGGAAACATTAAGGAGTTTTCACATAAGTAAAAAAGAAACTACATACAGATGATTTAATTGGTAACAAATTGCTTTTCCAAACCCCAGGCATTGTACCATCATAAGATTTTACATCTGAGAAAGCTACCTCAAAAATAATGTCATCTTCTCAAATTGCTGAGAGCAGAGGGAGAAGGGTGAACATCTTGAGCAATTGACTGCGGGTGTTTGCTGTGTTCACCTATCCCCCCTAGTTACTTGTAGCTGTAACAAAACATACTGCAGACAAAAGGAGGATTAAAAAAAAAATAAAATCTTCCTTCCTCTAAAAATCTAAGATTCATATGTTTTTAACAGAAAGAGCTCTTGCAAATACTCCAGACTAGTGTGTTTTGGGGCAGCTATTTGAATAAAAACTACAGCTTTTCATGGCTTGCATTACTGGGCTCTTGTCACACAGTTGATGGTGTGCAGCCCATCCTGGGAGGCTTAATTGCTGCTCATGTTCTGTTTACATGGCAGTTGGGTTTTTAAAGGAATGCAACCATAGAAATACAAACCAAAGTTTGCTTTCTTCTTCAATGCATGTGATTTTGTTTTTCCCGCATGTCCAAGTTCACTTGCAGTGAGTTGTACACACACACATGGTTCTCACGAGCATCTGCCTGCCTACAGAACTGTGAAAATTAATTGTGTTTTGATGGGATTTTTTGACTTTATGTTCCCCAGAATGAACAAAAAACTTAATTAAGGTGTGTAGATAAGATCTCTAATGAAAGAACATTGTAAGAATTTACTTTGGCTGCTTTTGTTCTGAGATCTAGAAGTCTATTTCCATTAGTGGACAGGACTGGCAGATGAACTGCAATTAAAGGCACAATAGCAAAAGAGATTAAACACAGGAATGACAACTGACAGTGTAGGCTTCCTTCAGTGCTTTTTGTCGCGTAGAAAGTGGAGCTCCAAATTCTGCTCAGTTCACTGAAGCACCAGGTTTTAATGAACTGCTTTATGCTGTTAACCTTGCGGTCTAGCTATCCCGAGTAATGCATGAGCATTCCTCTGCCTAATGAAAACTCTTGCTTTTCCTTCTTCCCCACAGGAGGAGAGGTTCCATACACAACCCTGGCAACCCGACTGATGATGGGAGCCTGGTGGCTTTTTGCTTTGATTGTCATCTCCTCCTACACGGCCAACCTAGCAGCTTTCCTCACCATCACACGCATTGAGAATTCCATCCAGTAAGTTGATAAAGAATGATTCAAGGGAAAGGAGGGCGAACATAAATATACATGTAGAGGGGTATAAATGTACTACTTAAATGTGAAAAAAGGAATAAATTTTTATCCTCCTGAGAAGTAGCTTGAAAGTTAGAAAAATAACAATATACCATGGACTGTCAGTCTCCCTGGAGACGCTTTGTTTTTAGGATTTGAATTGTTGGCCTCTAGCAGATACTTTTCCCTGTGGCAGACATATATATGTGGGTTTGCACACATACATATTTTGAAAGAAGCATTTGAGTTTGAGATGACCACACAGTATCAGCATTTGAAATGGCAAAGTATAAATTGTTGCTGCCTTCTCCAGCTCTGCTTTCTATTCAGATGTATTCCACAATAGTTGTGTTCTGACACTTTGGTCAGGAAGAACCCAGTGCTTCTTCAATGTATGGGGAGCTCAAAGCTGACTTCACCTGTTCTTGCAAAGGCAGAGATGTGTTAACAGCAACAAATAGTTACAAACTCAGTCACTGGTAATCTTTGCTCTTTCTGCTCCTGGGTGCTCTCTTACTACATAAGCAGATCACATCATTCTCTTTTTTCCATCTATTCATTATTTTGTTTCATGGCTCCCAGAAATGGTCTCCCTCCCAGTCTTCTCCTGTCCCTTTTATGGTGAACTCTTTCTGTCACACCTTCCAGTCTTTTTTTGAAGATCATGTCATCTTTCCGTGCCACAGGAACCTTTCTAGGTCTCCTACCCTCTCTCTCTGCCCTTTTGTACTCCAGTATCCTCTCCTTCAGCAAGCTCCATGCTGAGTTATCCTCACTCCCACGGTTCCAATGACATCCTTCACTTTCAAATGCTCACTCCTGGGTCCCAGCAGAGACTAGAAAATACAGTGAAGCATTAGCTAGACAAGCACTGTGAGGGACAGCTGGCCATTTTTTCATAGCAGGTTTATCTTGAGGCTACAAGTCTGTGAAAGTATGTGACAGGGACAAAATTACCCTTTCCTATCTATCCTTCTTTGCAAAAACCATAGAGACTTTAAAGGAGAGGCACATTTCACTGTATTTCTATCTTCAGAAAGGTAAGAACCTGACCTTCAAGTCAGGCTCAACACTGACTTTAGGGAAAATTCCATTTTCCCAGTCCAGTCATTGATTCAAGTCCCTGACTTGTGTGTATCATCACCTAAGGTCTTTCTGCCTCCAGTTCAGCTGCTTTCAAAATCTCTCGGAGATTCCCCTTGAGACAATGAGCCACTATCACAGACTGAGCAGGCGGAGCCTTGGCCTCCTGTGAATTCACAGGTCAGGATCAAGCAGCACTGCGCGCCAGCCGTCACTGTGCTGGCACAAAGGCACTTCTCCTCTAGGTGAGGATTTTCTATGTGCTAAAACCAGGCCAGGCTTTCACATAGGCTGGTAAACATCTGCAATAGCAGGCAAATAAACATCTGCGATAGCAAACAAGTTTCGTTTGTAATTGAAGCCCGAGTCAGACCCCAGAGCAGAAGCAGGACCTAACTTTGAGTGCATGGTTATGTCCTGACTCTTGGGTGATGGAGGTGGAGGCAGAAGTTGGCGTTCCATGGCCCAGATTGCCCAGGCTTTACCAGTCCTTATTCATTCCCAATTGGAAATTTTTTACAGCTGTTATCCTTCCTTTCTGAGGTAACAACCTTGCCACTTCTATCTATTAGAGGGCTACATACTCTAAGACAGAGATATATAAAGCAGACTAAAGTCACATGAGCAAATTATTCCCTTGATACAGTTGTATTACCAGTTAAATCGAGTTATCATTTTCTTTTGTATTCTAAATAACAGATTTTGAGATGATGCAGTGCTGCTGGGGTATTTTGACACAACCCAATCATTTGACTCTGCAGTCTCAATTATAATCCCTTCAAAATTTATTTGGGAGTAAAATGATATTCTGTGCCAATGTTTGTCAACATTGACCTTGATATTTTGAGGGAAGTTGATTTATTTTTTTAGGTTTAAAAATATTTAAATTTGACTAAGGACTGTGAAGAAACAACATGGGAATTCAGACATACAAAATAAATAATAATGATATATTCACTCATTCAGTTTGTCCTTACAAGAATGAAATATGCTTCTGTGTTCTGCTTTGCAATCATCTCCCTTCTAGTTTTGAAGTAGTCCAGAAAAATGTTCAAATTACTGTGACAAATGTCTGTGTTTTCTTATGATGTGTAAAAAATAATAAAATATATCCAAACTATAATTTAATGCATCTTTAGCTTTTTCTTGCAGTTTATTATGATGTCACTAGAAAAGCCTGGATGGAATTTTGAGCTCATTATGTACAATTGGGACTACATTGGTCTTTGTGCTGTATTATTTATGGGCAAAGTCACTGAAAATGTTTTATTCAGTAGAAAATGTTGCAGCTGGAAAGCTCCTGGAATGAAAGAACAGACATTTTTCAACTGCACTTCCAGCTCAAAAATAAAAGTGATTAGATGTGTTTAGTATCCATTAGGGAATGAAGTTATCCTAACTACGGTGTGAGTATCAAACTTTAGCTTTCAAAACTGCCAAAATTGGAACTGAAACCAGCACATAAGAGAGGATGTTTGTTTACCATGCTGAATTACTGCAAAGTGGAAAACATGAATAAGCAATAAAGAAAAAAGCTGATGCTCCTTTTTTCCTTTTCCCTTTTTTTTTTTAACAGTTCAAATTGTACCTTGGGGAGCCTTCAAGACCAGAATGGAAATGAGTATAAGCATTTAAAAAAATAATCCAGATTCTGCTAGTAGTGCTTGTCAGCTTTAGACAAGCCAGAAAAAAGGAAAGAAATTGAAGTCAGTGGGTTTGCACAGATATAAAATGTAGTTAATAGTTTTTCATTTTAGATTTCCAGCTAGAATCAGATATTACAGTGTGTTGTTGTAGGTATGGTCCTTGTGGTATCTTTTACAAAAGATCAGAGGACCCAAGCAGCCCACAGCATGTTTCATTTCCATTAAACATTTGGTAGTTACTGCATTTCAGCTTTTGGATGTGAAACTAGTTTGTGTTCAGAGCCCTTGCAGCTTCCCTTGCTCAGCTGGTGTGAAGACTGGGCCACTCTTCCTAGTCAGTGCCTCATGGTATCCAGAACTCTATTTTGAGAAGCAAAGCATGCAAAATTTTATTAGTCCATCCACTAAGGGGGACCCTTAGAGAGAAAGATGTTGCCTTTCTCTATAGACTCTCAAAGTAGACCTTTGCTGTATAACCTCAGTTGATGGCATTTGTGCTCTGCCTCAATGTTCAATTTGAATCAAATTTTTACAGTTTTTAAATTAATTTAGAGAAACTAGAAGAAAAAGAATGCGTGCCAAATCTGCTTTTCCATAGAAATGGCTTCTCTTAATACCTTTGGGAGCTCAGCTTTTCACCTTCTGCCAACACGCAATATCAAGATCAGAGGCACTCAAATTCTAAAGTAGTTCCTGGATGCATCTTTTGTTCACACTTGACCCACATTGCAGATGACATTTAAATCAAGACAATCAGCATTTCAAATGCCAAAACACTGTGGCAGCAAAGCAAAGTATAATTTCTATGCATATTAAATCTTTAGATCACTTTCTCAAATGCAACACAAAATAATAGTAATTAGGAATGGCTTTTCTTGGTAAATGCCAAATAAATTTGGAGGTCCTGAGCTATTTCTAATAGGTGCTCATGCTCTGCAGTTCATCACTGAGCCAGTGTTGACATTATTGTGTTTTATGATTCCTTTAGGACCGAATTAGAGTCCATTGGCAGAGATGGATTTGACTCAAATTACTGCACTGTTTTTCTGGATTAGAGGAGGGTGTCACCACCTTCTCATGGGCACTGACATTTTGGAGGAAGGTTGGGAGAGTGGGGTGAACAGAGAAGAAGTCAAAGGATTGCCATCTGAAAGCCTGGTGTTAGGTGGTTTCAAGTTTAATCCACTTCTAAAAGTGTGGAAGCTTGAGAGTTTTGTGCGTATTGTGGGGGAAAGTGCGCATCTTTCGTCTTCTGTAAATCAGAAGTTCCCATTATGTTCTCCATGTTATAACTAGTGTGTCTTGTTTGATAGGTGAGATCTCCCCCTCCAAAAATGGAGGCATAGTGGCAAAGCAGGTCTTTCTTTCTGAATAATTCTTTTCACAACATCTTGCTGAACCATGATTCACTTGAAGCTAAGAAGTCCCCAAGGCTTTATACAGCTCAGTGCAACTGACTACAGGATTTCTGCAAGGGGGTTGCACAGAACACAGTAATTAGATATTGCCTGGTGCATGTTCATTAATCTTTTATTTAACATTGTTTCTGCCACAGTTGACGCTGACAAGAGTCAAACCCCTTGGCTTAATGTGCCCTGTTCCCTAAACCTAAATCTGCTTGTGAATTAATCCTTACTGTCCTAAGAAAAAAAAACCCAACCAGCCAGACAAACGAACAAAAATACCCACAAAAGCACTGGAAAGCTTTATCTGAATTAGTCATAAATAAAGACTTCAGTGTAGGCCATGGCATCAGTTGTTTTTTGCTGAAAATTTAGTAACTAGTCCTTACAGACAGCTCTAGTCTATCATAGCTAGCCTGAATTGATCTATAACCCAGGTCTACAAAGCTATATGGATGCCTAAGTCTCCGACCTCAGTGGTATTTTATCTCCTAAAAAGAAATTTGGTTATTTGTGTATGAAGCTGACCTTCTGCTTTTCAACATTTTTCTGTGTACTTTTTTAATGCTTTTGGCTGATATATGTGGGTGTGTTACCAATTCTGAGTCTAGGATTTGAATTTATGGAAGAGGGTATGCTTTGGAGAAAGAAACATATCCAAATCCTTCTATGTTTTTCTTCTAGCTGGAGGCAGAGATAATTTTTCAAATTGCAAAGTAATTGATTTGTACAAAGCTATAAAATGAAAGTGACCTGACAACTGCTGCCTGATTAAGGGTGTAGAATACTAAACAAAATCACCAAATGCTGAAAAATACATCTATCTGTTAATAATTCTTCCTCAAATGACTCAATTCCTCTTCTGAATAGCCCTATTAGCCTAGTTAATTTAAGACAATATTGATGCTGGGATAATATTGGTATTATCCCAGTAATTGCAATGAGAAAAAAACTTACCATAAAGGCCACACATAATATTTTTCCCCCCAGTGCTGCATGAGTGATAGACAAAAATAAGCTGAATTATGACCTGACTGCATGGTCATTTCCCTAGAAGTAGAATTTGTCTGTATACAAACTCAGGTAAAGGTATCTTATTTTTTAACATTTTTTTCAACTATATCTGCTTTTTTATATTCTTAAACAATTTTTATCATTCATTACCTTATTGCCTCAAAATGAGAAATTCAAGGAAAAAAAAGTTTAAAAATGTGAGATTATCATTTTCTGACTCATGCTAACGAGTGCTCTGCTTTACAGGTAGTTCAACTGAGAACTATCGAAAAATTATATATCAGTGAGGGTAATGGAATCAGAATTTGGGCATCAAAGGATCCCTTGTAGGAATTAATTAGCTCGGCAAACATTTTTTCCTTGTTTCGAGATCTGATGTGGCAGCTGTCTGGTAAGACTGGGTGACAGAGTGATGCTGAGGATTTACGTGTCCACTAAATGCATTTGTCTGAAAAGAGAATGAATTGTTTAATCCAGGAGCACAGGTACACCAAACAACATGTGACCTATAAACCAGGCTGGAGGCAAAGCACTTATAAGCATTCTTTCTTCTGTAAGGGAATGTCTGCGGTTTAATAATTCTAGGAGTTCTCCCAAAGTTGGTCATTTCTCTTTGTTTTGCTGTACCGTAGCTTCTAGGTTGAATGTCTCAGCAACAGTCTGCAGAGCTGTGGGTTATCAAACAAACAGCTTCTGAAGGAGGTCACATATATTACAATCCTATTTTACATGTTTGTGTTAGGGGAGGGAGACACTGACGTGTAATAGACCTTTACTGTATTTGCAGCTTGTCTATGCAGCAGAATATACACGCGCACACCTCCAAGGCTCCCAGACTTCTTTCTTGCTCCTCAGCATATGGTCAGCTGAACCAGAACTTTGGGGTTACTGCCATCAGCAGCGTTTAGTGCATCCATAGAGTTTAAACTTACATTTGTCTTGCTTTTGTCCTCTTGTCATCATTTTCTCAGCATGGAACCTCACCTGCGACTGTGAAAAGATGCAAGTAGGGCAGCTGAGAGGCATCGTGTGTTTTAGGATAGCACATCTAACAGGGAGGCACTGCAGATTCTAGTTAATGCCAGACTTGGCAACTACAACATGCCTTCCTGAAGGCATTGACATAATTCTTCTCCTTGTTATTTCCCTGCTGGTGGTGCCTTTGTGTGTGATAGCACGCTTGCTTCTCAGCCTGTTTGCCCCCCATACCTGACTGTAGTACACTTCAAGACTAATAACTCATGTCTTGTGATGGTTTGCCCTTCTAAAAATAACAAAGTTGCTTTTATAGCCACAAGATGTACACAAAGAATATATATTCTTTTGTGCTGGTTTTAGCTGATTTGTGGCAGCAGTTACACCTGTCAATTGCATACTGTTTAGCAATAATATATCCAAAAAATGCTTTGATGCTTGTTATATTAGAAATTATATGGTTATAGAGAGTCTAGTAATGATTGCAGTTTTACTAAGTATTATCACTAGAAATGGGAGACTGGATAAATACTTTTTGTATACTTTTCTAGTATGACAAATAACAATACAGGGCATTGCAGTCCGCATCCTGTGACAGCTCATTCCACTGCCGAGCACTGCCAGTTGATCACAGGAGTGTACTGGCAGCAGCAGCAGTAACAGAATGGATGAACACAGTATGCTGTATTTATCTAGTGCCTTTCATCAGTGATGCTTTTGACAGATAGACAGACTGTCAGCACTTTGCCCAACACTTTGCCTAATGGTAAAATAAGGAGAAGCCCACTGCTGCCTCCCAGGGTGCCTTTCTGCTGAGCTGTGTGCAGCCTGGTTGTTGCAGGGTTTTTTTCATCCCCAGGTACAGAGCTTTGTATTTGTCCTTGCTGAATTTCACACCCCACTCCTCCAGCCTTTCTAGGCCCATCTGAATTTCAGCCTGTCCTTGAGCAGGTGGCTGGTCCCCCCAAGTCTTGCCATCTGCAGACTTGACAGGAGGGTGCTTGCTTGCCTCCTCCAAGTTACTGGTAAAGACATGTCCCAGGTTAGACCTCTGGAGTACCTGTTAGCAGCCTGCAGGTGAGCTACCCTGTGAGCATGACAATCCATTCGGGAATTTAACAAATCTTGTCTCGCACACAGCCGTACCTAATGACCTCATTTGGTTATGAGAATATTGTGGGACGCAGATAGGCAGGCTGCCTTGCTAGAGTTAAGGTAAACTATGTCAGTATCTCTAGTCTTGTCCACAAATGAAGTAATTTTAGTGTAGAAGGCATCCAAATTGGTCATTGACTTACCTTTGGTGAGTCAACGTTGAGTGCTGCCAGTCAGCTGCTTCTCCTTCACGTGCTCAGAAATGTGCTCTGAGAGGACTCACTCCTTGAGGCTGGACAACCAGCAGTAACTCCATGAATCATTTTTTTTTAACTTTTAAAATATAGTCTGGACATTTTCTTTCTCCTGTAGCAAGGGACCTCCCTTAGCCTCCTTCACCCTGCAAAAATTAAAGCAGGTGGCTTTGCAAGGACTTGGGCCAGCTCTCTCAGGACACTCTAATTTCTATGGACCTAGTGATCCCAATCAATCCCCTGCCTTGTCTGGCTGGGATTTACCTGACCACCTACTGCTCATTGTTCTTTGCCTTCTTGGACCCTGCCTGTAGTCTCAAAGGCCTGGGAGACCTTGGTGAGGAAGAGTGAGGTAATGCAGGCATTGAGCGCCTCCGCTTTGGCTGTGACTGCTGTCCCCATCCACAGGGTCACACTCTTCTTGTTCAGCCTTTTAGTTCTGCAAAAGCTGTTCTTGTTACCCTTGAAATCCCTCAAGAGCATCCACTCTGACTGAATATTTCTAATGCTACCCAGAGTTGCTAGGAAATGTTTCTAAATTCCTCCTTTGAAGATTATCCATACTTTCACCATCTGTGTATTGTCTGAGGAGATGACGTTCTTTTTGAAATTCTTAGGGTTTTTTTAGTAATTTCAAAGTGTGATAGATGATTGAATTGCTTTCCCTGGAGAAACCTACCTGGTGGCTGTGTCTAGACTTCAGAACTGGTCTTTAAAATTATATTAATCCTTATTTCAGTATTTTTATTAAACTTGAGCATTTGACCTAAGTAGCTTACTTCCGTAATTCCCCCAGTTGCCACTTTTTAAAGTAATTACTGCTTTCTTTGCGCTCACTGGCTGTAATGATGGTTCACATTTTTGCTTACAGCTGAGCCATTTCATATTTAATCTTTCAGAACTCATAGCTGTTTATCTGGACTTGATAATTTTTTTTTTACTTTTCAGTTGCAAACTAACCACTATTGTCCTGATGCTTTAGTCTAGCAGAGTCTCATATTTTTCCTGATAGAATAGGGCATGTCTTGGTCCTCTGGTAGAAGAGCAGTACACTTGGTTTCAGGAAATGTTACATGCAGCATCTCACCTTTGCTGATTCCATAGACCTACAGATTCTTTTCAGGTTCCTTGTTTAAAACAAATCTGATCTTGTTGGAGAAAGAGAAGCAGATTTAGGGGGTTTAATACCATTAGTTATTTACTCCTCACAATTACATTTATCCCTCCCTTGTAATTACTGTAAGTTATCTGACAGGAATTTAGCTCTTGGTCAATATTTTTCTAAGCCCATATGTCTAAATTTCAAAGGATTTCTTTTTTACTTGGCTAACATCTAAACCCTTGCCATTGATCTCTATTGATTTCTTCTTTTCCTACTTTCTGTTTTGTTCATGGCATACATATCCTGTGAGATGTGATAGCTGTTTTCTTCAGTTCCATCCTCACAACACATAAGAATTCCATTTTTTACAACCCCGACCCCATGGGGCTATTTTCACTAGCCTTCATATTTACGTTTTTTCAGAAATACAGCTTGGAATTTGATGAGTTTCCTACATTGCTGTTTGCATTTTCTGTGTCTGCAATAAGCTTTTACAATTGGCTATTGCCTTCTTTAAGACAGCATTGAGCTCCTTGATTGTCCTTATGTGTCATCCACTAGATTTGTGCAGTTTATACACAGTTAATTTGTGCTGGGAAAGCTGTAATGGGTTTTAAGCAGTAGACATATTGCAGTAGTTACTTTTAAATTTTAATGAGTGCCATTAAAGAATCAAAGGTACGGGAGAGCAATTCTACAGGAAAGGAAAATAAAGGCCAAGAGGTAAGGAAACTTTAAAGGGTTCTAATATAAAATTTTTAAGTCCAAAGCAAGTCGACCAAACCCCATTTGAAACTTTAGAAACTTCTAAAATTGTTTATTTTTCTGGTTTATAGAGAAGGGTAAGACTAGATAACATGTAAAGCAGAACAAATTTATTAGACTGAATAACATGAACTATGATAACATGAAAATCTGATGAAAAAACAGTTCATGAAAGTACAACAGAAACCTTCATATAGCTCAAAATAGTATAGGATGGGACCTATGTCAGTGCAGGAACACCCCCACCAAGCTGCCCTTCACTGTGTAACCCAGGAGCACACAGAGGTGCTCAGCCCAGGTGCTCTGGGCTGGATTTCATGAGTTTTGGTGCTGCCACCAGCTCCCCACAGCAGGGTGTGTGTTTGCACTGTGGGTGGGTCCCCAGCCTCTACAGGACTCCAATACTCCCTGCCTCTCCCTTGGCCCGGCTCAAAGCAGGTTGGCATTTCCCAGGATCCTCTTACTCCTTCTGCTCTTTTTTCATCCGTTTTCACTTTTCTACCCATTCCTTTCACTTCATATTCCTCTTTGTGTCTTAAATCATAAAAACAAATTTTCAGCCTTGCTTTATCTTTTAAGAAAATAAAAAGGAAAAAAACCCCAACAGAAGAAAATGTCTTGACAGCTGTCTTCCTCTGTGTTGCCCTTTGTTTGCCTGCAACTCCTTCCTCTTGAAAATGTGAATTGAAGTCTCCTGTGTCTCTTTTTCTTTCCCAACAATTAAGGTCTCTCCAGGATCTCTCAAGGCAGACAGATATTCCTTATGGCACAGTCCTGGACTCCGCAGTGTACGAGCATGTGCGAGTGAAAGGGATGAATCCCTTCGAGAGGGACAGCATGTATTCCCAGATGTGGCGGATGATCAACAGGAGTAACGGCTCGGAGAACAATGTCCTGGAGTCCACCGCAGGCATTCAGAAGGTACTGGCACACTTCCTTTGTGCTTCCCATTGGAGATGCTCTGTGTAACACCACGTTTGTTTAGTTGTTGCTTTGAGCTACAAGGGATGCATTTGCACCCAGGCAATGATCGTGCCTGGAACCAGTTTCTGAAAGCCCATTGCACTGGCACAGAGGATCAGGATTTCTCAGGTTTGTGGCATTGATTAGCATTTCAGTATGTAAGTACCTAGACTGTTTGCTCCAGAAAGTATTTACAGATGTATTTATAAGAGATGGGTGCGTTTGTAAGGGTGCAAAATGGGAATAAGATCACTGGACTTAGAACCCCAGAATACAAGACATTGATTATCTTATTTTTGTAGTCTCCTGACACTGAAAATCCTGGCTTTCTGTTGCTGCTCTGGGTCATGTTTGCTTTGAGAGAAGAAGGCAGGAATGAATGATTTGACTTTAAAGAAGAGTCTCACAACCACTTTCTGCAGTAGGTTTAGCAGTGGAAAAATACTTTGAGAACTCTTTGTAGGCACATTTGTGAATGCAATAGTTCCCTCCCAAATTCTGGCTGACACCTACAACTTTATAGAAACACCAGTCCATTAAAGGATTCAGTGTTAGGGTCAATATAGGTTAATGAGTGACTGTATACAAGCTTTTCCCCTACCATGGTATCTTTATATTCAGACTTCTAAATCAAATCAAAGAAGTATCATATTTTGCTGACTTTATTTTAAACTTCAAAATGTGAAGATTTCTTAGAGAAAATATCCATGAATTGTGTGTTCACTTTGTCACAATCTCGATTTAGAGACTTCTAAAAATCCTGATGAACTCTGGTTTTTGTCTCCACCAAAATCCACTGGCCAGGAAAACCTGTCATTTCTGGTGTCCTCACTCTAGATAGCAACAAGAGAAAAGAGTATGTTAAGAAGAATGATGAAATCACTGGTGAGCTCTTGATAGTAAAAGAACTACAAAATAACAAAGATTATTTGGAGTTTTAAAAATCACCAATCCAGCCTGTGGATAACCAAGATCATATTTTCTCCTCTGAAGGACTAAACAACATAAAAGACGAGGGAAGAGAGGCCCTGGGGAACTGCACTTTTGAAACCCTTTTAGATAAAGCCATAAGCTGAAAGAGCAAGAAAAAAGGCCTGAAGATTTATTGGCTAGAGGAAATTGCTTTTTTTGAGAAAACATATTTTAGCTCAGTTTGTAAGTGGCTGATAAAGCTGGGGTTTGCCTTTTGTATGTATTAAAAAACCAAAACCAAAAACCTTCCCTCCTTCTGATTTCCCTTCCCAAGTTACAAAAAGAGTTTTGGAAGGATCAAAACCCAGAGTACATCAAACACAGCTGTGCTGACTAACAGCTTTTAGATGAAAAAACCAAACAAATGGTGTATCCTGCTGGCAGGTAATTCCAGATTACAGTCATTGATTTCTCATTCCTGGAAACATGGCAAAACCTACAAAGCCAGAAACATCCAAGTTCCTAATTTCTCATGCTTCTGCTTCCCAGGAATAAGAAAATCATCATGTCAAAAAAACTAAGTTGTGTCAAGTGAGCAAGCCAACCACCCTCCAGTTTTAAATAATCGGAGGTCTTAGGCCTGATCCTAATGAACATACACATCTACCTGTGGGTGCACAGCTTCTCCCCTTCCTTCAATTTACAGGAAGAAATTACACAGAAAACAATTATTTGCCAGCTGCTGTTCACACAGCTTTGGGCAAGTTGTAGTTTGCCTGCTCGGCAAGAAAGCTAGATGAAGAAAGTGATTTTAAAAGCTAATCGTAGGCAAGGAAAACTAATATTTTTAAAGGCATCTGATAAAAGGCAGCAATTATAATCTCTGTAACACACTGCAAAAAGTGAAAGCATTTCAGAAAGAATTCATGGGTCCCCTTGGCCTATTTATTATATGCTTCATAACTATTTATTATATGCTTCATAATGCTCTTCAGGGTCTTGAATGAATTTAACTGGCTACATCAGAGCTATTAACCCAGTTATAACCCTGGGGAAGCTAAGCCAACAGGTCTGTGCCTCGTTTTGTTTCCCCCATCCATCAGCACTAAAGCCTGACTGAACAGCAGTTTGTCCAGGCTCTGCGAGGCCGTCACCTCAGCAAACCTTCCTGGAGTGCCAAGTGAGACAGCAGAGACTTAATGAGTGCCTCCAAACAGGTACAGGGAATGGGATTTCTACTCAGCTGAGTAGTGACCATGAAGGGGTTGGGGTAGGAGGGACCACCATGGGAGAGAGGTGTGCAGGGATGCAGCGGACACTCCCATCTTTAACACCCCTTTGCTGCATCACCTCAGAAGTTAAATGGGGTTTGCAAGCAGCCTTCCCAGAAGACACTTCCCAAATATTTTTGTAAAATCCTAAAAGTTTTTTAGTTTTGTCTTGCTTTTATTCTGAGAACTCCAGAGGAGATGGCGCTATTTTATTGTGAGGGAAGTAGCAGGCTAATGCTAATGTATATATAAACAGGGGGAAGGGGAGAGGGACCAACCACAGATTCACTCAGCACACCACCCCTCTCACTCAGCAGGACTGCCTGCTTGCTGTACCAGGGGCTTTGTGGGGAATGGCACCTGCCTGAGTGCAAATACAATACAGCCAAATGACAATGATTGCACAGGCCCACTTTGCATCAAGCATTCTACTGCTTTGACCTGCGTTTCCTGGCAGGAGGGCAGGGCAGGCTAGAGAAATAAGATGGGAAGATCATGCCATTGTAAGTTTTCAGGTTTTGATATTTATTGGTCCTGTTCCTCTCATAAATCAGGTGCATACATATCACTGTGTGTGCTCCTGTTCCATCCACAGCTAACAGCTATAAATACCACAGGTCCAGCTAGAGAGCAGCTGGATAGATTTACCCTGAAGAGAGAGCAGTTTTAAATACCTCAAACAGGAGACAGCCTGAAAAGCACAGGCACTTTAGATATTTTCTTCCACTTATTGTCTCTTCCTTTCTCAAAAGGCAGCAAAAAGCTGTTGAAGGTCTGAATTTAAGGTAGAGAAGCACTCAGTTGTTTGTCTTCCTGCACTGTCAAATCAAAATGGCTGGGGAGGTAGCTGTATTTTTATATAAGCCTGGATAATTCTGGAGAATATTTGCTTTTATCTTCCCTTTTTTTTTATTATTCCTAAGTGCTTCATGCATCTCAAATTGATTTTCCTTTTTTTGCACAGGTTATGAAATATGCATCTCATTCTGTCTTAGGAATCTCTATTTTTGCGGAAGTTATTTATTCAGAGAGGATTTACGGAGGCCCAAGTCATGCCTGCTTAAACATTCATTGAGGACTCCAAGAAAAATCATTTAGGCTTAAACATATCACATTACATACCTCTTTATGTCTTCTTAAAAAGCACATTACCCTGCTTAATCCTTTACAAGCACCACAGGCTTTCCTATCCTTGGAACTATTCCCATTTAAAATATAATGAAGCGCTTCCATTGTGCCCCTGTCTGCTCTTTCTTCCCTGGAGTATAATAGTGCCTAATGCCCTATCCTACCCACCTTGTTCCTCTGAACACGATACCATAGCCTACAGCGTCTTCATTTTTCTCAGTAGCACAGAGTGGAAAATTCCTTTCCCAGGCGGAATCCGAATGCGTTTGAAACCTCTTCTGTCTGTTTAACTCTATCTGCAAAATATTTAGCTGCTAGGAAACTTGTGAATTATTGTCAGGTGAAATAATGCTTCTGGATGGTGCATTAAGAGAAACTCCTTGTAGGCTCATAGTACTTCCTTTTCAACTTGAGCACAGTATCAAAAGGAATTTGGTCTTGAGATTTGGATTTCCTGGTGATCCTAATTGCAATGCCAGTGGAAGCATGCTAGCAACTACTCAGCCCATTTCTTTTCCCTGGACACTGTGGATGGCACTTTTACCCTCCTGAAAATACTGTAATATTAAAAATATTTATGAATAGATCATAACAAAGCTCTACTAAGGTTATTTCTATGGGGAAGAAAGGGGTAATAACAATTTGCAATTCTGTGCTAGAACAACTTGTTAATAACTGACCACGGATATGCTTAATTTGTCTACAGCAGTAGCAACATCACAAAGACTTATCTTGATGAGCCAAAACCCCTCCTGAATTCATTAATTGCCCTAATATACTCACAAATTGCTCTTCTTGTAGCAGATTCACTGATAGCACCACAAAAAAATCTAGTTAATTTATGGAAGTCCACGTATCTTTCCTGTGAACATTTCTAACCATAGAGTAGTCCAATGAGAAGACACTGAAAACAAAAGAGAACCAAGACAGACTTTTGGGGTACTGGATGTGCACCATGATTCAGCAGTTTGGCAGTGGCTAAGAAAGGGACAGGAAGCAGAAGAGGTGAGAGCATCTCTCAATTCACGACCAAGGGATCAGCTATGCTATGCAGCTGTTGGTTAGCAGGCTAATTATCAACCCAGACACCGGCTCCCTGGTTCCTCTCTGCCTCTGGAGCTGATGTTTCTTGGGCAGATGGGATGTTCTCTGTCTCCTCTACAAATAATAAGGTTAACCAGTACCTTTAAGACCTTGATGTGTTTAGTCCCACAGCTGAAGGTGCAGTTTCTCTATTTTGCAGTTGCTGTCTCCTGTACAGTCCATGATTTGGAGCTGACAGGTGCCTTGGAGTACCGAAGGCACTGACTGCCCTTACTTTTGTTTTATCATGGGTGGTCTGGCTATTTTTTTTTCCTATAATCCTGTGTATCTTTATTGACATATCTGGGGCTTTAAAAAGCTTACAGCAGTGATAAAAATTAGAATCCTGACCAGAAAGCACTACAAACACAGTGTGGCGTTACTTTCAGGCATTATCAAACAGCTAATAGTTATCTGGGTTAGCTTAGGAGCTCAGTGTGTTTGGGAAGTACAATAACTGGTCTGTGACAGTTAACAGAGCATGAAGCAGATTTTGTGCATAGCTTTAAAAATTAAATGCAAAACTTTTCCTACTACCACATTTTCTCAGAATTCAGGCTATGTTTAACAAAAGGCTTGCTCTCCCTCACCAACACTTCTGAATATATAATAAAGCCTGATCTAACTTAGACTTTCTAGAGAGTTTTCACAGGTTTTATCTTGAGTAGAACACCTGTAAAAGTTATTTTCTGCAGAGTTGGGCTTTATTCAAATGAATAAGTCAAAATTTGAGTTAGCCTACATATCAAGAAATGGATCTATATAGACATGTGTTCATCCAGCAACTAAGGAAGCCAACCGTTGCTGTGTTCCCTTTGTCTCCAAAGTTTTCTGAAAGGTTTATCTGAGTTCATCTTCTCCTGTTTCATCTGACATGCTACTGAATGTACCTCACCGTTTTTGCTCTCCCTGAAATGCCACTCAAGTTACTCCTGACTCCTGTTCAAAGGTCAGTCTGCGTACGCCTGACAGTCACTTTAACAACCTTAGATGTCACTGACTGCTGTCTTGCTGTGGTGCTGTGCCATTCTACCTTCCGTGGCTCTTTGCTTGCTCTCCCTCTCATCTCAGTTCTTTTGGAGAACTTTCCAGACCTGTTCTGAAAGTTTTGTGGGCCATCCTACATATAAGACCATATTCCTCTCTATCTATAGCTTATCCCTGTCCCGTAAGTCCAAACAAATTGGCTCCATGAACACAACTTGAAGTTTTGCTTCTCTTAAACTGAGCTGAGCTTCTTTGATCTGAAATAAAATGTGTGTTTTCCTCTGCTATCTGATCACGTCTGACCACTAACTTAGTTCAACCTAAAGCCTACAGAAGGTGACTTCATCATCTTAAATTTTCTTTCCTGTGGCTTTCTATTGCTGGTGTGTCTATTTAAGTCTTGCCAATTTACTTTCCATGCTATGTCTATGATTTGA
Source organism: Dryoscopus gambensis (assembly GCA_013389985.1). Lineage (NCBI taxonomy): Eukaryota > Metazoa > Chordata > Aves > Passeriformes > Malaconotidae > Dryoscopus > Dryoscopus gambensis. Next base: position 384,462 of record WEIT01042070.1, on the reverse strand, counting down.
CCATACAACCCCCAGCCTGTCACTTTGGTAATTTCCAGTGTTATTTTCTGGGACCTCTATAAGAATTCTTTTTGCATTTAGTTCCATTGAAAATGCTCCTGGATTAAAGAAAAAAAAAAAAAAAAGTTGCCTTGACTTTCAAGGCCTTTCATGGTGAATTCTGACTCTCCCTGTAGCTTTCTCATTTCTGAATTGGAAATCATTTGTGTGAGCTTTCAGTGCAACTCCTTTTTCAAGCAGGCATCTTTATGCTTTCTCTAAGGACCCTTCCAGAAGGTATGTTTTCCCTCAAGACAGTAGTCATGTCTTTCCTTCAAACTCCTTAACGCTCCCCTTTGTTATTACACTAACAAAAACCTTGACAACCGGGTCTCTGGTGTGCTATGATCGCTACCCATCAGCTGAGCAGCTCTGTTTTGTTGCTTCTTTATGCTCTTTCCCTCCCTTTGGTTTATTTTATAGCTGCCAAATCAGGAGGGGAGAGGAACACACACTGTAATCATCTAAATACTGGCATAGGTGCGATGTGGGGGAAACAAAAGAACTGCTGTACCCCAGAATGAACTAAATTAATGAACGCCACCACCATCAGATGAATAGCATTTCTCAAAAAACAGCCTCTCTGTGCCTGACCTTTCAGCCTTCATCCTCAAAGCAAAGCTACAGCCTCACTTCAAAAGATAAGCATGGCAACTAAAAGTTCATAACAGTCTGATACAATATAAAAAAATAGGGGGAATATAAGATTTTACTGAGCAATTTCTTCTTGTTATTTCTCAGTTTCTCCAGATTCAATGGTGCCAGCTACATATTTCTTTTGAATTTGCTCATTGATTAGCAACAGCATCATTGCATTAATCTCAGAGGCAGTTTCTAATCTTGAAGTTTTCTTCTTGTTTTCAGGTGCTTGTTTGCCTGAAAACTTGGTTATTTAGGGCTCTCCCCACAGATATATCCCATCTTCTGTTCAAAGATAATTCTCTCTTAAAACCTTGCTTCGCCTTGATCTGTCAATGGCTATAAATATACCCCCATCACGTGTAACTTGAGGTGTCTAATTTAGGTGTCCAAGTTTCTTTCCTAGCTATTGTAGACAGGCAATTTTCTTCTCTAGAGAATGGTCAGGAGTGCCTCAGCCGGAAACCTATTTTTCTTGGTGGCTTATTTTGTACAGTACCTACCAAACTAAGATCATATTCCATGTCTAGAAATGGCAGTAAAAATAAGAAACAGCAAAATATACTCTGAGGAACTAATTTTGCTTCAGTCCTGTAGAAATGCATTTTGCAGAGAGCTGAGTCCAGACTTTTCAGCTGGAGAAAGGATGGATGACAGCCCTTTGAAGAGTGAGCATGGGATGGGGCAGTCGTCCCCATCCTTCATCCGGATGGCCAAATGCAAAGCTCAGTACGTCACACCTTAGCCTGTGTCTAACCCTGTAGCCATCTTTTTACAGGGCAAAACAGTCCAGAGGGGAAAACTGATTCCTTTGTGGGTGGAGCTTTCACTTGATGTTTTTCTTATGTAGAACTGGACTAATTAAGATGGAGTTATGAGCAAAATGTCTGCAGCGCATCCCTGTCCTGATGGCAGGAGACCATCTCTGTAGGAGTGTAGGGGCAGCTGCCGCTATCAGGCCCAGGGTGCACTGCCAGCCATTTGGTCTAAAATAATCCTTACGCACGTGCAAAAAGTAGAACTAATTTTGTGTTAAATAGCCCCCAGTCTCTAGCTGTTGAGATAAAAAATAGTTTCCTTTTTTGTTTTGTTGTTGCTTGGTTGGTTGATTGGGGTTTTTTTGTTATTTCTGACGAACTTTGGATTTGTCTGATAGGTAGGGAAGGTGGGAACACTACACTCTGATGGCGAGTGTACCTCGACCACCACATGTGGAGTAACTACTTGTGGCTTTGTGTGTGACGACTTTGTATCTTCTCGTGCCTTTTTCTGGTCCCGTGCACTTTGGGAATTGCTGCCAGACTGGTATGTATCCACACTTGTTTCCATGGCCCTACCACAACTGAACAGCAGAATCCCAAGCATTATATATGGCAGACTTTAAATTTCTGAACAACAAAGCAACATGAATGCTGCTTTCATTTGCACTGGCAGGTGATTAATTGTAGAAATTCTGAGTTCTGTCCTGAAGCTGGGATTTTTAAGGGATCAAAAATTTTGGAGGGTATCAGGTAGTAAGAAAACTGATAATTAGGAAATAATTTAAGAAAAATGGTGCACATTCAGTCACTGGTTGTAAAAGCTGGGCATGAGCATGTCAGGATAATGCTCACAGGAATTTTTTTTGCTAGTATTATTTGTTGCCTAATTTTTCTGAGCTGGTCACACTCAGTGTTAGGGAGGTACCTGTTAGGAAGGATGGTATAAACAGAAAAGGATGCTGAACCCACCCCTAAATGAGTAGCTTAGCTGGTGCATATTTACATCTAACAGAGCAATGCTGTTGTCATATTCTGTGGAAAAAAGGGGTTGTGAGTATTTAGTAGGTGATGAGTGCACTTACTATGCAGTAGCAGGGGAGAGGTCTGAAAGAGAAACAGCTCTCCTGGGTGCTGTTACAAACCATCTCCTCAGTAACACACAGGATTTATTAAAGAGTGCATGACTGGAGATGTCTTTACAGATAAATTTGTAGCAAAGTGGAATTCTGCAGCATGTTGCTCTCTCAATTAAAACCAAAGTTTATCAGGTGCAGAGGCCAGGAAGGGTTTGGGAGATGCAGATTCTTCGAGGCAGAAAGATACTGAGGGGTCAGTTTTGTAAGGTCTCAGTCGTTATTTGGGCCCTGCTGCTAGAGTGATGTTGGTCATGATGTGGCATCTTACAGTGAAAACATGCTGGATATATATAATGAAAAAGCAATGCAAGGAAACTTGAACATGTTTGTAACTTTTCCCAACCCGTAAGTCTACCTCTAATGCTGTAGCTAAAATATTATCTGCTACCTTCTCTGGCTCTTCAATCTGTGGCATTGCCTTGGAAGAAAAGGTTATGACCAACAGCTTTAAAAGACCAACAACTGTATGATGAGGGATGAGCAAACTGTGCTGAGGTGCCTGCAGAGCAGTGAACCTCCTCCTGTGTCAGCAGCTTGTGGAGGGATTTTCCCTTCTTTGGATTTTTGAGTAGCACATTCATTGCTCATTATTAAACGAGAGGGACTCCTGATGGAAGTTACGAACTCCCAGGCATATGTTTCCCTAGTCTGGTCGCATCAGACCAGATTCCCCTGTAGGGAAGCAAAGCTTGGGATAAGCAAAATGTCCTACTTGAAGTAATTCTTTTACTTCTTCAGGTCACTTCTTGCAGACATTTTCCTGTGGGAGGATGACAAAAGATTTGAATTTGTGTAGTTTAGCAACCACAAATTTTCTTTTGTGCTGAAATCTAGTTCCAGATCCCTTTTTAAAAAGCAGCAATGGAAAAGTTCTGTCAAAAATTGCTACCTCATTTTGCATTCTTGTTATCCTAAGAAAGAAAAACTCTACAAAATGCCTGACAAAGAAGAGTAGTTTGGCATTTGGAGCACTCCTGTTTGGCTACAGGGGGCATGAAAGTTATGAGGCATCTGTTATTCTGGTCCTGTGAGCTCTTATTTCTCCATTTTATCTCCATTAACTTAGTGCTTTTCCTACAGAGGTTCTGTAACATTTCTAGGTTCATGAAGATTAATAACACCACCCTCCCAAGAGTGTCTGGGGACTACACAGACTCCTACGCAGCTCCAGCAACCTCTGCTTGTTTTTTTCCTTCTGAATCCTCACTTCACTTTGCTCCCTCCCTCTTACTTTTTCATTTGTCTGCTTTTTGACCCTCTGTCCCTTCTGTTTGGATAACAGCTACTCCAACTTTTCCACAGCTCTCTAATTCCTTTCTTCTTTCCACCCTTCACCTCTCCAGACTGTTATACATCCCCTTTGTTATCTCCACGGGCTTACAGTGTTTCACTGCAGATCTGAGCAACAATTTCCATTTGCAATCAGATGAAGCATTCCCGAACTCCGATTGTCACTTTGAAGTCCGGTTGCAGGCTCACAGTGTGGTGGGCTGCTCTGGGGATGTACCACACACAGACAAGGGAAATGCAGGCTCTGTCTAATGATCAATAGATGGAGGCAGGAGAGCACACTCCTGCTCCGCTCCAGGCACAGAACTTGGTAATGTATTCAGTTTCTTGCTTAAATGTTTCCAGCTATCATTTTTGTGTATTAACGTATTTTAATAATACCCAAATACTTCGTGATGCATTAACAAATGTAAATGATAGGATTGAATGTAAGGTTGTTTAAAGGATATATGCAACAAAAAAAAGAGAGATTAATAGAAATAATGAGAAAGAGTGCATGTTATACATCCCCTGTGTTCCAGTCTTAAAGCATGACTTTGACTGTGAGGCTGCAAGTCTGAAATCGTGAGAGAATGATAAGAGGTAACAGAGGGATCTTGTTTCATGGTTTTGGAGCTGCTATACCAATCATTCATAAAACAGTTTTGATAGCTTTAGATAATTTCTGTTCAACAGCTTGTTACTAAACAAAATGTCTGTTCTGGAGATCAGCAAATGCAATTGCAGTGAGTAGATCTGTAGGAAGTCTCCACTGTAAGACACTTAATAGGTCCTCATTAAATGATTCGGAATTTTTCCATTCTAATACTCTTACAGCTGGAAGTCATAAAAAAGAAAAATGGATAGATGAGGAGAGCCTGCATCTGCTCTGAAAGCAATTTTTTACAATATCATCCTTAAGTAGTCAATACATGAGTAAACATATTGGGAGGTGATGACATGCTAGTGAAGTCATAAGAATGGTGCAGGAAAATTAAATTGCAAACTAAAAGGCACTAGCAGAATACTTGGGAAAATCAACCTTTCTAATCTCTAACATGTATAAGTATCAAGCCTCTTAAGTATCAAAAGATATAATTAAAACAGATGATTGCCCTTAAAGTCATCCTAGTCTCAAAACAGGAGAGTTTAAGATACCATGGGGAGAAATAAAACACAGAAAAGTGTAATTTTTCAAATACAAAAGAGGAACCCTATACACCCCTAAAATGGTGGTTGTTTTACAAACTCTGGGTCTGTGCTTCCAAATACCTGTGTGCATTTAGTTGCACATAGAAGGTTTACAGCCAGATAATCTGAAAACACCTGGTCTGGAAGACAAGAGACCGAGCAGACTTTTGCTGCTGGCTGCTTTTTGACAGTCACTTCATTATATGTAGTGGGAAATACTCCAGTAAAACTGCATTTTGTTGCAATATATCATTTTATTGATTTATTTCAGTGAATTCAGCTTATTCATTTATTCACAGTGTTATGAGAAAAAGAAATGTTTATATTGTGTTTAAGGAGGGAGAGAGGAGTACGAGGACCAGTTTGAAGCAATATCAGGTGGTTCAAATTGGATAGTTGTTACACAAAAGTAATTGCTGTCCTACTCAGAGGCATGCCGGAACCTATGATTGACTTCTGCGGGCTTAAACCATACTCATGCCAACAAAATCCTGAGACTGGGATGTGGGGGGTTATTTCTTTAAAGCACAATTACAGTAAGCAGAAAGTCTCCTCTGCACATGTTGTCAGGCTGCATTATGGTCTGGTGTCACCACATGAGCAGAGGCTCTTGAGGGTGCTTTGCTTTTCCATCCTTATTGCCAAGTAGGCAAGTGGGCTTTCCTAAAGTGTGTCTAGTAAAAATAAAGCTAAAATTCTTCTGTTAAATAAGCTAAATCTTTCCTTAGGCTGAGGAGTAGTTACAATTGGGGATTTTCCACCATTTATTCTCTTTAGGTAAATTGCCATCAAGCAGTTTATGTCCCTTTGCATTTGAATTAGGTGGCAGAGTTGTCCAGTTTGAAAATGTGACTACAATAAATGAGTTTCTTTTCAAGAGCCAAGCTATGGGAGGAGAGGATTAAAGTGCCATGTGGAGTATTTTAAGAAGCATTTTAACCAGGCTGTAATCACATATCATTCTTCTATTCTTTTGCATGAAATAACTGCTCTAGATAGGCTGCACAACTCCCTTCCTGAATTACAATGGCAGGAGAGAGTTGTTTACTATTCCCAGCTCTAAAGCTTTCCTGCTGCATGGGGGCTGATTGGTGTTTAAGGCTGTTTGCAGAAGGGCTATTTAATCAAATAAAGCAGACCCCATTCCCTGCTGAATGTAAGAGAGGGAGAGATATCAATCCCAAGGACTGTATCAAGATGGGTGGAAAACACAATGCATCTGTAATGAAAAAACCCAGTAGATAAGAAGCTGCATTATAAAAGTCTGTAAGGGTTCTGGTCATAGCATCAATCAAAGGGTAGAAGATTGTGTTGTTTTATCACTCCGACCTCAGAGCAGGATTTCCTTGTAATGCAGTCATGGTTTAACCCCAGCTGGCATCGCAGCCCCACACAGCCACTCTGTCACTTCCCCTCATTTCAGGATGGGGGAGAGAATCAGCAGAGTAAAAGTGAGAAAACTCATTACTTGAGATAAAGACGGTTTAATAAGTAAAGAGAAAGCCACACAAGCAATCAAAGCAAAACATGGAATCCATTCACCACTTCCCACAGGCAGGCAGGTGTTCAGCCATCCCCAGGAAAGCAGGGCTCACCTGTAACAGGTACTTGAGAAGACAAATGCCAGCACTCTGAATGTTCCCCCCTTCCTCCTCCTTCCCCTGGCTCTATATGCCAAGCATGATGTCACATGGTGTGGGATACCCTTGGGTCAGCTGTACCAACCATGTCCCCTCCCAACTCCTCCTGGTGGGGTGCTGGGAGGAGCAGAAAAGGCCTTGACATTGTGCAAGCTCTGCTCAGTGATAATGAAAATACCCCTGTGCTATTGACTGTTTCCAGCACAAGTCCAAAACATAGGCCACACTAGCTACCATGAAGAAAATTAACCATCCCAGTCAAAACAAACACAAATACATTTCTAGAAAGAATTCTCAACCTGTGAGTAACAAATCTAGGACATGGCACATTCTTATTAGTGAGTTTTGTCCCTGACTGTGTCTAATACAAATTCGCAGGGAACCTCTAAATTTCTCTTCAATCTTCCATTCAGTCCTGGATGCAGTTCTTTAATACTCTGTTTTATAAGAGATTGATGGCCAGGCCATGTCTTGTGATTATCCAAGGTACTGCAACATAACTTGATTCCAAATGGTCTGAATTTGTTACCACGGGAAGACACCGACAACAATCATTTGTGTCCTGCAGCATGGAGAAATGGCATGGGCTTGCTTCCTAAACTGCACGTGGTCAGAAAAATGTGACAAATCCAAGTTTGAAAATCTTTACATTTTGTTTCACACGTGGCAGGAGTTCTGAGCATGGTTGTTTTTTATGTGACACTTCCAAATATGCACTTGAAAGCTGCTGCACTGGGCCTCTCAATGGGCACAAGTACCCTGTCACCTCATTCATGGGTATTCACTGAGAACTGCTACAGGAGAGGACACCAGTCTGCTCATCCCTCATCGAGGGGAGGCCCACAGCTACTGCATGCTCAAAAGCAGAATTTGGCGTGAAAAAAATTAGGTGTTTATAAGCAGCAATATCTTCAGGATGAAAATTTTGGCCTTAAGTGCTATAGTTTTTCTCAAATCACATCTTTATGCACAAGTTGTTGTATGAATCTCTCAGAGTCCAAATGTTGTGGTTCACAGCATAGTCAGGAGGCAACACGCAACAACAATGTAGGTGCACGCAGAGCAAGTGTAAACAGCAAAGGCAGGAATGTTATCTCACAAAAGTAAAATGTGAGCATCGGTTAGCGAATGTTTGCAAAGTGCTTTCAGTCCTTCAGATTATGCTATTATTAAACTGAACATCTTTGATTATGCAATGGTTGTGCTGAAAGCTAAACGAAGGAGATGGCTTTCTTTAAACAGTATCTTATTCTTTATTAGAGCAAACATTAAATCGTTTCAGATCTAACAAAGTGAGCAGCAGATGGAACACAGCAAAGAGAGCATGACAACATGAGATTTTAGAAGATTATCAAACTAGGCAAACCCAGAAGTAATTCAAAAGAGCTCATACCAAAATTCTGCCTAATATAATGACATATAGCATATGTTTGTGAATTACAGCAGTTGTGGAAAATACTCAGGGTATTATTTTGTCTTTTGATAGATGCCAGTAGCAATCTTGAGTTAGAGAATTGTACTTCTGAATACATCGTCTCATGTGCAGTGTTGAGAGTCTCTCCACCTTATCAGATGACACAAAATCACTATAGTCATTTTGCAAAATTTAAATGAAGATGAGTGGAGTGGAAGTATCAGCCAAGCATGTCGCTAAAGATCACATAAATTCATTGCATCTGATGGATTTTGCTACGATTCTTGTGGTACCTCTCTCCTCCCAAACTCGTGTTCTGCTTCTCAAGATCTTGAATTGCCCAAAACAGCCTCTCACCAGCTGGCTGCTCCGCCTTCCTCGAACATAAAATCAAAGGTTTGCCCTGTCTTTCTACAACACCCTTTCTCATATCTTCAAAGTTAATTTCTCCCTGTATCCAGCATGAAAAATCTTTAGCTCAGATTTGGCATCCATTGAAAAGAGTCAGACTTCAGCTCAATTTGTATTTCCATCCACCAACTGGAAGCTGACTTGCCTGTTCCAGACCTTGTGAACAGAGTTATGAAGGGGAAATCTCATGACAGCAAGAATTACTTAACATTACATCACATCCAGGTCCCTTCCTGGCTGAAGGAAGACAAATCACAACCAAATAACAGAGAAACTTGCAGAAGGTTTGTTTTGAATCTCTTTCTAGTAGTCCTAGGCCTGGTCGAGTTTCTTCAGTCCCCACAGAGCTTCACGTGGTACACTTTTGGACTGATACTGCATCAAATTGTACTGTATGCTTTCAGGACTTATACTGCACACCTTCTAAACAGCTTTCAGTTTATTTTAGTTATTACTACTCTTTAAAATTTTTAAGCTGTGAGGCCTTTCTAATGCTCCATGACAAGTTTTATGTAAATTTTATAACTGCAGTTTTGATCTCATCTTTATCATGTTATTCTCAATTGGTAAATTTCATTTTTTTTTATTATGCTGCTGTCATATTTTTACAGTCTGTGATTTATCTCATTCATTCAGCTCATACATTGCTAGACCTAAGTTCTGGTGTGTGCCCCATGTACGTACAAAGTCCACTGAACCGACAATTCACTAGCTGCCAAAGGTAGATGCCTGTATTGGGCCTCAGATTCCCACTGAACTTGCATTATTCAGCTCTAAATAGTTTGAAATAGGACCTAAAGAATAAATGCAACTCAAAAGAAATTTTAAAAGAGACAAGAGAAAATATGATTGTGGTTTTATCTTCTTCAGCTAAATATAATATGCTCTTGATAGATATGTCATACATAAGATAAAGGAGGATATATTTTTCTGGCATTGTATTTACTCTGCTTTCTTATATACATCTTGTGAATTAAAGTTTTTCTAAAATTTAACATGAGTGATGTAGCAACAGTGATACTATATTGGACTTGACATACATGTCGATTTGCAGGAATTGTCCTTCCCCTTTGTGTCTGAAGGGGTGATATTTTCAGAAGAAGAGCCCACAGTGAAGAAGAGCGTGTGCAGTACGATGTTTTAATAGAACTGCACGCAGAAAGGAGCTGCATCTGCACCCAGAGCACTGCACAGCTGCAAGGCTGTTTGTACAGATGCAGGCGTGCAGCTGCTTTTCCTGAAAACTTGGTCAGGCACTTATCACCAATGTGTCAGAAGCTGTGTAGCATCCTTCAGTATCTCCCTTAACAAGTAAATAAAAAAATTGCTTTCATAATTTTCCCTTTAAAAACCCATACTGAAGGAACAAGGATCATGCCAGTAATATAGAACTGGGCAAGTAAATTATTATTTTTCTGCTTTGGCAGTCAGTTAAGGTCTTTTTTCACCCTTGCCACTGTGCTGGCAGCTCACATGTTCCTGTGCAATGAAGTACCTAATTTTTTGAAAGCCAGAGAAAAACTGCAGTTCGTCCCTGAATTTAGTATATATGTGTCCACTATACTGTCCTTCTCATGGGAGAGTCCTGTAAGAGAAATTATTTTTAAGTTAGGTTGTGATATAAATGTAACTAACAAGGAACAGCAGTTTAGATAGTCCTTCTTTACATAGACATAGTCCAACTTGGTTTTCAGTGAAATAAATAAGACAACACTGATGAGATTACATTTTGTAAGAAGGTAGTGGCCTTTTTCAAGCCATCAGATGCTGGGTGATACCTGCTACACATTGGATGAAGTGCTAGAATATCAAGTTCATGATTTTATGATTCTTTTGCATGTGCTTTTCAATTTCCTTTCCCATTTTTTGGTCCTAACTAATGAAATTATTTCATTCACTCAAGATGTTTACTGATGTACATGACTAGCTGGGCACTTAGCTGCCCACACTGCATGCACAAATACCTGATTTGCAAGTGAATGGTATAACTAAGAAAGTCTCAGTTGATGTTCCTAATTCCAGCTGAAATGTTACTTCATTTTAAGATGGCAAATAAGCTCTGATTACATTGTGTCTTCATGATGAATTTTTTTTCTCTTACATAAGTACTTTACTTTTCTCATGACTCCTCTCAAAGATACCTTGGCATTTCTATTAATGTGGTAGGACTAGAACAATTACTTGATTTTAAACCAGTTGTATTCTATTTGTATACCCAGTGACACGGTATATGCACATCAAATTCAAATTAAGAAAATAAGACTGAGTGACTAATTATAATCTATGTTTACCAAAGAACTATCCTTGTTTATGATATAATGAGATTTCTCAGCATCTTTTGTCCAAGTTTGAATTTGAGAGGCTTGGGCAACACATAAAGAGACATAAGTTTCCATGCTTTATTAGACTCGTGTGAAATCGGTAGTGGAGCAGGAAATACAATTGCTTATTGCCTTAATAATTCTATTTTTACATATTTAGATTTTTATAAGATGCCTAAAAACACGGCTCAAGTAAACCAGAGTGAGCTATCATTAGGGATTTATTCACTGGAATATAATTGTGATTGAAACTGTGTAAGGAAGGACGTATTTTTATAAAATATTATGTAGTTTCAAAAGCACTAAAATTGTGAACATGTCATCATAGGGTATTTTCATATTCAACTACCACCTCTTTTTGATTAAAATGTTTTTTTTTCATTTTGCAATGCTAATCCATTGCAGAGAAAGTAATTCGGATTGAAGTCAACTTTGTGGAATAAAATATTCTCCAGTTTAGATTTTTTTTTTACTGGTTTTGGTCCCAAAATTTGTGATATTTTTCCTTAATTCAAAATCTTGAAATTCCTTGTGCAGGAAGATAACTAATTTCTGTCTAGCTCAATCTATCACTTTCACCAAGCAAAAGGTCTGCGTTTAACATTACATCTCTGAATTTGCGTCAAGCGTCCTGCCCAGGAATTTCTGTTAAGGAGAAAGAAGGGATTAAAAATCTGTCATGAAAAATACCTGTCCTGAATCACTCCTCCAGCAGAAGTGATTGTTTTTCAGTAATTTATTTTTTTTCAGTTGAGATTTGGCAGTTGTTTCTCAGTTCTGTGATCTGTAAACTGATTCCTGGCATCTGAGCTATGGTGTGGGCAGGTCAGGATGAATTAGAAGCAAATGTAAGGGAAGTGTGTGACTTGCACTTCATCTGTTATTTACAAAGGTGTGCCAAACGAACGTTACAGCCCTGGATAAGTGGAAATGCCTGTAGCCAGAGATGAACTGGTCTGTGTACATTTGAAGGCAAAGGCTGTAAGTATTTCAATCTGTGAGGATGCAAAAGCCCAACTATCACCTGAAATAAAAATAGCAGTAAACATAAAATCCGTAGTTGGCTATGAAGAGTGCTCAGGTACTGCTACACTGGCTTGGGTGCTGTCTGAACTTGAAACTCCTTCTGGACACTTTTTACATCTTTGTTTACTTTTGTACCTGCAGAACCCGGGTGCCTGCCCCTTTACCTGGCCTCACTCTGGCAGCCTTGGCGGTGCACTATGAATGGCTCTAACAGCATTCTTTGTATTCACTGTTTTATGTGGGGGGTTTGACTTCCTAGTTTGTGACTGCAAGCATGGGCTGTAGGCTTGCTGCAGGGAGGGCAGCAGAGACAGGAGCTAGCCTCAAGACTTACAGGGACCTTATGGGACAAGATGTTGTGTCATCTTCTCAGTTGTCTGCAGGGTGATAGCAAGAAGGCAGTCTGAACTGAGCCAAAAATGTGACTGCGCTGGTCTTCTTTCCCCTCCCACAGCTCCTGATGATTTCCATGGGTCCTAAACTGCAAAAGAGAGAGAAAACCTTTATAGCTCAAATCTGTAATGTTCTCCTTTCCTGTGGGTTCAAAGCACCTTCTTGCACGAATCAAAATGCATTCAGCCATGAAGTCTCTAAAGGCCTGATAAGCCAGTGACAAGGGATGGTGTGGTGGCATTGGGAACCAGTTGTGCAGCAGCCTGAACTTACAGTCTTCCAAAAGAAATACTCAGAGACACCCTATGGTAGCCTTTATTGAGCCCTCAGGGAAAGGGGATGCCAGATGTTGCTAAAAGGTAGAAACCTGGAGGGGTGGGGACAAATCTCAGTTTGCTTCTTTCCATGGCCTCATGACCTGCTGCACTTAGGGGGAAGATTCACTGCCAGAGAAGATGAGTGGTTTCATGCAGGTTTTCCAGAGGAAGAGGAGGCTTTTGAGAAAACCAAAGTCTGTATGCAAGCAAACTGTTATGGAAGCACTGAGCTTCATGTTCCAAACCTGTTCCTTCATGCTCCAGCCCAAGCTTGTGCAGGTTGCCAGCAGTTAGTGCTTCTTGTCTCCTGCAGGTCATCAAAATGAGGGGAAACATGCTAAATTGCTGTGCAGTGTAATTTCAGAGAGGTGAAAAAGAGGGGCTGGGAAGCTTGTCTTTTGAAGCTCAAGATACTGTGTCTCAACCAAGCTGGCTCCATCCATATCTGGGCAGGAGATGCTTATCAAAAAGAGAAAAATACAATGGTTCAAAAGAAGATAGTTAAATTCTTTTGTGTGAGTAGTGGGACATCTTGAATTCTATTACCACTAGGAAAGTGGTCAGAGCTCATGTACAAGGAATATAAAAAACTGAAAGATAAGTCAGTTTCTTTAAAATAAGTTTCTAAAATGAAACTATTATTTCAAATGAGCTTTTACTGAAGAATTTTTCAGTATCACTGGTAGTTTTGCAAAGATTTTTCTTGTGGTTAAAGTTCTTTTTCAACTGATGAATGGTTTTGATGGGTAGTTTTTTGACTTTTAATGATTTTTCTCTCCTTGCAGTTGGTATTCAGTAAGTGTGTCTTTGAAAAAGGAATGCTGCCCAAAAATTGCAGTTAGGCTTCCATTCTAAAGAAGGGTAACAAGTAACACTTCAGTGAGCATAACACTGGATTGATTGAATATAAAGAGGAATGCTGCTTTTCTAAATTCAACTCTGTTTAACTTCTTCATGGTACTTTAATCCACAAATTTTTTTTCACCCAGGTGAAGAGTATTGACCCATGTACATTTCCTCATTTAAATGTTCTTTTATTGGGAATTAACTGCCACAAAAATATTAATTTATAAGAAGAGGGGAATCCCTTTAGCAACATTTGGTTTAAATTTGCCTCATTACTGAGCAGCCACTTGGTTACCACAGATCTAATTTTCTGAAGTGCTTTCATATAATTTCTGTATATGGCCTTCTCTAGGGATACTCTTAAAACAGTATGTATTGCTATCTGCAGCACTTAGTTGTCAAAGAATAAGTGAGAAGCTGGCATAATAAAAAAAAAGATATTGTTCCTTACCTTTCAGAGACCTGCTTTGCTGAGATTTATTTTTTTCTGTGTCTCTTCCATCTGAAATTAATGTTTGTTGTAGCAAACCTGTGTTTCAGCTGCATGTCAGTGAACAGCATGAGCTGCTGGTTTTTTAGTGCTTTGCTATGATCACCTGAAGAAGCACCTGGCTCTGTTCTCCCACCACCCTCAGAAATGTACCTTCAAATGGCCTCCACTGTTTTGCTCTGCTTGTTATTTTCTTTCTTGTTAACTTACAAGATACCTTTAATTACAGTGGCAAAATGTGAAGGCACTGAGCACTGGGAAAGTTCTGACACTGTGGTGCCCTCTCATTACAGAGCTCTCATACCTGAGTAATTCTTATTCTGGATGAATTATTCAAGGTCTGCCCAGTGTAACAAGTGAACATGTGATCATGGGGCTTTTCTCAAGAAGTTGATGGCAGGTTGTGTATGAGGAATTAATGCTTTTCCTGATTAAGTTTTATATGTAACAAATAGACATGCCATTCCAGCTGATAGGACACTGTAATGAAAGATAAACTTCATACTGGAGATGAGGTGAGGCTGGGATTTCTAACCTCTTCTTTCTTGCCCTAAGCTTCCAGGTGTTTAATTCCCTGCTGCTGTTTACTCCTGGGCTCAATGATGCCTTTAGAAACTATTCCGCACTTTTCTGTTTGAATAAGTACAAAGAATACGCTTCAATGTTTTTCAAATAGTGGCCCTTGAATTTAAATAACTTTCTATAGGCCCTGCAAAATTACGTACTAAAGGTGGTGGTAGTGGTAGTAGTAGCAGTAGCAGCTGGTTGCCTTGATGGCTGAATAGAGTTTTTTATACTTATATATATATATGAATTTTTATTCTGTCCTCTAATACCACCATGGGAGTCCAGCTCTTGTCTTGCACTGCAGAGAGCTGTCGGTCAGATTCAGATTCCCTGATTGCATTACTGCATTTCACTCTTAAGTTATGCCGATCAGCCACACGTGCTGTCCTGCAAGGGAGTGTGGGGCAAGAAGCTCCAATATTGTAATTTGGATGTAGAGAAAGATTTAATTTTGTAAATTATTGGGGTCTATTCCACAAAGCTGAAATGTAAGGGTTTATTTCACTGTGATCCAAATACAAGTCAGCTAGATTTGTGCCCTTTTTGAACAAAAGCAAGACTTGAAGCCTTGGTCCCCCGAGGAAAACAAATCAGAAAATGAGAATTTCTCTGAAGGCAGAAGATCTGACTTCTGCTGCAGTCCAATAAACAGCAACTTCATTGGCCTCTTGCAAGAGAATTGTGGAAAGTGTTTCCATTCCCTTCGGCTGAAAAAAACTCTCTCTTGTAAATGCCATCAACCTGTCTGCCAACATCTGACAATCTGAAAATCTAGATTTAGGCTTCCACCTCAGATTTCATCTTTTCCTTTTCCTATTTTGGAGTACAATATCCATACTACCTATACCAGTTTTCACTCATCTATTTGCAAATGTTCAGTCAATTTCCTCCCTTCTCCTTCATTCCTTGTGTAATAGCAGCCTTGGTGAGGCTCTGCTGCAGAGAGGAGCACAGCCCTCTGCAGGCTGTAGGTGCTGCACACTTGCTAAACATGACAAGAGTGTATCAAAAATTTAATTTATGTATTTATATATGCCAAAGTCTCAGCTCCACACTGATGGGTATAGGTCTAGCTAGCAGCACTGGATGGTGTTCTTACCTCTGTGTGGTCAGTGCAGTGGAATGGTCCATTTTGGAGAAGAAGGACCCTCAAAGTGCTGTATGGAGCGGATGATTAATCAGTGTCCTTGATTGGGTTTAGGTCAGAGCTGGAGCTGCTGCTGCTATGCTGCGGAAGAGTCGGTTTTTATTCTTAGATAAAATACAACAAATGCTACAGCTGACAACTTTGTAGGCAGGGACAGGTGTACAGCAGTTGGCACCTGACTGATAATGGAAAGGAGTAGAAAAAGCACCACCATGGTGTCTCTGGGGTATAGGCACAGGGTGTTCAGAAAATGGGCTTCATCAGCATTACCTAATAATTTTAAGATTTTCCTCTAGAAAATTAATATCATTTTCAATATCATCAGATTTCCCTGGCCTTATGAGTTCCATTGTTTTTATAACAGGTAACACATTTTATGTACAATGAAATATTCAAAAGAGGTCTGCAGGAAAAATAATTGCTGTTTCTTTTTAACCTGCAATCTATTGTGTATTTTTTTTTCTTTCAATGAGGATTCTTTGTATTTCTTTTATAGAGGAATTCAAAAATACAGAAAAGATATTATCCAAGAACACAAGTATGAAAAATTGCAGCAATTGGTTGTTGTTTACTTACAATTATTTTTTCTGAAATTTAACATTTGCTAGACCTAGAAATGTGCTTTTAGAATGCCAGAGCTGTACACAAATACATTATTCAGCTTACTCTGCACTGCATGAGCGGGTTAGCTCTAATAAGAAATACTATCCACATCCCTCTTGGCATAAAATATGTGCATATGCAACAGTGTAATGGCTTTAAATGTTTTCCTCTTATAACTCAACTGGTTTTTTGGTGGAATCATCCAGGATAAATTTTAGTTAATATCTACAGACAGAGCTTCAGCAAAGAAAAACTTTGTAAAGTGTTC
This sequence comes from Dryoscopus gambensis, assembly GCA_013389985.1. Lineage (NCBI taxonomy): Eukaryota > Metazoa > Chordata > Aves > Passeriformes > Malaconotidae > Dryoscopus > Dryoscopus gambensis. The sequence goes on along the minus strand of WEIT01042070.1, from coordinate 367,984 downwards.
AGTGACAGAAAATAGAAATAAAACAGCCCTACAGAAATAGTTTTAACATCTCTGTGCTGATGACCCCTGTTCTGTGTAACAACTCTTTTTACAGTAACCCCTTCAGAATTGCTCACAGGACCATGAAGTCAAGCCAAGCATTTCTGTGTGGTACCACACCTCCCAGTTTCACTTAATGACCACTGTAGTGCATGAGGTCAACATACCCTGATGAACAACTAACAGTTTCAATTTTGCCCGGTTTTGTTTTGGCTTTTTTTCCCCTATGACAATAGATATCAGATACTCAAAAAGTCTTTTTAGCCTCTGCCATAGTGGCAGGCGGGAAGCCACAGGGAAGGAAAGTGAAGTGTCAGTTCTCCATGCCCTGGTGGACAGGAGAGCTGGGGTTGCTGCAGAATGATAATGTGCTGCCCCCCTACAAACGCCTCCCTGGTGATCCTGGGCTGCGTGGCCATGTGTGAGCAGCATTCAGATCTGCCACCATCCTGCAATGTTGTTCTCTCTACACAGAAGGCCAATATAATGATGAGGAAATGGAGAATCAGGGACACAGTTCTTCTGTGAGTAGTGAGTTACATGGATCAGTTTCTTTTTCCAAGGAGATTTTGCTTTCATTTAGCTCCCATAATTGGCTGAATATAGGTTTCTTAACTTTTTCTCATAATACAGAGCTGGAATTTTTGCTATTGATTTTGAGGCCCAAAGTAGAAGTCTTTCACAAAGCTACTGGAAAGCTACAAAAATATGTGCTTCCCGTAGTAAGAGGGAGAGAGAGAGCAGGATATAAGTTTTTAACTGACATTTTGTTCTGAAATTCCCGTGTCCTTTTACAGAGAGCATCATCCTCTCTTTCCATGGTGTAGTTGCAAATCTGTGAAATACCAGCAGTGTTCCAGGTATGCTATACTCTAGCAAAATTTTATTCTTAGTCCTTTAAGCTAAAACCAGTCTTGAGCTGTGTACAAGATCCCTGGGCAGGGAGTTTAGACCGATTCTCAGAAGAAGAGTGTGCTAAAAAGGAAATCCTATAGCTCCAGAGCTGCCAGGTAACTGATTCTCTCTTGGTGAAACAGGTGTTTCTCCCATGCATAAAAATTAAGACTTGGAGACAGTTCAAAAGTAGTGTCACTGCTAATGGGAGGGCCAAACTGATAGAATTGCAAGGAAAGATTAAAGAAAGCCATATCCAGCTCAGCTAAGTAACAGAAAGATCCATCAATATTTGAAAGGTGTCAGCCCCAAAGTGTGACTGAGTATTTAGAACTGCAGAGCAAAAATACCTAGGAATGACATAAGAAAGTTATATATTTTTAAAAAATAGGTAGTAAGACTAAATTGAAGCAACAAAAAATGTTAGGCCAAGAAGTAGTTCTCTAAAGAGAGGGACTGCAAGCATGACAATTGCAACTTAGGTTTGCTCCATGGTTTTGAATTCCTCAGATTTGTAAGTGAATAGGGCAGAAATGCTAAAAAGGATGTATTTTAATGCATGGAGCAATCATGTGTTGAAGGTAGATGATGGGAATGATCCCTTCTGGCTCTTCCATCTCTTTTGTGCCCCACGCACTTTAACTGAGGCTCACTGTGATCCTAGCTATGAAAAGTAATATCTTTGTGGGAACCTGAACTGTGATATTATCAGCTCTGCTCCGAGGATCTTATATATACCACTTCATCACAGATATTATTGACAGTAAGTGCTTTTACCACTTTTATATATTCTCTTTGTGAGTTGTTTTACAGCAAGGCAGCTAAATCAAGAGAATTTTTCCTGACCAGCTGAGCAGCTGATAAGTCGCTTTACAAGCACTTAGGTGAATTCAATGCACTAGGATGATAAAAAGGTGGCTTAGGACAAAAGCGGGTGTCAAAACATAACCCTCTGCTCTTTCCATCACCTCAAAGGTTATGTCTCACATGTAAAATTACTTGGGGTTTGAACCTCACTTTTCCTTAATTCTTTTGTTCAGAAAGTCCACCTGATCCTTTTCAGGATTCATTTGCCCACTTCCAATCTTCTGCTTTTTTCTTCTATTTCCCTCCCTTGTTCTCTGCACAACATGGTCCTTTTTCAGGCTGAGTCATTATCCTTTTAAATTCTCCTAGGAAGGGCTTTTTTTTCAGTCATGCTATTTCTTACTCAAGTGGTGCCCGTAGGAAGATCAGAACAACCCATTCTAGGAAGAGCTCTGTGAGCAGCGGTGCCTATAGGACAAGCATACAGGCTGTATTGTTTGTTAACTGCAAATTCACTTCTATCCCTTGTTCCCTGCCTGTTTAGATAAGCCTAAACCTCCACTGGGAGGAGAGAAAAAACATTGTTGACTATTTTCAGAGCCCGAAAATTAAAACTGACCCAGTCCTGCACTTGTGTGTGTGTGTGTACTTTGAAAAGAATTTTTTTTATCCTGGGTCCTGTGGAGTCCACAGATAATATGGCTCACTTTCTGCTCCACAATCTACACAAATCTTCCCCCTGCCATGCCTACAGATGGAAATAGGAAATATTCCCTTGCCAGGCCTGCAGTAAAAAGGAATGTGTCCCAAATGTAATCGTTCCTTGTGCACTACATCTTGTGAGCAAGCAGACGGTGTGGCTTGCTTCAGTAACTTTTATGTGTAAACAGTCTTTAAAAACATAATCTACATTGTCAAAGCCTAATCTAAATGATGTACTGACATTGCTTACTTTGATATGCTGCTTTGGTTTTGAATTCTCTCTGGATTGCCTGGCCCCACATGGCCTTTTTTGTGTTTTGTTTACTTTTCACTTAGCTGTCACGTATTTATTCCCATTAGATGTACAAAGTCAATGGATTCAGCCTAGTTTTGCAGCTTCGTTGGCTAATACAGCACAGGGAAAGCACTGAGTGAAGCCAAGCAGAGGGGCAGGAAAATAGCAGAGTGATTCTTCAAGTCTGACATAGAGACCAATGAAATAGAAAACTTGTAAAAGATATGGCTCTGGCAGAGCAGCTAGAGATTACTATTTTTTCAGAAAAACGTTTGCCTGGAAAGCAGAAATTCATTGATTTGTATAGACTGAATTTCTGTTTTTAAAGGCTTGCTTCTGAATAAATGCTGAAATTTCGTATACATCACGTATATTTAATTTTTTTTTTAAATCTGGATTTCTTTCAAATGTGAATGGATGGGAAAATACTAATTTTTAAAACTTTTCAGTGTAATGAGCTGGTTGGATTTATCTTATTCAAACAGTTAAAATGGCTTACACTATCTTGTTCTGCGAAAGTCTTTGAAGATATGTGAAAATGCCTCATGCTGAGAAAAGTAATCCCAAAAAATCTACTTGGTGTGATCTTACCCACAGAACCCGTAAGACAAATGGGTGTTTGTGAAGTCTATCACAACTTGAAGCATGACTGAAATGTGGGCCACCCTGAACGGTGGTCTTCCCTCTGGATAGCCATGCCTATCCGCCCATGCTTCTCCCAGTAGGAATATCTACCCTCCCTCTAAATGGTTGTTTTTACACCTCAAAATAAAAACAGGGATAGATTTCATGTGGAATTTAGCATTGGTGGAGGAACCGTGATGTTTCCTTTGTGCCCTGAAAAGAGGCAGTCCGGATTTCCCCCATGGCACTGTGTCACTGAGGGCACGTTGTTTTCAGGTCACATTTCTTCAGTTTCAGCCAAGGTGCTCAGCCCAAGCCCCGTGTGGCACCAGTGTCTGGGCACCTTTGGTGCAGGCAGCAGTTGGGCACCCAAATTTCACTTCCTTTGAAGAACAGGCTGTGCTGAAACTGCCCCATTTCCCAGCTCAGTGACCTCCTTTTGGACTTGGCCATGCGTAGTCTGAGCTTTTCCTCTGTTTACCACAGGTGAAATACGGGAACTATGCCTTTGTATGGGACGCAGCAGTGCTGGAGTACGTGGCCATCAATGATGCGGAGTGCTCCTTCTACACAGTGGGGAACACTGTCGCGGACAGAGGGTACGGGATCGCCCTGCAGCACGGCAGCCCCTACCGAGACGTCTTCTCACAAAGGTAAGCCTTTGGAGTAGGAGGAGCAGGTACTAAGGAAAGGTTTCTCTCAGCTCTGGACCCTTCTTTTAATTTAATTTCCCGTGCAGGAAAAGATCTTGTATTTGCAATCCACTGCATTTCTTGCATAGGCATTCATTTTCTCTGAGACATTGAGTTATTCACTTTTCTCGAAATTGCATTAAAAACACTTTGTGTTGCTTTTTTTGAATTTGAATTGTTCTTGTTTCTTCTGAAAAATGTTAATGAGATAAAATCAACTTCATTAGCAGGAAAATGAGGAACAAGTTGCTTCATTTATTATGGAGAGTCAGCATAACTCAACCCTTCCTATTACAGAAGATGTTCCTTAAAGAAAAAGAAAGTGAATTGGACACTGATGGGAAAACTAAAGGGGATGAACAAGGACATTTGATGTTTTGGTGAAAAGACCCCTATTAGAACCCAAAAGCATAGGTGCTTATCCCCATACTAATTGATCTCTTGGGCTACAAAGGTGACATCTCTAGAGATGCTGCTGGTACTGTCTTTCTGTTAGGGTTGGAAACACTGAATTAATTGTATGTATTGTGCCTTTGCAGTATTTGTGCTTCACTCCATTATTGATTCCTAAATCAGGATGTGTGTGAAATGTAAAAAAAACTACCAAACTTTCTTAAAGTGTAATTTCTGCAGTTTGGCGCTCAGGAGAAGCTGTGGGCTAATCTCGTGATCCTTTCTTCATTCTGAATCTTGTCTCTCAACCTTGTTTCAGTTGTTTTGTGTTATGTGCATGAAGCAAAATTTTACAGTTGCTGCTATGGGATTTCTGTTGTGTGGCTGCCAGGTAAACATACAAAATATGCTTAATTTGGGCCTTTGCCTTCGTCCAAAGATGGTGGTGGGGGGGAAAGTAGCCAGTAAGTAACACTGTGCAGATGCAGAGGAAACATTCTCTGCTCACACCTACAGAATGAAGAGAGAAGACTTGAATTCTTTGAATCTCTTCTATGTTGGGAGTGATTTTCCTGAATTTTGTGCTAATGTAGCAGCAACATAATAAAAAATTTCACAGGATCAGTGAAAAAAATTAATTTCTATGAAACATGTATCTGCTTTGTATATTACAAAGAGTATTAGAGGCAAATATTTACCAAATACTGTAATACTCTCATATTCCAGCTGTCACCAGGCTGGCTCTGCTTAAAATCTCTGGCACTCTAAACAAAGGAGGCAAATTCCTTCCTGCAATCTTTCAAAGAAATTCTTCAACCTGTTAGGGTTCCCAGGTGCTTATCAAGGTGTTACGTCATCCTCTTCACAGTCTTATCCATGTAAGCTTGAGCACAAAAACTGGAAGACGTTAGGGATTTTCATAGCCCATGTCTTTATAACTAAATACGGTGAAACTGCCAAGTGACATGGCATGGCTCGGCTCATGCCCACATTCTTCATGCCCACCATTGCTGCTCTGCAGGTCAAGGTGGATGCATCCAAACTGCCCTTAGAGACTGCTTGTGAGAGGGTTTATATACTGCGTATAGCTCTCAGCATACGGGGAAAGAGGTTATGGCTGGTTCTGGCAAGAGAGTTCCTTCTTCGTCGCAGTATTCAGCACATGGAGAGGCTGGGTTACAGCTTCTTCTGATACACTGCCTTCAGCGACTCCTGGATCACTGGTCTGTGCAGGCCTGACATTTCCAAGTACAATTTTATTTCATAAGAAAATTTCAGCTTTTCAGTGTATTATTGTATCTTGGAGCTAAAGGAAAGCGGAAAGAAGCATAAGAATTTGCACATATATAGGTATTTTTATCTGAGGATCTTCGAAGCAATACTTAAATATTAGCATCTCTCAGGAAAGCAAATGCCATTTCCACTTAATGCTTAGGGAATCCATAGCATCAGGAGACTTAAATGAAATCTGAAGGTCATATGTTGTCCCCTGGTGGAATCAGGGATCATAGGCACTCATTTTTGATTTCCTGCTAAAGTTGTCAGAGTTCAGGTAGGTGAAGAAATGGATTATTTGTCAGATATTGGGCCACAAGAAGATCTGGATGGATACGCAGAACTTAGCACTGGTGAGAAAATAACTCATTACATTTTCAGGAGTAACACTTGAACAGAGAAACTGGAATTTGCTTGGAGTGATTCTACCTCCTGGAGAATTTAGAGAGCCTGAGATATATATTCTGAAAATGTGTGTGCTGCTGTGCTTATATTCTTATTTCCGTATAATGAGAGCATAATATATAGCATTTCTAATTATGTCCATAAATATAAATTTCCAGTTTAAGGCAGTGAAAGACCATATAAGAAACAAACATATGAAAGAGAAATCATGCTTACAAGGTAGCTTACAAGGTTTTGTTCTTAACGCACTTCTGTACTGTTCCTTAAGTTTACATCCATGTGGTTTCCACACACCATCCTTACGTTTCTTCCTAATGAAAAGGCTCGACAACCTTCAGCAGCTGCAGCCTGCCTGCTAAATAGAGAGAGGAATAGATCCATTGTATAGGATTAGCCAATGTTCTCATGAATATTTCACATTTTTAATGCAGCAGGGAACTGGTTTAAAATATATTGGCACTTCTTGATCTTTCCCAAAATAAATATATTTATGTGAAAATACAGGTCTTCTCTTTTAAGAAATTTCATATAAAGCCATAAGCTGCACAGTGTTAAATCCCTAGGGAGCAGCAGTAAAAAGGTCTGGCAAGCTTACAGGAGATTTTGTTCTCTGTGCAGGAAGCACAGGCACGCATTTAAAGCTTTTCTGAACATTCAGGTGATTTCCAGAGAAACAGGAAAAGAGAGAGAGGTCCAAACACTCACCCCTTCTCTCTAAAGCTACGGCACGTGAGCTGCAGCCAAGGTAACACTGTGGTAAAGTTTACCAACAGGAAGCACTGTAAAGGAGCTGGTCTTTGAGATCTTTCTTTTTCACACACAAAAAAATCCCTTCTATGCCAAAACAAAGACGTGAGCACCAGTGAATGGCCTGACTGCGGTGTCAGATTGGCTTTTTGCCGCGCGGGGATGGCAAAGCAGCCAGCTGGGGTCCCACACAGCATCTGTGACCAGTCCCTGCCTAATGCTTCCTCTGAAAAGAGATGATTTGGGTCCAGCCTGAAAATAGATGTGTGGCTGTAACACAAGTAATATAGAAAATAATCTGGGTTACATTTGAAAGATGGACCTGTCATAGCCATCCTGATGGCTTCATTCACGTTGTTGCAAATGTTAACAAACACAACTGGCCGTGCCACAAGGCAGCCAGGTGATGTGTTCAGGTAGATTGCTGTCCTCTTTTCTTTGCCATTAAGACTTAACCTTCTGAGCACCAGAAGCCTCCAGGCAGCATGTCAGTTTTCCCTCTCTCTATATTTTTCTTTCAAGGTAATGACAGGGGCTGTAATAATAGGAACTGCCAAATTTCCTAGGAGAGCTTGAAAAGGATGTGTCTTTTGGTTCAGGAGGAACAGTGTGGTGACACTAAATTTGACACCTGTTAAGAATTCTTTTCAGCCCTAAACTTTAAAACTTCCATTGCACCCCTGGGAGGTATAAATATAATTGCAGACACTTTTCAGAGCATTTCATAGGATGTCTGTGCTTCCTGCAGTGCTGCAGCAATGGCTCAGGCACTGTGCTGGTGGCTGGCTTTTGGTGGGGGTCAAGGAGGGGTGGCAGCAAAGTGCTGGAATCCTGTTCATGTCCCCACTTTCTCTGCTCTTTCACTCTCTTCTTCTGCACTACAGTCCCGGCCACACAGCACGCTAGAGGCAAAGGAAGAGGAAGCACTAATTTCGTGCTCAGCAGAGGCCAGCAGCCAGCTTTTCACTTAAGTAACTGGAACCTGTGAACACCCAAAACCACTGAAAAATCAAGCCATAGTTGTTCTGCACTCCTCATATCCCAAAGAGCATCCATGTGTGTTCTGCCCCTTTAGGAAAACAGGAAGAATAAGAAAGGAAAGGCAAGCTTGCCCTCAGAGCCAAGAGTGATGACTCTTGCTTGTTCATCAGCTCTGTTTCCACAAGCGCACCGCCCCAGCCAAGCACAAGCTCATGAATACCTAAAGTTGTCTGTGTGCCAAAAGAAGCAGCAGCACTTCCATAATTCCTGGTGATTGTCTACGGGAGTTGGGGTATGTAAGGGCAAAATGTATGGAAGGAACAACTACCTTATGGCTTCTGCAGAAACCTCAGTCTGAACTTGACATGATTCACAAAAACTCACAGCAAGTTTGTGCTGCTGCTAGACAAGCCAATCACATCTTTTTGTCCTAAGGGTGGAAAAGAGATGGACATTTATAATGATTTCCTCATGGCAAGCCCGAAGACACCTCCCTAGCAGCAAGTAGTGCGCTTTCAGATATCCAAAACTTTGGAGGGAAAAAAGAGAGCCATCGTATGGCATTTCAGACTGCCCCTTAGCAAATCATTCGCCAGCTGCTTTAAATAAATGGTATGGATATTCTCCTGTCCTTTTTACAACTCATCAGCAAAATCCTGAGTCTTAGAAAGTTCCTGCCCTGAGCCATAAATATGTGTTCTTCGTGTCTCCTCACCATTAATTCTCTCTCCTTAAATTTTCATTCTGTGTCTTGGAGGTCACTTATGTCCAAAGACTCCAGTGCAAGGAAAATTACTTTTTTCCTAACTACCTTGATTTCTTTTTCTCTGCCCTTGGGACTATGTACCCCTTTCTTTGAGAAGACCCCCTCTCTTTATTTTTTTTTTTTAATATTCTTTTAATGAAAAACCAAGAAAGGGTCACTTAGTCTCTGACTTATCTTTTACCAGCTTTGTGGAAAATAAGAGTTTTGGATTTCACCCTAACCCTGCAGAGGACTGACAATAATGTTGTAATGACAACTATGATGTACTTGGATTTTTCATTATTAAATGCAGTGATCATCTGCAGAAGAGTGGATGCCTTAGTAAGAGATCAACTTTGCTTTGTCTCAGTAGTTTGCTAAGAACTGAAATCCTATTCTGAACTGTATATATAACATTCTGAAAAATATAGTTATTTAACTAGTAAAATCTACCTAAAGCCACCCAAAGCACTTTTTTTCCCTGGTAATTCCAGAAAATTAAGAAACTCTGCAAATTGGAAGAATTACTTGACTTCAAATAAACTCCTGAATTTAGATAGAAGAGTTTAATTTTGAGAGTCTGCTCTTAGATCATGTCACAAGTTCATATAACTGAAATTACATTAGTTAGAGGGGAAAAAAAATCAAAATTTCAGGTTTCTGAGGAGTCTGACATGAGAATCCAGTCTTAATTTACTCAGATGTAGTCATTGTTAGTAAAAGCATTAACTTCAGAGTAGCACATAGTAACAAGGCAGTTTCTCAGGTAACCAGGATACTAAATAAAAAACATAAATAACACACCACTGTAATATTTCTTGACCATCCAAAACCAGTGTATCCTTATTTTTTACTGTCCACATTAGACTTGTAGGGGTAAAACTGGGAATTGCACCCAGCCCTAGGTCTCAAAACACGTCCATCTTCATTTTTGCTGAGCCAGGTCCTCCAAGACAAACTGCAATTGCCTTTCATGCCAGGAAACTCACCTTGAGGAAGCGCCGCTCAGCCAGCTGCCTGCCCCGCTGGGGCTGCAGGGTGCTCACACCCTGCACACCTTACTCCGGGCCACTGGATCCGGGCTGAAGACCTGTAACCTCAAATGGATTATAAGAAAAGATGTAGCTTCATTCTGATTTTTAAGAATGGCATCTGTTACTTCATGAGAAAACCCTAACAGAAAGCTTTTGTCCCTCCGCTATTCTCTCTTCTTTTTTCTAGCAAGCCCATGGGCATCTGATCCAAGCTTACAGTGCTCTGTAATCCTGTCTGAGCACATCGCTAATAGCCTTCCCCAAGGGCCAGATGATCTGACACTGTGCCTTTGCATCCTCTTCCACTAGCTGCCTAATGCAGAGCTGCAGGTTCTGAAGATTCCTGCACTGTCATCAGCAGTGTTTCCTGGCTTTATTACCAGTCCCCATCTCGTTTGCTTGCGGGGGCTGCTGACTGTAGGACTGCAGAGAAACTGTGGCTCCCACACATCACGCTGAGAGAACGGGAGAAATGGCTTTGTGGATTCCTGATGGTTGTGCATCTGGTGCTTGCAGATCTCACTGTAAATTCATGATTAGGAGCTGAAAAGGATGGAGACGCCTACAGAAACACAGGCTTTGGCAACTTCTTAATCTCCCGTGATATTAACTGATGAGATGGGTTAAAGGATTCTGCAGCAGATCTGGAGTTTATTACATACGCATAGTGAAAAATTACTCAATCAAAACATATAAAGGCAGTGAGCAAATTAGTGGGCTTTTAAAATATACTGAAACATTAATTGATGGGGTAAGTTAAAGAATCACGAAGTGGCAGCACTGAGAAGAAGCATGAGAAAGAAAATCATAAGGAAAGGCATTAGATCTTCCTGCATTCACACAGCATAGAGCTATGAGCACCAGAGTTGCCTGCCTGCTTCACCATGGGAAGGCACCTCTGCATCCAAACAGTGCCGTGGTGAAGAAAAACTTCGCAGGATTGCTGCATGTTGAAAAAAGAAAGGTACCATGAAAAGGCAGCTTCATTCTTTCTCTTTTTCCTAGTCAATGCTCACCTTCAGAAAGGGCCCTGCATTCAAAGTTTCACAAAGGCAAGCCAGGTAAGGGTATGCTTATGCATATTAATTCCCCATCATTACCCACAGACCACCCCAAAGAAAACGGTCTAATTGTAATTTGTTAAATTACCAGTAGATAGCACTTTGCAGGCTATTTCTTAGTACTTTCTCTCCGCTTCTCCAGCCTCAGGCGCCTCAGACTTGGCGTGTAAAATGGCCAGAGATTGCCCAGCGAGGTGTGCAGTACAGTCAGTGGAAACAGGGTTGCTCATCCAACTATGTGGAAGCGACATTTATTGTAAGCTGAGTTGTTCATGTGTTTTAAAGTTTTATGGAGTGAGTAAGTGCATGGCTGCAGAATCTGAAACTGCTTGGTTATAAATCTGATGACAGTAAAGCTAAAAGAAGTCTCAGAGAGTAGCTTCCCTCCAAGAACTTGCCTTTTTATGAATTCCTGAAGCAGAGATTAGGTTTACCGTCAGCACACACTGTCCTGTAGTACATTTTTTTTGTTTTCTGGCTGCCTTCTTGTATGTTTGTGTGTGTGTCAGTCTTTAGAGGAACAGGTGTAACTACTCACTCTGACTCAGCTGAGCAGCAGCATTGCCTTTAAAGTGGGGTGGAAAATGAGCGCAAAGCTTTCCCTGGAAACAGGAAGGATCCAGTCATGCAGCTGCCCTGATGACAGAACCATAATAACCACAGATAAGGGTTTAGCCCACCTACCCCCACCAGCACTACCTGCCAAAGGTTCCTGGCTCTTGGCCTAAGTTCTCAAAACACTGGTCAACCTATTTCAGTTAAAATGAGCAATAGTAGCGAAAGAGCAAAGAATAATAGATCTTTGCTAACCCATTTTGTTGCCTTAAAAAGTAATTAACCTTTAGTTGGACCATAAAGCTCGTTTTCAGCTAGGCCTGTTTTCCAGATAAAAATAAAAAAGGCCTGAAATAAAGCTTGTTTTCAAAGCTGAAATGAACTTGATGGAATGACAAGTGGAGGGATTTATCCATATCTGAGGTGAGAATTTCCTTCCACCAGTAGAACTGCTGCAACAGAGGCTACCTCAGCCTGCAGAGATTTGCTCTGCTGTAAAACACTGATCTGCTATTTGTCACCCATTCTTGAATCATCGGTAAGTGAAGAAGGTGCTAGCCTTGGTTTATAACTTCAGCCAAGTTCAGGGGTAGGGAAAGTCTCCAGGATGCAGAGCCAAGGAAGAGTGGTAGCAGGTTTCCTAGCAGAGTTGTCTTCCCTTGCTGAAACAGGATATGAGGAAGAAGAAAGCTTGTTGCAGGAACAGAGGGAGTGGCAGGAGGGGTAGCGAGGACAGGGAGGAGCTGAGTGGTCCTCAGTGATTATGGAGGGTGAATAAATGGAGCCTTCCTTATTGCTCAGCTTCACGCAGGTGGAGATCAGCAAAGTGAGAAATCGAAAAAAACTGTCCAGAGAGGTTTTCTGCTGTGTCTCAGAGCAATCCCATAAAGTAGACTGCTCTAGGTTGCTCCCTGAGGAAATCATGAGAGAACTGGGAGGAGGAGTTAGACAGTTTCCCCAGCAAGGTCACCAGTATGTCAGAGTGCAGTGGTTAGAGAGGTCTGGATGAGTTGGAAGATGAAGATGGGGTGGGGAAGCCTTTACTCTCTGATTCATCTGTAGTCTTAAGGAAAAAATGTTCTGGAGATTAGCTGTCACAAAGTTGGAAAGACATCTGCCCAAATCCCACGGACTTGGTGGTGGCAGAGAGGCTTTGCAGGGTCAAAACAGATGAAAGCATTTGCTGACATGAACCAGCTGGATAATGTCGGAGACTTTTGTTTGCACAACGTGTAACAATGTGGTTTATATTCTCCTTTAGTGCCAACTGGGTTAGGGTAGCCCAAAATAAAGTAGAGCCCTGATCCCAGCCATCATAGCTTTGTTGACTGTCCTAAAAACCAAATGCCTTTCCAGACCCAAGTTTTCCACTTAAATATGGCGTGCAAGCAGACAAAATGATGATGTGGCCAAGGAAAAACTGTGTTTTCCATTTTATTCATGAAACACTTTTGCAAAGTGCATTTAGTAATTTGCCATTGTAACCACCTGCCCAGAGAGCTTTCAGGGCAGAGCTCTGACACTGTATTTAGTTCATACTTTGACTGCTCAGCTAAAACTTCCATTTCTATGCATTTATTCTGCTTCACACATTATGTTATCAGTCGCTTTCAATATTTCAAAGTCACAGCAGTCCTTTTCTGACATGCATTTGTCAGAATGAACTGCCTTGACTGCTGTTATTACAGACTGCAGTTCCTGACTAAGGGAAAAGTCTTATATGGAACCAGAATATTGAAATTTTTCAGAAAAAAAAATAGATAAAACAGAATAAAATTAGAGTCAATGAATAGAAATAGATACTTTAAATGACCAGCCATACTTTTTTTTTTAAAGGAGGAGAGAATGGGAAGGCCTAACCCAATATAAAAGAATTAATCAGGGAAAGTTTGATCTTTCAAGTTCATATGCAAGTTATTGATAATGGCACTCTTCAGCTGTCTGGTAGTAAATCAGAAAAGTACGTCATACTTAGACTTTCTCTCAATCAAATACTTTGCTACATTCCTCTAGTGACCACCCTGAATAGAAGAATTTTAATAATAAGCCCGTTGTAGTCACAGGAAAAACATCACAAGGGGTTTGGGCCTATCTGGAATGTGTGCCTACGCTCCTGATTAAGTCCTAGTGGCAGTAATTTGTCATGGCACATGAACACATCTCCCTCTTGCATGTGCTTAATAGCACGCACAGGCTTTGCCAGTTCACTCCAAAAGCCCTCACAGTTAAGGGCTGAGCCAGGGGAAGTACACTTGTTTGGAAAGGTTATGATCCTTTCATTCTTACTGCAATTGAAAAATATTTTTTTTCCTTGTATTTGCTGCTTTTGTCTTCAGCTGAAAGAATAGCCTAACAGCTGAGTTTCCAAAGCAGTGAAGAAAAGCTGCCACCTAATTACCTGGCTTTGTAGATAAGTACATGCTCCAGCTGCTCCCACCAAAGCAGAAAGGTTTCAGCTGGTAACAAGCATTAAAAAGAAAAATAACTCTGTTGGCTGCAGTTTCATAGGTGAGATGCCTCTGCAGGACCAGAGATCATCAGTATCTCAAAGACATCAGATTCCTACAGAAAGCTGATGAGAAAGATAAGCTGTGTTAGGATTTGTTTCTTTATTTAATTAAAAATTCAATTCTTTTTTAATTAAAAAAGAACAAACAAACTCCATTACAGTAATATTTGGAGAGAAAAGCAGCACTGTTTTGCAGCCTTGAGAGCAGGGATTAGAAGTTCCTGGCCCAGGATTGATATTTTTTTTTGGCTTTGTCTGGGGTATTCCTACAGCAACACATGAACGAAACTGTGAAGAACTGAGCCTTGAGTTAACTGAGAAATAGATATTTTATTTTTAATATTGTTTGGTTGTATTAATTTCCTTGGGTTTGGGGGGATTTAGTTAATTAGCAGTGGATCTTCAGATCATGGAATTACTCCAGATTTATACTGTATAGCTGATGAGAGAATTTAATCCTATAATATGCCTTTGGCATAATTTAGATGTAAGGCTCAAGATTAAGATCCCTATGAAACAGGGAATTTATGTTCATTTCTTTTTCTTACACTGTGAAGTGCTATGCAAAGCTACAGAAACGTGTCAGCTCTGACAGCCACACTTGGGCAGCAATCAGGGCTTTCAAAAAGCCACGGGGCTTCACCCACAGCATCAAATTTCCCCGTGTTCTTCCATTTTGTATAAATCTGGACGAAATTGTAAAATCCATAGAAGAAAAGCAATTGAAAAAGAAGCATGGTTAAAGCCCTGAGGAAGTGAAGGTTTGTTGATCTTCTTCATATCCCTCTTAAGCTAAAAACACCTACAACACTCATTTTTAATTTATTTAAGTGTAGCAATCATGCACCAGGTTAAACATACAAGGCATCATGAAAACACAGGGTTTCAGAAAGAACCACTGACAGGTGTTTAACACAAGAAGAACTATATCCATGGTTGTATATGTAAGAAAGTATAGGTGTAAGCTGTGCTGGCAGCAGTGGCTATATTTTATTTCAGCCCCAAAATAAAGTATTTGGATGTGTGGCTGGGCTGGCGGCAGAGAGCAGAGCAGCGTGTAGCGATCCCCTCTCCTTCTGCTTGGCTTTGCAAGTGAGGGGTCTGTCACTGCAACTTGCTACAGGACACTCAGCTCAGGGGGGATGAGTAACACATCCAAGCTGACTCCACAAATCACTTGGATGCCTGGCAAAGCCCTTCCTTCTCCCACTAGCTGTTTTCTTCCCATTTTCTCAGCTTTTACCAGTGCAGGCCACATGGTTTACTGCTTACTTGCTCCGAGGCCTTCTTTGATAGAAGAAACCCAGGGTGGCTTTGGTGTTGGAGTGTTTTTAAGGGCTGAGTTTAGGAGAAGCAGACTCTCTGCTTCCATGGAGAGCTGCAATAGCCGAGATTAAGGGAGGCAGCAGGGTTGCAGAGCTGGCTCAGCTGTGAGCTGCGCACAGACACAGCTTCCTTCCTCTCGCTCCTGCCAGCTTTATTTCAAATTACCTGGTGCCCTAGCACCACTGCCTGTTTCCTTTTTTCTGCCCAAAGTGTTTTCCTACCGCTGCTTCACTTAACACAGACCCTTTGGGCTGGTTCAGTGATGTGTAACAGCCTGTGGTCCCATGCCCTGCAGGGGTGTCCTGTGGGGTGAAGCCGTGGGTGGGTGCAAGGGAGTGACCCACAGGGTGGCTGGGCACAGTCTGGGTCTTTGAGGTGCCTCGAGGGCTGTAAGTACCTGTTCTCTTGTCTCCAGACCTCCTCAAAAACAAAACTGGTGTTTGAGGTCAGTACCATTGCTCATTGTGAAAAAGTGAGGATTTTTGTGTACTTTTTTTTCCCCCCGTTTCTCAGAGGTGTAAGTGGTTTGTCCGTTCATGGGGCTGAACTGTCATCATCTTTTTGCTTGTGTTGAAAATAAAGCCTGGGAAAAGAGTCTCACCAGGAGACTTCTGTCCTAGGCTGGCAGGACTGGGAGCAGACCATGCTGTGCGCCTTTCAGCCTATTGCAATTTAAGATGATTCCCACAGTGCTGCATTTCAGGTTCTATTCTGAAGATTTGCTTGCTCACAGACAAGTTTTCTCATCCCCCATAGGCCTTACATACCCACTAGTATCTTTTGCTGAACTGAGGAAAAAGTAGATGTGCCAGTCCTTCATCTTGCCTAGGCAAGGATAAGCTCCTTGCTAAAATTTTTAAACGTTACATCCCTCTAGATCACTAATACAGCCTATCCCTTACAGCTGGAATTATCACAGGGCTGCATCTTAATAGTAATGGTGCAGGTTATCTCTGCGTAAATAGCACCAGATCTTTATTCAGCAGGAGAAATGCTGCAGGTCTGCACTGATATATTGATCTGGATAAACAAGATAGTTTGTTCCTATCTGGAGGTGCCTTCTTAAAGTTCGGTTTATGATGCTTGCAGGTAAAACTGATGATTTAATGTTCCTAGATATGGCGAAATACCTGGTGTGCTGCCTACAAACCAAAGGATTTTTCTCTGTAGGGCTGATGCTGGACTTCCTGAGCCTCTTGCTGTACTGCCAGCACCAATATAAACATTGCATCTGGGCAAAAAGGGTCCTTATTTCTGTTTGCTGTTCTCTCTGGCAGTCTGCATCACTTCCATTTGGGCTTATCTAGTGGTGCTTGCCTTGAGTCACAGTGCTCTGACAGCAGGGCTGCAGGAATCTTCCTTGGCAACATTTGTTTTTCTAGAGGATTGTTTCCTAGCTGGGGGTTTATTTCCTGCTCTTGAGTTTTGTCAAGCAAACTTCAGCTCTGTTTCCCATCTTGGTTTTAACGAAATGGAGTAATTTATGATTGAAGGGGGGAATTGTATGATATTTAGGGATTATTTTTTGACTCAAAATAGGGAACAAATTTTAAAAATATGAGGAGATAGCTTAAGGCCTTGTCAATCAGAACTGCTCCTCTTAGCCCGCCACTTCTGAGTTAGCCTGTCTGCTCCATGCTAACAAGTGGTTAGCTAAATTAGCTAGAGTCAGCTGGATACTTGAATGTCATTGGAAACTGAAATCTTTGTTAGAGTTGAAAGTGAAAACTTATTATTTCACAGAAAGAAATATAAAAGAATGCTTATAATAATTCTAGAACCAGTCCTCATAAAATGATGAAAGTCTGAATTAAAGTTCCACATCAAAGAAACCTGAAGGCAAGGGATGCAGTTAATTCAGTCATGCAACTCGAAATGAGCCTTATAATGATGCCATGCAGTTAACCTGTGCTTATAATTAAGGCATTTCCTTAGTTATTAGAACTAGAGTAGATAAAAACAAGTATGCTTTTTTCCTTTCAATTTTGTTAGAACTTGTTAGATTTTTGCCTTCAGATGATGGGAAGGCCAATAAACTGAAAGCTGAGGAAGTTGAAAATGCATGCAAGAAAGGTGCCTAATCCCGATTTGTGTTCTGAAAATCTTCCTCTGGCTTTTCCTACATCAATATGACATTCTGTGAAGGCCAGACTAAGTGTTACAATGGCCTTTCCAGCCCCACTGTCTGCAAATCTCCTCACTTCATTTTAAACCACTCTTCCTCTGACTTCTGCCTTTCTCCTCCAAGCTTATAATTTGCTCCTTTGCAGCATCTCTCCATCCCATCCAGGGCACTAAGGTCACTCTCAGCAGCATACATGAATGCTCCAGGCTGGGACGTGGATAGCCCTGGGACACTCGAGGGATCCTCCAGATTGCTCACTCTCTATACCATGAAACCACAACTAACTTCCCGTGATGTGTTTGACTTCATTACATTGCTTATTGAATTTTGCTGGCGGTATTGTCTTTTGTCCTCTTGGGACCAGCGTCAGTTGTCATGGCAATTCCTGTCAGATGGTTGCAGCCTGTGTGCTTGGAGGAGTGTAGGAAAGCTGATGGCCAAAAGAAGTAGCAGTTCAAAGAAGCATAAAATGTCAGTTACTGCTTAGCAACCAAAATTTTGGGGGCTGCAGCAGTTGGTAGTAGTTTGATTTCAGTCAACATCCTGTGTGTCTTTCAGTTTAGCTCCCAGATGAATGTTACTGGTTTGAGGTTTAATAATCATGAGGACATTTGAAATGACTGATGAAAGAAATGGGTCATCCTCTGTGAAGTCATTCTTCAGGTTGCTGTAGCATTCATACCTCTGCCCATCTTGCATGAAATTTGGCCATTTTATAAAAGGAAGTAGTTTAGAAAGGAGCCCCAAGACATGTTTGGAAAATACAGGGAATCTCTTTAATGTCCCTTAGCCTGTGTTCCTAAGCCTGTGCTTAGCATCAGTATCCCTGGTGCTCTGGGAAAGAAGGATGGCAGAAGTGGGGGCTAACTGGACATCTCCCTCACCTGATTGTGTTACTCTATGGGCAGTGCCCACAGGCAGGAATTTCCATCTCAGTGCTTTTGGAATTTGGGCCTGCCTAATGACACTTCTAACAGAGGTTAGTTGGGTTGGTTTATTTTTTTAATGAAGCAGAGGCAGAACTTAGTGTGAAAACTTCTTTGCATAAGCTTGAAGGAGATCCGTGTGCGATGAGTATGGAAATTTTTCTGTATTGACTGAGGAAGTTGAAGTCCTTGTCTGTTGTAAACAGACATAAAATGGTAGACAAAATGCAAGAGAAAGGAAATTATGTAAACACGCCAGGTTCTCATAGGAGTAATCTATCAATGCTCTTTTCTGTAAAAAAATAACAGGGAAAATCAGTAGAGTAGGGCCTTGGAGCAGTATTACAATATATACCAATCCAAATATGCTCTCCTGGGACCTTAAAATGACTAAAATCCCCTTCCATGCAAAACAAGTCTCGAAAGAGGAAGTGTGTATTAAATTTGCTGAGTTTATAGCTTCACGGGGGGGATCAAATTAATTTCTTAAAAAATTTGGAGAAAATGTTTTGCAGCCCTTTCAAGATAGATATTCCTAATGGGAAAAACTGTGTCTCTGGCACATCGTGTCGTGAATTTATCATTTTGCTGAGCAACTTGACAGAAGCAAAGATATTTTGAAATATCCCAGACTGCTTGATGGCCAGTTTGTGTTTAGACAAAGAGGAGAAGAAGGATGTTTAGGTGGTTGATTGGCAAAAGTCTGGACAAGCATCGTCTACTTCTCTATTGGGAGGGAAAAGCAGAGACTTTGCACACATGGCTGTCACATATGTGTCAGCTTTGAGGCAAGGTGGCTCTGTCACATCCTCCTGAAGTCACACAGCCACTTTTCCAGCCCTTTGTCAACCACACACTTTGGAAAGCCACAAAGGTTTTTGCTGTATGTTGCGTAGCGTTTTTAAGCCTCTCAACAGGGGATGTATCAATATTGATCTTGTGCTAGAGACTGCATTTCTTGATGCTTCACTCTTTTGTAACAGACCCCTTTAGAGGAGAAAATGGGCTAATAATACGCATTTCAGCAGGATCTCTGGGGAATGGAAGCAGGTTTTTTGTCACACTTGAGCTGACAATTTTCTGATTGATGGCACTTATGGGAAGTTGAAAGGGGATTAAAGTCTCATGATGCTGGTTTATTTCAAGAACATGACATGTTCAATATGATAATAAAGTGGGAATTTTTCTTCTGTGGCTTTTATGGGCTTGGGGTTGTTTAGGATGAAATTATGGATAAAGCTGTAGCTGAAGTCAGCAGTATGTGTTTCTGAGGCCATTGGGTGCAAGGTGACAGGAGCCATTATAAAACCCTTGGCAGTTTTTTGCTACAAAGAACTTGACAGCAAAGCCAAAAGAAAACTTAATACTGTAATGATTCATTTCATGTGGGAGGCCAAAACTTTTAGCAGTGTTGGAAGGCATTTTGCCGTAATGTGCTTTAATTTCATAGTTGTGCTGACATTGTAGATCAAGGATTATTAGCCCCAAAAGGCACTAGAGACTGGTTTGGCATTACAAGCATTTAGAGAGCTGGTGAAGTGAGAGTTAATCTTCTATTCCTTTGTGGACATGTAATGAGTGAAAGGAAAGAAATTTCTTCCCAGTATCACGAATTAGCACAGTAAAGAGTGTAAAATCTTTACAGAAAGGAGGAGTGAACCATTCATCCATAAAACACTTGAATTCTACCTTCAAGCTCATTAGTATATGTGTTTTACCCACCAATTATATAGCCAGAGTAATAGTGTTATAAGTCCTCTGTACTAAAAGTAGGTTGCTGTAAATAAATCTCTGTTGGATCAATGTATTTTTACTAAGGAAACCTTAAATTTTGAGTAGAGTCTTCAGGGTCTCACCAGAGTGAAATTATCATTATTAATATCCCCTGCGGAGGTCTGAAATATCTTTGCATTTACGTAGCTATTTATATGCTCATTTATGATAATATTTAAGTAAGCTTGGTTGGCATTAATAAAGTTGTGGTTCATTAATATTACATGGACATTTTTATTTAGAAAGACCACTTACTCTAGGCCATTGAAAGTTAAACTGTTTTCAAAAGCCAGCAGCTTTCAAAAGGCAGCTGTGCACCGCACAAGGGTCTCCAGAGGTTGCTTTGCCTTAGGTGCTCCAGGTTGCCTCGGATGTGGTATTTGGGCAGAGATCCCTCTGGCTTCTTGGCTGTACAGGGAGCGAGGCTTGGGGTTCGCAGCTGGACAAGCCAGGTGCCCCACACCAAGTTTCCCAGGCAGGCCCAGGGAGAGGGAGCACCAAGGGGGGATGACAGAGCAGAGACAGGGGGGAGCAAGGAGATGAGGGGTCCACTGTCCTTCATCCACCATACATCACCCACAGCATCGGGGAACACCAATGGGGCATGCCAAAACCTACTGGTGTTGCACTGGGGTGCTTGTTTCAGAGCTGCAGTCCAAGATCTTCATTTGTCTGATAGATGACCCAAGTGACAAAGCTACAGGCAATTTGCTTTATTGCTGTTATATGACCATAAGAATCAGAGGGGTCTGCTGGGTCACTGAATCCATTATCCTGCTACCATAGGCAAGCACACTACATGAGTCCTTTCATAGCTTCATCAAGAGCCATCTCAGCACCAGGCTGAGGGATTTTTGTTCACTTGAGTGTTTTCCCCTGGGAGGTCTGTTGTTTTTCTGATGCTGTTCCTGCTGGGAAGCTTTTCCTCTCCCTATTACTCCCAGGGATATTCTTTATAGTCCAGATTTCTTCACAGCCCGCGTGTAACTGTTAGCTTTTGTTAATATTGGCGTTTCCCTCACACTGCTCTTCTCTGTTTCTGCTTTCTGCCACTCTCAGTTCTCCTTTTCCATGCATGTCAGCAAGGCTTTTTTCCTCCTGAGATAAGAGCTCTGTTCTCCTGTTCATCCCTGTATCTCTTATCTGCACTGGTTCTGGTTTCATGAAGGTGAGTAAGGCCAGCTGTGCAGAGTGTGTTGGATGATACTGCACGTGTACCTGCCAGAATCTGAATCAGAAATACCTTGGCTGGTGCACTCTGGCACACCATTTCCCCATTTTGCAACTTCATTGTGCTGGTGGCTGTTGGTCGCTATTACACCTCTGCCTTTGCTGCCCTCACTCACATCCAAGCAGTGAATGCCTGGCTGGCATGGTGTGCTGTTCTTCATCAGCTGTGCTCTCCAGTCCTCAGAATGGGGTAAATAGTTTTTACTTACACCTGAGTAAAAATGATAAACATAGAAGGGATTTAAATACGGGGATATTATAATTTCTTGTTTCTTTATTTTTACTCTGAGACTGTAGATGGCCCTACATAGAAAAATCCCCATGATGTACTTAAGTAGCAATGTAGTAATGCCAGTTTGTTCATTTATGTAAGAAAAGACCTGATGTAAATGTAGTAATGCAGTTCAGGGGGAAAAAAGCCCTTTATTTGGTTATTTGGGGGAGCTTTTTTTTGCGGGAGTTCTATTCCACTGACTTTTCTCACACCCACACACCTTGTAAAGGGAATGGTGGCACAGAAGGAATGTTCATTGTTGTAAACTAAAGCTTGCATTTCTTCCAAGCAAGTCTCTGTTCTTTGCAAACCTGGAGAATAAAAAAATGCAGATTGCATAAGAGACGTAACTGATAATAATAATACAAGGTTTGGTCTCTGATTATTCGTTGTAGGAGGACAAGTACCAGAATCTTGAATTTTTCTATCGTGCCACTGAGATTTACTACACTTCATTGCAAAAAAAAAAAAGCTGAACAGCCTTGGTAAAATTTGAAAAAAGTCTATTTTTCTCTTTTTCTTATAGTCAGAGGTAGTATTTTTGATTGCAACCGAGAGACTGGTTTCATATAAGAGCTGTGAGATGAAAACCAAATTGTCTCAGTGCTCTTCACCTGTGTCCTGAAGCTTATAGCAAAACCAGGCATGCTTTTGAGTCTCCCACAAAAGCCTAACTCCAGTGCGTTTCCCATGGATTGAAATTTTATTGCAAGCATTTTGCACTAGTACTACTGTTATTTCTGCATGAGAGATAAATTTATTATGCTTTCTGATGGATTTTTACGTCTTAAAAAACATAAAATATGGTTGTTATTTGACAGGGATAGGCTATTGGAAAGTAATAAATAGAGTCAAACAGGGACACTTTCTTCCCTAAACACTTTCTTTGGATCGACAACTGTGTGTTTTCATTCCAATAATTGGAAGTTTCCAATGCAGGTATACTGCTATATCTGTAGGAGAGATTTGATCTGTGCACATTGAGACATAGTTCATTTTTGGCTAGTACTAGTAAAAATAATTGCAATGTCAGTTCTGTACCTGAATTACTTGTGATAGATAGACTTCTGGATTAGGTAGTCTGCGCTCAGAAATAATGAGAAATGTCAGGTTTTGGTTAAAAAATGAGCAGTGAAATATCTCTGCAGGTTATTATCACTTTGAGGGATTGTGGTTCCTCTCCATTATTCCCTCCACTATTGTTGAATTGTCCAATTTAAGTGAGTAACAGCACATTCTTTCTAGAAACTGTTGGTGGGAGCCAAGGAAATAAAATGTGTTAGAGGAATCTATTACATAAAGGATACCTGCATATAATAGCCATTGGCAAAGTTGAGAGACAATAGCCAGGAATCAAATTCACCAAGTGCAGAAGGTTTTCTGCTTTGTTTTTCAGAAGTGTGAGCTACATATACTGAGCAACCCAGTCCTACTAGAAAATTCCTGCTTTTGTACCAACCCTGCCAATATTCTTAACAAAGCAGTCTCACAGGTTGGACACCTTCTGCTTTCATTACAACTCATAAAGCTGCTATTTGAATCTTTTGTAATCATGCATGAGCAGCTACAGAAAGCATTTAACATCATGCACTGTCACGTCTGTAAAAAGGAGAGTTGTATTGGAACTTTCCAGAATTCACAATTATCCACATGTCCTGCAAAAGCAGCTTTAATTTCTACCCCTTTTCTAAAAGAGTGTTTTAAAGCATGTCCTTCCAGACTGACTAGTTAAAAGGCAGGGATAAATCAGAATTCTCCAAGTCTTTTCTCATCTATTCTCATTGACTGGCTCCCTGAGAGGTCTGAGGTCCTGGTACAGCACACTTTTTTATTTTTTTTTGTGCACTTTATTACTGAAGAAACTAAGTACTTGCTGAAATTGATACTTGTCTTTGACAGCCTCTTCTGTAGTGAGTATAAATATGCTCAAATTTCATTTTTAATTAACAATATGCAGGCTCTGGCCGTATTAAAACTAGAGCTTTTGTATTGGTCAGTCTGCACAGGGGATGTTTGTAAAAAATCTTTGTTCTGGTTAGCCTATTCCTTCAAGATTTCTTGCCTTTTGGCAAAGATCTGTTCCAGCATGACAAGCATCCCTTCTGTGGGAAGAAAAATGTCAGATCCTGCAAAAAGACTCTGTTGGGAAAGTAGACCAAACAAGGACTATGCTACCTGGAGGGATCTGTGGAGCTCTTCTGTCTCAGCAACATCTCAGAGATTCCTCCCCTCACCCTGTGCTGCAGTGTCTGTTTGGGTTGAATTACCCACATGACTCAGTGGAAATAAAAAACTCATAATTTTACAGGCTTCAATAGCTTTTGGTCAGTTCTGATTACATATTTGGATGAAGGATAGTAGGGAGATTTAAGACAGCAAACTCTCTTTCTAATGCTATCTCTTCTGTATGCTCTGGAACTTGTTTAAATATCTGGAGCAATTAATCACTTGCCAGGTTTCATTGCTCAACTTCCAGCTGCCATTGTGACTCAGGAAGGCAGTATATTTCTAAATGAGGAACAACCTCCTTTTCTCTCTTTTCTGTGTAAGACAGGCCAGCCTGTCATGCTTAATTCATCTTTAATGAAAAAATATTTATTTGTTCTCATTTTATAAATGAATTTGGGTCTTGGTCTGTACAGGGAGAAGAAAGGAAAACAACAACTATTTTTGGGCTAAGATCTTCTTGCGCTGTCTGCCAAGTCTTATTGTGAAGCTTTTTTTATTTCTTATGGCCACATTGCAAAGCCTTGTGTAGCAGAGATTATAATAAAAACGTTCCAAGGGGTCTACATGCATTACAGTGCTCGGTGTCACTATTGTATGGAATTTCATTTTCTCTCATCAAGTTTCATATTACTGCAGTCTGTTCTGTGTGTCTTCTTGATTCACATGAACAAATTTCAGAACAGCTGGACCATGCAGCCATGATGGGGTGAACAGGAAATGTCATCCAGCACCTTACATACTCTGCACTGTCTTTTTGTTGTTATGTCCTACAGGTAGTGCTGCTGCTCTGCCTCTGCTAAAGGCTTTCAGTCATTCCTAGTGCTTTTTCATTCTACTTTACTTAATGATCCATGTCAGCGAGTAGATCATCCCTGTTTAGAACAAAGCAAAATAAAATTGATTTTCCTGGTTGTATTAAATTTCTTTTACAACATAAAAGTTACCAATTTGGTGCTTAGCTGGAGCAGCAAAGGCTGTGCTGGTACTTGCGTAGAAATGTTGCTGCTGAGACCCTCCAAGATATGAGGCAAGGGTGCAGGTTAGCAGATTCCTGTGCCCTTAGCCCTGCAAGAAAGAGGCCGGGAAATTTCCCCTACTGTGCTTTCTCCCATGTTGCCCTGACCAGGGCAGAAGCAGTTCTTCAAACTGAAGAAAATGCTTCCCTTTACATAAAACCAGGAACTGGGTATGGGAAAGGCTTGTTAGATCACTCAGTTTATTTCCCTGACAAAGCAGATCTATCATCTGTCTTTCCCGGTGCTTCATCTGTCCTCTGAATTTCCCTGTGCTTCTGCTGTCTTGTGGTTTATTTTTTTTTTTCCAAAGTGAAACAAACCAGGTATTTTGTCTAGTCATTAATAAGAGAAACTTCACTCTCCTGTGGCACTCCTCTCTTTCTTGCTGCAGAAAATATTATATTATTGTTTTACCCAAGCTTCAGTGCATTGTACTCCCTAATGGTAGTCATTTAGGCAACGACTACCTAATTTATATTAGATGAGCACTATCCATCTGTATGGTGCTCATCACTGTGCTGTCAAGCACCAAAGTGACAGCTTTCTTTTCCCTTTCTGTCTGCACAGTGAGCTGGCATGGTTTATGACTGTCAGCTGTATTCTTAATACTTAAGTTCATGTGTGGGGATGTGTTCAGTTAAACAGCTTGCAGCATTTTACAGAACTTCCTGATTTTAGCCTGAACCAGCATTTTTGGGTGTAAGATAAGACAGGCTTTTCTATAATTTCCCAAATTCCCAGGATTTTTTTTAAAAAAGCAAACGAGGAACAACTAACCAACCCATGTAAATGCAGCTGGGCATTGTGGTTACCAAGAAACCCAGCCTTTGCCTGGTGCCAGTAGTTTTGCACCTGCGACTGCTCCTCGGTCTGCTCTGCGTGAGATCCCAGCAAGAGCAAAGCACCTGTGAGCTGGAACCTTCCTGTCCTGAAGACTCCATAATCGAGGGTTTGCAGTGGGCTGGTGTGGCTTTGCCTGCCTCCCTGCTTGCCTCATCCCAGGTGGAGGCTCCTGAGCCAGGGCAGAGCTGATCCCTGCTGCATTTATTCCTCTCTTGATTCTGCTTGTGGTTAACAGGAACACCTCGGATTGCTAATTCTCCGCTTACTGCAGTCTAAATGTGTTTTCTTACTTCAGCTTTAATATCCTCACTGCTGAAAGGCACCCCCAATTAGGGGAGGAGATTCTTCCAACCTACAGAGGTTTGTTGGCATAATGTTTACTGTCAATATGCAGATTTCTTTGACTCACAAAGTATATCACATGTAAAAATGTCATCTCTGATTCCCTGCAAAATATCTGTTTTCTGTGAAAAGTTAATTACTAATTTCAAACCAGCTGGAATGAGGCCTAATGATGGCCTTCTCTTAATTTTTGACAAGTGATAGCTTGATTGGACTAACTTTACATAGCTTCAAATGTGAAATTCAGTTGCAATACAGTTTCATTTCTTCAATTCCTCTAAAGACAGTGCCAGAGACCAGTTTATTTTCTGAACCTTTAAGCACATAGAAATCACAAGGCCAGAAAGATGCAAAAAGAGGTGTTTTGAAAACTCTCAGTCTGCATCTTGGAGTAGCAAGACTGAACAGCCATAACCCTCACACCTACCATCCAGGCAGAAGCAGGGCAAGAGAAGTGGGCTCAGTGTGTGGCAGGGCTGAAGCAGGCACCAGGCAGGAGCGACACTGATGGGAAGCTGAGATTGCATATGTTAGCTAAGCCAAGCTTCTGAGGTGTTTTTTCTTTCTGTTGTGGTTGCTGTTAAGATGACTGAGCAAGGGAAAAAAGGTCACTTTCCTTGCCCCGGTGCCTGGATAATAGATGGCATGGCTGGCTGCATGAATTCGGAATTGTTTCTCCCCAGTGGGCACACTTACACGCCCCCATGGTCCCCAGGTCAGCAAAAACCGAGTAGGGATTTCTTCTGCCTCGTTCAGCACATCCCTGCGGTGCTCTCGCCTCGTCTCCCTCTGGCTGCGCTTCGCGGGAGCTGCCCTGACGGGCTGCAGGCTCCATCCTTCCTAAGGTGGAGGCACGAGGAGCTGAGCCTGCATCCCTCCTCCCCGCTCTGCTTTTGGGGAGATCAGTGCTGCAGCCTTGTTGTTGCAGTTGTACCATTGCTCAGCGCTGCTGCTGCACAGTGAAGCATTTTACAGATTTGTCCATTTTCAGCAGCAGGAGCTGTTTTCTGCTTTAAAGGGTGATTTCAGATGTTTCAGTTATTTTCTGGCCAAAGCAGATATTGCTAGCCATTCATCCATGAAGCCATCAGTTAGGCTATTATTTCTTTGTCTTGCTTTCAGCCTCTTGATGGAAGGGTTGAATTTTATTTCATCTTTATTTTCCTTATATTTTTGGTTCGCACATGACCTTAATACTTGATTAAATTAAACATCCTTTGTCTTACCAAGTTTTTTCAAGCTCAACAGGATTAGGCCTTTAGTGAGTTATTACAGAGGCAAAGCCTTTACCTTGGAGTAAGTGATTTCCTGCCATTCTATGTTTTCCTGCCAGAAGCAATGAAAAAAGCCACCAGAGACAGGAATAATGCAGTCATATTTAGTGAGCGTCAAACGTAGAGCCTGTGTTATTTACACTCTATCTTATTAAACTGAACTGAATGTTTGCTTGACATCTACCTTTGTGTACCAGGCCTTATTCTGATTGCAGAAAGCAAATAGAAAAACCCTGGAAATTCAGAGAACAGAGACTTACAAATTGGTTGGACTTAGGCATTAGTGCTTGTCTGCATCCTGCTTTTCTTCGCTAAAACTTCGGTGGTGGCTTTGCACTGAGCTCTCCACAGCACATATTTTGGTTTGAGTGAGAAAGATTTAAATGAGTGCAAACTTCTGCTCTTCACCATCCCAAAAGTGTAGCTCCCCCTTGGATCCAAATATGTGCTCACCTGATCTCCATAGCCAGGTTTTCCATCATTTACCCAATGTGTGCCAGTGGCCCAAAGAGTCATTTGCTCCTGAAGTTTCCCAGCAGGTCATTTTTCTCTTCTACCTTCAGGATTGTCTCTGCCTGCACCACTTCCCCCAGAAAGATTGCTTACCTGTAAATTAGAGGTGATGAAGTACATCTTGCCAAGCTAAGCTTGGTCCTTGCTCCTCTGCTTTACTATCCCAGCCTGCCACTCAGCTGCTGTTCCTCAAGCAGATTTCCGATGGCCCCTGCTGCAACTGCTCTCCTGGGCTGCAGGAGGAGCAGCCAGAGCCCAGAGGATCAGGGAAGCAGAGCGCATTTCACACCTCCAGCATTTTAGGGGCATTTGAAGGCATTTGAAAAGGAACCAGGGAAGGGAGCAGCAAAGAAGGCCCAGAGATATCAAAGAAAACTATATGTTTACCCTTCTAGCTCAAACAAGAAGGTGAGCTATTTGATCGTATTAGGTTATGTTTAAATCAGAAGATTAGTGTAAAATCTTTTAGTGATTGATGCCACTATAAATGAAAGCATATACTTAATGTGGAATTCAGATTCTTAACAGAATTTTCCAATTTCACCAATTTTCCTTTTCATTTCAAAGGCGTGCTGTCTATATTTCACTGGATGTTTACATAATGCTTGAAATTCTGACATATCCTTATGCATTTGATCTAGGAAGACATATTCTCTTCCCCATCCACAAAAACAGCTGTAAGCTGCCAGCTAGGAAGGCTCTGTCATAGATAAATTGGCAGATTTCCCTCCCATCTTGTCCTGCGTGAAGACCTCCACTGAGAAAATCAACTCTAAATCAAAACTGACCGCTCTCCCGATTGACTGCAGATGGAGACCACATCAGCTTTGCATCTCCCTGGTCGCCCTCAGAGGGAGATTTCCCAAGACCTCTCATGTCCCTGCATGCTGGTGAGCACTCTACATCTGCGTTGCAGTCCCTTCATTCCTGGGATGCTGCGGACCCCTGCAGTCCCTGCTGGATGGGCAGCCGTGGGTCACCATCCCACAGGGTAAGAGCAGGAGATCCAAGCAGGTTTTCCCTCCTGTGAAGGAGCCACCAGGGGGAGCTTTTTGGACCAGACCCTTTTCGGTGCCTCTTCTGCCCTGGCAAGGTGTTCCCACATGGTAAACCACCACAAGTTCCCTCCTGGTCACCTGCTATTTAGCTTCTCTTTCCTTCTTCCCTTTTCTGCAACTGGTGGATGTGCCAGGTCCCTGTCCCCCTCGAGACACATTTATAATTTTGGAGAGGTGGAACACGGAGAAGGAAGCAGCAGTCAAACTTCAGACAGATCCTGCATTTGTTGGGCTGCTTCTCCTGGTTTCGTCAGCCCCGTGGCTGCTCACGTGTCTCTACCCTGCTGCCTCCCCACTCATAGTGGTTTGATATTTCCTCCTCTGGCCCAAGGGTTTTCTCTTTGTAATTCACTCTTCACTTCAAACCTTGTGAAGGATAGACAGCATGCCTCTGAGCTGGGTCTGAATGGTGCACAAGCCTTTGAATCTCTAGCAAGCAGCTGGCTGCAGCTCTGAATATGATCTAATAGGGAGCAACATGCCCAGCAAACTCCTGCCACATTCACTTGGAGCTGGAGAGATTTGTACGTACATGCTCTTGCTGAAAGACTGTATTATGCAGAGTATGCAAAGTATTGACTGCTATCCATTTTTAGAGCCATTGTTAAACAGAAAATTAGCATTGCCGAAGAGACAGTGGGAGATTTTTCCTTCTCCCCTCCCCTCCCTCCCCTGGTACAGTGTCTTTATTCTGTTTTCTCTAGTTCCCTTTGTCTTACTGGCATACTGGTCTGCTAACCACCCTTTGTTTCATTTATATTGAAATCAGCTGGCAGAAGACAAAGTTCACAGTGTATATTTAGAGCCCATGTTTTTGAGACCCTTAATTATTATTTTCCTCCATCTTTCCTGGGAAGCCGCTAGTGATTTGTTTTCAGGTTCATTTCATGAGTGTTTACTGTCATTTACTCTGAACTCTTGTGTTTTCCTTTCTCTGCCTGTCCCTCAAAATGTTGACCACATGCTGGCTCTGCTTTGCATTTCTGTATCTGAGTTTGTATTTTAATATTCATTAGGTATTTGTACTGACAGCCCATCAATACATTAAATTAGTATATATGCAGCTAACAAGTATGGTACATGCTTAACTGACTTATAACAACATTAAAGCAGACAGACACAACAGATTGCCTCAGCAGGGTTTAATAAACTTTACTTATCCACAGTCCCTCTGAAAAACAGACACACAACTGCAATATACAGTGCTCCCTGGAATAATAAGATAAACAGCAAACACGCTAAGCTAAACATGTTTTGTTCCTCTGATGAGAAAATTAGCTTTCTTGCCTCATAGAAAGCTACTACTGTGCCTTCTATTCTTTTCAACAACTGGGCTTTCAGGTATCAAGTACCATGCATTTTAATTCCAGAAAATGTTTAATGAGCATCAAATAATACTGGAGTTGATAAAAGGCATGCGCAGTTATGCATTACTCTATTCATTCTCATGCAAGGCTTTGAAGGTATTGAGATCTCTGCAAGCAATTAGTACCATCATTAGAATATCAAATTTTTCTGCTAATTAATGCTAATGTGATTAAAATGGGAGCTTTTTTGGATAAGAAGTATTATCTCTTCGCTATACAAGCAAGAAAGCTGTTCTTCTAAAACAGAAGAAAGCAGGCAGAAAATTATGTCAGGTGATAGGAGAAGAGTTTCTCAGTTTGTTTCTTTGCAAATGTGACTATCTTCCATCCAGAAATTTCCAGAAAAAATCTCCTGCCTTACCTCTTGGAGAGAGAACAGATCCCCTATTGTATTATGTGCATCAGAGTTGTCTTTTTAATCATTTTAACATAAAATCTAATATATGTGTAACAGATTTTATTTATACATCCTGAAAACATACAAAAGTACTATAATAGACAAAAGCCACTTAAAAGAAAAAAAAACAGGAGTGGAAGGAGTTTTCAAATGCAGTATTTATCTAATATTTTTCAGCTTTGTCCTGAAGCATGTGCTTGTGTAATTAACTTTGCTGCTGTGAATCATTCTTTGACATCAGCAGAGTTACTAAAGAAGCCTCTTCTCCTGCATTCGGGCATTAGAAGTGCTCACACTCCCATCAATTAAACCACAATGGTCCCTCTCCAAGCATTTCATTTCCATCAGGCTCAGGGCCTGAGCACGGGCACAATCCCTGCCCTGATGAGATGCGCTTGGGAAGGGTTTTGCAAAAAGCACAGAGCTTGAGACAATCCCTAAGCAGCACTGCCCTTCACATTGCCTTCGATGGCCCATCAGCCAGCTGCAGCCGCCGAGGAGCACAGAACAAACAGGCAGGACAGTGCGCTGCCAGGAGGGAAGCCAGGGTAATGTACTTACACAGGCGAGAATAAACACGGAGAGCTTTCAAGTGTGGTCCAAGTAACAGCAGTCTCTAGGCAGCGAGGTGTGCAGGCACTAGAGCTGCCAGCATCCTCCATGAGGGCTTGGGGAATTTCCCCTGGAGTTGGGAAAATCCCTAGCAAGAAATGGAGGCATCCTTCTTAAAATAATAATTTCTTTTCATTTTTGTTGTTATTGTTTTCACTTGATCTCTCTGTATCTATTTCTGGTAGAGAGTTGTTGGCTTGTTCATTGTTTAAAATATTCAAACAATTTTAACTTTTTCTCTCTGTTAATAAATAATATAAAGCATGTGGGAAACTGGCCCTGGATGCAGCAGCAGTACCTCAGCAATGTCAGGTGACTCTTTAACATTAGCTTCTGCTCATTTTCATGAGGAGGGAAAAATCAGCAGCGCTTGAGCTGTTCTTGCATAGGTAATGCCACTGTGAGCCGTTTGAGGCATCTTCCCTGATAGAGAGAGTGAAAAGCTGCCTCTTAGAAATCACACATAATTTCTCATGGCATGACCAGACTTTATATTCCTTGCATTTACATTTATTTACAGTTTTTTGAAAGGAGACAAGAGATACTCACTGTTAACCTTCTCCCCAGATTTGTTTCTTTGGGGCCTCCTCCCAGCCATGCACCCTCTCTCCTTTCCAAGTCACATCCAGTCTTTCTGACACCCAAATCCAGAGCTATGGAGGGGAGACACTTCCAATGGGATGGGAGGCCCAAGAGAAAATTGCTATCTTATTAGAGATACTTGTGCTTTTTTACTGATAACGTTTCCCCACCCAAGAACATAAAGGTAACTTGGGTGGTCTACAAGTACCATTCCTTTCATGAACCTTTAAGAGCCTTCCAGTTTTTTCTCCCTGTGGATAGTCTGCAAATTTATAGGCAGGTAGCACCTAAGAGTCCAAGCTCTGAGCCAGGCAGTAATTTTCTTTCTCATAAACTCTCTCTTACAGACCAACCTCCATAAAAGATGTACAGGTCTTGGGAGTGCTGGGGACTTTAGTTCATTAGAAGATGGTTTTAATTTCTGATGTGGTGTTAAAAATTACCCCGAAAGATAAAAGGGATTAAGAGATGTCTGTTCATTTATCTTATTATCATTTACAAACGCTAGGATGTAAAGCTCAGTGTGAAAACTTGGAACTAGGATAGGTAAGTGGGTACACTACCCCAGAACTGGAGAAGTCTGAGAGCTGAACAAAGCCAAGATATATTGTAGATATCTCTGGTTCAGGCTTTCTCCACGGGTTTGCACTGAAATGCAAAGAAAGTGGCTTCAAACTGTTTTCATTAAGAGGTGATAGCTCCAGGAATAGTGTTATATCACAGAGCTGCCAGAAAATGCCTTACTCCCTTTTATTAAGTACTTTGCCAATGACCACCCTGGTAGTTTGGTACCTGCCCCATCTCAGCTGTCAGACAGCTATTGTGAGAGCAAATTCATAGAAAAATGATTTCAGGACCACCTATTTGTTGCCACACATTGCCAGGGGTCCCTCTGAACCAGCAGGAAGAACACATTGAGACTTTTCACACTTCCCCTTCATTTTCCCCATTTTCCTCTGCAGCAGTTCGGAGGCAGCAAACGAGCTGAGCAGTGCTCCCTTGAGCTGCACCTGGCTCCACTGCAATTTTTCTGGTCTAGAAAGGTCTTCTCTCAAGGTGGGAAATGCCCATTCCTCATTTCCCAAGCAGAAGATGATGACAAACAGTAATGAAGGTTGTGTGCTGGAGGAGGCAGTGTGGGCAGACGTTTCCCTTTCCAGGGTGTGGAAGTTTTCGCCATCGGTGTTGTGTCCAGGTTGGCACACTGCTACAGAGATGTTCTGTTCCAGAGGGGAAGTGTTCACTTGCAGTTTTTTTAGCCAGCCCCTAGAACTGATTTTTTTTTAATTGTTAACCCCAAACCTATGTTCTTGCTCTCTTTCTGTCAGCAGAATGACAGCTGCTTTTTTCTATTACCTTTAAGCAAAACTTTGCATTGCTTCTAGTATTGGTTTTAAAAACTGATAGTATCAGAAACCTGGGTTTACTATGCTCATTAATTTCCTTTCAATAACTTTGGTGTTGGTCTTTCTGTCATATGCATACAGTGTATTTCACTCATGCTGTTTTTCTGCAGAGGTTTAATACATGATTTGGGAGGAAGATTCATATCCTGCTATTTAAGCAAATGTGGCTTTAGGGCTGCAGTGCGTTCCTCTAGTGAGCTATAATCACCCTGACTGTGTCACAAAGCCTGTCTGATTGGGACTGGGGGGCTCAGTAATGAATCTTGAATTTTCTTTATCTTTGAATGAGTCCAGATGCTGTGTTAGATACCAGTCCTGTTGTCCCTCCTTTCCCCCCTTTTTTTTTTAATCTTCTTTTTTTTAATGTCAGAATGAATTGATCCCAGGCTGCTCCTCTGTACTCTGACACTCCTGCATATGGAAGTGTCACTGTAAAATGAACCATAGCAAATTGTTAATAAGCTACCTTCAGAGAGAGTTATAGTTTTTGACATTTAGTTATAGATTTATCCCTGGTGCAGGAAGCCTCATTCATTTCATGCATGCTAACCATGGTGGGGAAAAGGCATTATTCAGTATTTTTCATACTTTGGTCTATTAAACAGCCACATCATATGCAATGCCAGGCTCTAGCAGGCACCAAGAGCAGGAAATGGAAGAAAGGGAAGACAAAATGTCAACACTGTGTGAAACTTACGGGCCAAAATCCTTTCAGAGGGTAGTAGTTTTAGGGTGCCCGTCCCACCATACTGGTTTGGCATCAATGCTGCATATTCTGAAAGATGCTGACACTTATCAGGGCTTATTGAGTCAGGTTGGAACATGGCTCTGCACTGACTTCCATGAAGCCAACCCTGATAGCAGCTCTTTCTGCTGAAAATAAATGATAACCGATTTGTAATTTTCTTAAATGTTTGCACGTTATCTATTAAGTTAATTTGTTCATATAGTGCTTGTTATCATTTTAATAATAGTAAAAAAGAGGTAACATAATGATCAATAATGATGAAATTTTGCACTTCAATTTGCTGACATTGTGTCATTCTCACCTAAACTTTCATTTAGAAAAAATAAACAGAAACTATAAACAAACTCCATTAATTCATTTAGCAAATCTCAATTTTATTATAATGCTGAGATACTAAAAATTCTGCTTATAAAACCCCAATATTCTGGTTTCTGGGACAAATGCCTGGAAGCAATACTGCTATGTTCACCCATTCTGTTTTTAAAGTAATACTGGGCACAGCGATTTTAGATTGACGCTTTGGACCCGACATAAAAAAAGAAAAGTACTTATTATTTTGTTCCCTTTGGTACCTCTAGCACTAAATATGTCATTGTAAGTAAAATCCGTCTGAGGGGGGAAAGAGCTGCTCCTTGTCCAAGGAGCATGACTGGAAAAACGTGTGACTGTTTTCTCACAGTAAACTTACAAATATGTTCAGAAGGTGCACTGCCCAGTCTAACGTTAGCCGTGCTCACATTTTGTTCTTAGCAGCGAGCAAATCTCACTTTGAAAATTGTGAAATCTCTCTTCCAACTTATGATTAAAGGAGTGGCAGTGACTTCAGATAATGATATATTTTTTATATCAACACTCTCTCTTCTCCAAAGATATTATGTTTTACTCTGGATTTTCAGAATCAGGTGTAGCAGAGTATTTGCAGAAGTGGCACCCAGGCTTATATAAAGCAATGCACGGGTAAGAGAAAATAATAACCCTGCAAAATGAGGGAGGGATCCAAAACACACCAAAGTCAATTATTCCTTCCCAGGAATTTAACAGACGTTGGCTTAGTCCCCCATCCCCCATAGTTTCTTTGCTGGTATTTTTTTTCCGCTTTAGGAGAAAAACAAAGGTGTTCTTGAAAATGAAACGAGGGCAGCGTTCTTTCCTGCTGGGGGCTGACCTCCCCTTTCAGCTCTGGTTTCCACCAGAGCAATTCTAGGTCTTGACCCCCATGTAGGCACAGTGGGCAACATCATGACATGCAGAGAAACTGACTTTGGGATGCAGTCAGGTCCACACCTCCATGCCAGCTGGATGGCAAATGCCAAGCCCAAGCCATGGGTGGTGGGATGTGAGGGCAGGTTGGTGTGCAGGTACCTGGTGCTCTGCTCTATGAGCAGCTGGGGAGGCTGGCTGCAATCGTGCAGACTGATAAACCCAGGTACCTGCCCTGCAGGAGCAAGCCTGGTGCCAAACACCTGCCAGGAATGGCCTCAGCAGCATCAGACTTTGAAAATCTAACCTTAAAAGTTAAGTAGAGCTGTTACTCATCTCCCCAGATAAAGATAACCTGCTGAAATACAAGGCTGAGTTGAATTCTAAAAAAGGGGAAAACCTCCTAATTGCATAATTAGACTAGCAGGAGATGAAAGGGCAATGCAAAGCCAAGCATGGCTAAGTAAAAAAAAAAAAATTGATGAAGTGCTTATCTACCTGAGAAATAAGATTGAAGGACCAATGTGTTGCAGGGAAATACAAGTTTATTAATATTTATAAAGACATAAATATTAATGTCATTGGATTAGGAAAAAATAAAGTATTTTCACCATCAGATTATATTTTTAACACTACTTTCTAGGTTTCTGCTGGTGTCCTGGCATTAATTCCTCATTTTATCCTGTGAGTTAATTTTAGAAATTCTTTGTGACAATTTGGAGTGGTTATAGTAATTTTCAGGTAGATACTAATTTTACTGACCTTTTGGGAAGTTCAATCCAATTTCAACTAAAGTCAGTTGCTAGGTATTTATCTACTTCAGTCAGAGCAGCTTCTTACCAGATATGATCCTGATTGCTGCTTGTGTGTATTTATTGTACCCTAAATGAGGTTATTAAATAAACAGAGATACACTTAAGATAATGCTTGTCCTACGTTTCACAGGAGTGTAGGTTAGAGCAAAACTGATTAGTTTTAAGGGAAAGGGTTCTGCCAAGCTGCAGTGTATGTTGCAGATGGACACTGAAGCTGTCTGGGGCCTGGATTCATTAGGAAAATTCTCAGCAAAGAGAGAGATTTGGGGCTGGATTCTCTGAAGAGGTTAAAAAATCCATTAAAAAATCAATTCATCTGAGTGTCTAGATTTTAATGCTCTAAGTGTAGGGTTATAATGGGGTTACACTTCACCTGGGGATGAGGATGTGTAAGTATGCATATGCATTTTGGCCCAAGAAAAATCCTTATGTTTTGCACAAAATAGGGGGGTTTTCCTCATTTAAGGATTTTAACTAAGGCCGCTTCTTTACTGTAACTGGAATTTTTAGGAGTGTGCTTGGTTTTGATACAAGGGTGTATTTGTCAAACCATGCAGATCTTCCACCCCTCTTTTACAAGGTCAGCTTTTTATCCTACCCTGCCTTTGGTATACAAGCTGCTGGTAACTAAATCTTCTGAGTGTTCCCAGTGGTGTCCTGAGCAGCCTGAATGACTTCTGAAAAGGTCTCGGTTCTCCACAGGTGTCTCCTGGCGAGATGGGTGGCAGTGCAGGGTGTGTGTCTGTGTGTTGAGGACACTTGCTGTGTATTAGAAAAGTGAGAGTGCTCAGCTCCAGGGCACTCAGTCAAAATAAAAAGTGGTGATTTTTGGCTCTAAAGAGGAAGAGGGGAAGGAGGAAGAGAGGTTTGGGTAGTCCTTCCTTCTGGGGACTTCCATTCTTGCTGTCACATTCTTATTCACCTCTTGTTTAAAAAAAACATTCAGGTGTTAAAATCATCTTTTACATATTTAAGGCCAGAGAGCCCCAGGTCTGGGGAATCCAGTAATGCAAAGAAAACCCAATCTTTTCAATCCAAGAAAACCCAGCTTTTCAAATGACAGGTAACAGTTATGTTTTATTTAATAATTATAACCAAAAAACCTAAATGCTTTATCAGAGGCATTCATTAAAGAAGCTGTGTGTTTCCAGCTATGGAAATTGGGTGCTCACTGAAGTTGCCTTCCCTACCAGCCTGTGCAGACTGATGTGTTTCTCTCCCTCCTTAAAAGGCCTAATTATGCCATAGGCAGCCACCTTGTTCTGTTCAGTCCCGTATTCTGCCACATTACCATTAGAAGCAGAAAGAACTAATTAAATAAGTATACTAAATGACTATTTTCTCATGCATTTATTCTCTGTCCAACCTCATTGCGTATTCTCTTTTAGTCAGGGGATAGACAGAGGAAGGCAGGCCTTTTTTTTTTTTTTTTCATCAGTTCTCAGGGGTTTTGGCTGCCATTAGGACTACTGCAGTTATATATAGGTTATTTTACAATTCCATCTACATTTTCAGATTGGAATGCACTCCCTTGGTATATACTGTCTTCTGCATAACAGCATCAGAGAAAGCCAAAATGTAATCCTGCTTAACTCCTACTTTGTTTCAACACATCAAAATTTCAGGTGTAAAAGAACACTGAGATTCTTTAATAAAGACATATGGGGTCAAACCAACCTCAACAGCCTGTCCCAGTGCTGGTCGTGCTTGCAGCTTACCAAGCGTATGAAAAACCAGTGGCTGATGCTTTGTGGATTTGTACTGCTTTTCTGTGGGAAGAAAAGGAGTTGTGGACAACAGCACACATCCCTTTTCCCCCTGCCTCCTGTTTCTCTCCTCAGCCCAGGGAGGGAGAATGAATGTCAGCCTGTGAAAGGAAAGACCCTTTGGCAAGGAGGAGGTTTCCATGAGCTCTCCCATGGGCATTCCTCTTCTGCCTCATGTCTGAGCAAAGGGCAGCTCATATTATTTTAGGCCTCCCTTGGGACGTTAGGAGCAGAAGGTAGATGATACCCATCAAGACATTAGGACCCAGGGCTCCATGCACTGTGTAAAACACAGTTCTGAAAACTATATAATTTATCAGGCAGATGTAATTCCATCAAGGGGTTCTGGAGATGGTGCAAACCACGTCATCCAATTATAGCCTGGAAATTCAGTTACTGTGCCTGCAGGAGTGAACACTGCCCTTCTATCCTACAGCGTGATTCTGGAAATCGTGTTTGGGGGGAAGTAGTGCTGCCCTCCTCCCCCTTAGTGCTGTTCCAGAAGTATTGGTGGGATGCAATGTGGTGGAATACAGGCCACATTAAAAATGCTACTGGTTTATGCCACAAAAGGCTAAGGTGAACGGAGTGCAATTTTTCCCTCGTGAGCTCTTCACTTAAATTTCATTGTCATGGGTTTAGTGCTCAGTTCAGTGCAATCCGAGCAATGCAGCCAGAAAAGCAGAAGGGTTAATCAGATGCGATATGCTGGCTTTGGTACAAAATACACAGAGCTTGACTAGTTTAAGTAAGCATTTGTGTTTGATTAGAGTCTGCATGTCCAAATATAGTGAGAGAGTGTTGTAATAGAAAGGATGATAAAGATTGAATTTATGTCTTTTTTAATAGGAATGAAAAGTGTGGAATTATCCTAAGATTATCCTACCCTCTCTGTGGGTGAGAGTAGAGTTTGTTTTAGATTTCTTTTATAGGGTGAAGTCATTTTGCTGAAGGGTTTTGCTGGAATTGCTTCTAACGTGCTATTCCAAAGGAAATATTAATGCTCTAAGGAACAAGTTCTAAACATCTAATATGTAAAAACAAGTCCCAGAGTACTCATTTGGTATTACACAAGAGTCATACTTAATCTCTAGAGCATGTGGTATTTTGTTATGATTGCTTATGTTGATAAATGCTATCAAACCTGTAAAATATGAGTTTATTTTGTAAGCAATATACTTATTTTTATTTCATTGAAATAATCAACATCTGTCTGTATAGTCTGAGAAAATGCTTTGTCTGGCTTTTTAATTCCTTTGCTTTGGTCATAAACCTGTCAGTCCTGATAGCTGAACTGAAGGCAGTTTAACTGAGTTTTATAATATCTGTGTCTCACAAGCTGTCTCCACTCTGGTCAGGGCACTGAAGGTCCTTCAGTATCTGCCTTAAGTCCAGGAAACAGTCTAGAAGTCAAAACCAAATTTTCCCCTTATCTTGGAAGATGGATGAACTTAAGAAACCCCTACCATTCTGATTTTTATGGATACCCCAGAGTGCTTCCAGATGTATGCACTTGCAGGAAAAGAACAATAACAGCCTGGTTACCATCTGTGGTACTAAGCCACAGAACAACACTTGGCCCATCAGCCCCCACACAACTTTCTTACCCTGCCACTACCTTTAGCTACATAAGATAAATAAAATGGATGGGTTTTAGTTGTAATTGGCTTGTGTGTACCTTTTTGGATGTCAGACTTTGCAGTCCCCTACTGAGCTTGTACAGTTGTGTGTTGAGCTTTTAGAAGAAAACAATAACTTTTTATTCCTGAACCTCTGCATGTTTCAGTTGAAAATATTTGAGCAAGGCAATGAAGGTTTGCTCTCAGCTAAGAACACAGGAAACACAGAAATGTTCTTGGCTGAAGTAATTTTAGAACTTTACAGGACTCCAAATCCAGTTTAAGGGTAGAGAGACTGCTGCTTCTGGAAAGCTATCCTGGGTGCTAAATGCCCTGTTAAAATACAAAGCGCCTCCCAAACAAAAGATTTAATAAAAGATTATTTTTGTTTTATGGCATTTTTTACAACCACTGCAGTGTATGGCACCCTCAATGGTTTTACAGCCCCCTTGTCATT
Organism: Dryoscopus gambensis; assembly: GCA_013389985.1. Classification (NCBI taxonomy): domain Eukaryota; kingdom Metazoa; phylum Chordata; class Aves; order Passeriformes; family Malaconotidae; genus Dryoscopus; species Dryoscopus gambensis. Next base: position 328,328 of record WEIT01042070.1, on the reverse strand, counting down.
GCCTTGAGTTTACTGGCCATGGTAATATTTATGGACAGTGCAGACATTGTGCTCTGAACAGAATCCGCTCGCCAGCATCAAGGATGATTCACAGGAACAATTTTTTATGTGATGAGATTTTATAGTAAAACAGAACTCATATTGTTTATTAGTCACAATTTTTCACACTCTAAACCATTCGGGTCAGCCTTCTTTATGTCACTAAAACTTTATTCGGAATGATTTTTGCTTGTTGGTATTTCAGCTGTCCTGGTATTTTGAAATAGAGATTTTGGTTCATTTTTGCCTTTTACAAGGGTGCTTATCTCTCTATGGTACATGTAGTTCTCCCACCCCATCCTCCCTGAAAGAGTCTGCTCTGAAGATCTAAGATGAGGATGTGGGGAGAGGGAAGAACACTAATGAATTTTGTACGATCAGGCAAATAATTTAATAAACATCAAGGTGGAGTGTAGCTGCCCCTCCTGTGCTATTTCAGACAGGCTGCCCACTCAGCTGGAGTTGGCAGGATGGATAGAGAGAAGTGTGCTGGAAGACAGGAGAGCTGTTGTACCAAGGATTCCATCCCAAAGGACAGGAAGGAAGAGGGCTCCTCAGCGGTCTGTAAGTGCTGCGGTCCCATGCTCAGCATTTCAGTCCTTTGAATTCTGCTCGTTAGCTTGGCCACCTCCATCTTCCCTGGCTTCTCTCTGCCTTTCCCCTCATTAGCAGCCTGCATTAGTGACCAGGTGCAATTTCAGGAACAAAAGTGGAAGCAGCTGGGAAGAAAAGACAAAATCCTTTTTTCCTTTAGTGCTTCTGGTGCAGGGACACAAAATCTCACTTAGGCCCTGCCACATCCAGGCCTTTGCTCACCTATTAGGCTTATTTTTAGTCTCATTGCCCTATGAAGAGTGTAATGACCTCTTGCATGAGGTTGTAGGAAACTCCACAGGTCAGGACCAACTCCACTTCTGCTTGTTTTATTTCTGTGTATGGTTATTGCTTCTGGCCTGTATGGAAACCCCCTATATGTCAGAAACAAGGTCTGGGCTTTCTCCAAAAACACTTCAGATGTTGTTTGACTTCACTTTCACACTGATAAAATGGCGGAAACTCTTTCCATCCTTCCTTCCCACATCAAGCATCCCTCTGCCTCTGTCAAAACCTAATCACTGGTGAAGATGTCCCCCAGAGAGGACCTCTTTATAACCATAGCAACTCCCTCAGCAGCTCATGGTCACATTGCAGAGCTGCTTGTTGGGAAGGATGGGTTTTTTTGCTCAGACGGGGCACCTGCAAGTGTATTTTCCTTCTCTGCAATGAAAGAAGAACAAAAGCACATTCAGGGCTCATGATTGCTGTTTCTTGGACATGTGATGACTTTAAAAAACAGAAAGACTGGAAGAATGGTGAGAATAATGTGAATGAGTGGGGAAATGCAATTTCCAAACACAGCAGTTACATTGCAAAAGCAGTTGATGATTCATGAGCATTAGCAACGAGTTTTGACCATCTTTTCAAATTACATTAATATTGTTATTGCTCTTGCAGTGGCTGAGAACCTTTTATTGCATTCATTACCCTTTTAAAAAGTAATACTAAGGCTGTTTTCTGGTATAGTAACCGTGTGTATCACAGCTGTGGTTCTTACAATAAATAGTTTTGTGAGGTGTGTTGGCTTATTCCAGCATTGACTGCTGTGTATTAGCTCTCTGAAAATTAACTATAAAATGACACCTCTGGGTCCAGAGTTCATATTTTTTAAAATTTTCAAATCAGTGGCACTCACATTTCAAACAGGTCTATTTCTTTCCTTCCCTAGCTGTCAGCTGCTGCTGCTCAGT
>WEIT01042070.1:293181-326460 GCA_013389985.1 Dryoscopus gambensis | reverse complement strand
TTCTCCGAACTGCACCTTGCTTTGAGTGACCCAGTGCACTCCCCTTTTCTTTTGACATTACTGAGGCCCTCCTTTCAGGTTGCTACAATCCACCTCCATCCAAACAACTGCGTGTTGTAAAAATTATTTCTCAAAATGTTTTGTGTTCTTACTCGACTTGGTTCTCTCTGAAGCAGAGTAAAGTGCATAGAAATGAGACCTTTGTAGCCATTGTGGCTCGGTTTTGCAGTTTGGCTTAAGCCAAATAGGCCATCATAGAAACTGTGAAATTGTTGAGATGATTTCAAGAAGGAAANGAGATGATTTCAAGAAGGAAAAGAGAAGACAAAAAAAAGCTGGGATGATGACATAAACTTCTTCTTCACTGAGAAACTGGGCCCAGAAAGGAATGATAAATATTTACATAAAAATGTGAATAACAATTTTTCTATTCAAAATTAATTTTAAACATAGTTGTTTTTTATTTCACCTTAAAAACCAAAAGTCCTTTGGGGCTTAAATCCGTAAGAAACCATTTTGCTCTAGGCCAGATTAAATATTCTGTTAGAAATTAAATTATCTTTTTCTATTACAAACAGGCCCTAAAATTAATTATTTGTAGAGTCCTGAGGAGAAATAATGGAAATTGAATACACAAGTTTGATGCTACTGTGCAGGGAAAAGGAGGACTTCTCATTTCTGTATGCAACACTGGTGGTATTTTTCTTGGTCATTAATACTAAGTTCATTTCTGCTACAGATACATCATAAAAATTCAGAACCACATAAGCAGTCTGGAATCTGATAAACATTATTATCATGAACAATGCTAGAAGCTCAAGCTATTCAGCTTATCAAAATGAGAGAGAAATGAGTGGGTTTATGTTATTCTAAAACTGAAAGAAAGCAGGTAATTTATGTCAACTTTATACAGACCTAATTTTAGTTTCCAAGGTTTGAAAACAGATTTCTAGAATTGAGTGTCAGGCTTTGCAGTATCCCTTAGACAAAGGTTTCTTGCAGAAACACTTTCCATAATGATATTTATGGATCAAGAAAGCAGAGTAGGTATAGCCCATCGGTTGTTCCTTGTAGCTGAATGAGGACATAGGAACTCTGAAAGGAATTAGGTTTTTGTAGTGGAAATGCATTTTTCCCTGGCAGGACAGAATAAAAGATCAATTTGTACTTTGCATTATTTTGTCTCCTCTTCAACAAGGTTGCAAATCAGGCTCTCTATATGAGAGCACAGGATGGCTGTTCCCTGGCAAAGAACTGAATCTGTGTTGGTTGGTTATTACTTCTGAATCTTTAACAAGGAGACAGCTCTTCTTCAGGCCTAGAAAAAAATGTTGCAAGAAAGCCATGACTGGAAGTGCATGAAGAAAAATGGGAATTGCAAGTATAAGCAACTCTATTTGAACTAGAAAAGGAACTGCAAGTCTGAGCATTCTCATTTAAGTGATGTTCTACAAACCACCGTGATGCCTAAAGTATTGCATTAAAATGTTCAAAAATTCAGACAAACTCCCTTCTTGGAAATGGGCAATTATATAAACTGGGTGCTGAAAATACAATTGTGTATTTGTACAATTTTTTTATTTTACCATTGCAACACTTTATTTTCAAGCACATTTTTAGAGTTCAGCTTGCATAGCTCAAGTTTGGATTCACATTTGAGTGTAATTTTTCTACATAAAGTAGATCAGCTGCTCGCAGCACTTGAATTAATGGTGGTTTATGTATTTGGACCATGAGCAATAAATCCTGCCTTCATTGTCACAGTTGACACTGTGCATTGTGTAAGATCACAACATTTAGAGTGTGTCTTGATATTTGCATGGAATATTTAGATTTCCTCTTTATTTTGCACTCCGTATAGCTTTCACCAAAAACAATCTCGAACAGATGTTGAGCAAGTTATTTAATAGGGTTTTTTTATGTAGATAAATTAAGAGAATTGCAACTTTTCCAAGTTTTCCAAGTTTTCCCAATTGGTGCTTAAGATCAAAAATAAATCTTTGTCCAAATCAATAATGGGTCCATGGTGGGTGATGCATCTTTGACAGAAAAGGAAATGTCTTTATCACAAGTTTTCTTGTGAACTCAAAGTAGGCCACTGAGAGAAAAACCTAATTAATGAAAATTGACTGGAAAAGCGCCTTTAGGCCTAACTTTTCTTATTGGGTTCAGGAGGTGCATTTTTTCAACACTTCTTCAAATTGTGTCTACGTCTGGTGAAGGTGGAAATCCTGTTTCGGTTTTGTCAGAGGACCTGCCAGAGATGAGTGACTTGAGATTCTGGTATGGGATCTCTGCCCGTTACAGTGCTGTGGTCATGTTTTTCATGTGTTCTTGTTGGGAAATGCTTTTCCAAGCTAAGTGACCCTGCCTTGGATGTTCCACAAGTCTGAAAGCTGCCAGATGTTCCCAAGAGTCCTGGTGTTCTTTCTTGACAATAGCTTCTGGCACCAGTGTTGGGATCAGCCATCCATCATCCCCCCATCAGCATAGCCCCAGAACATTGGATCTGTGCTTTAGCCCTCACTGCTTTTTGACAGACAGTTTTCAGGAGCTCTTGGGACAAATAAAGAAATACTTTCCAAGTGCAAGGAGGAGTGACATCCTCCAACTTCCTGGGATAATCACGGGAAGTTGTGGCTCTGTCCTTTAGCATTGGTCTTCCTTTCTGTTCCATCTACATGCAAGCAAGTAGATGGAACATGTTCTGTGCCAGCTGAAGTCTGCTGAAAGCTGAGAGCTTTTTGGTGATGTTCATTAGCAGACTAAACTGGTGGCTACAAAGTAGCTTTTCCAATCCGTGAAGTGCTATGAATCTTCAAGTAGCTTCCTATTTTTAAATCACTTCAGCGTTCTTCAGGAATTTTCATAGCTGTCACATCTCATTCTAATCACAAATGTGAGTTTCCTCACCCCTGGCTGACAATGGGTTCTGTGGAGCTGTGGTTGTGCACTCCAGTCTTTATAAAAGAAACTGCCCGTGTACCTTTGAAGAGCAACTGTTGATCAGGAGCACCTCCTGTGTAAAGGCTTCAGTTTAAGGCTTGCACGAATCTTCCACCCTCTATCTCCTCCGTAAGTTTTATGAGATGGCCTGAAGCCTCTGAATGAATCTGATGCTCTCCAAGACTTGACTCCCACCCAGGAGAAGCATGGTTTGTGTAAAATCTGAAAAGGACAGGTTCTTCTTCTTCTAAAAGGATAGGCNAAATGTTTTTAATGCTGTTTCTGTTAAGATATGTGCTGTGTAAAATAGGGCTGTATCTTCAGAATCTCCTACAGATCTCCTTGGCCAGAGACATTTGAGCATCCAGCACATTAGGATGCCCTTAATGGATTTCTGAACATGCAAAGCAAGAGCTTTGTTCTACGTTCTGTGACTTCAGCTGATGGGATTTTTCGGAATTAACATCTTGACCGGTTGCCAACTGGAGAGTGCAGTGTGATACCCAGTATTAGCAAAGGGAAGGTTACCAGCAACAAAGGGGCTTTTACTTCCTTTTTTTTTTCCTGTTTTGCTGGAGGCAAGAAGACAAAAGAGCCATCACAGAACAAAAAAAGGTTATTTGCCAATAACTCCTTTCCAGCAGTCTCTTGTGGAGCAGGCACCCACAGTAATTCAGAGCATTCAGCTTTACCTTGGAGATGGACAGAATAATAGGGGATGGGACAGAGTAGTGAGAGAGCAATGCCAGCCATAATAAAAAACCAAAAAACAAACAACTAACCGAACTACAAACCCCACAAACCCACTGAGAAAAATGTCATTTGTGTTGATTTATTTTGTAAAATATCATGGGATGTTTAGTTCCACAATAGAGGAGAATGACAAAATAGATCTGCAGTTCCAGGGGGAAGAAAAAGGCGGGGTGTTTTTTGTTCCACTAGTACAATTCTGAAATGCAGTAAATACAAGTTGTGAGGGGTTAGAAGTTCACTTCAGTGTGCAAACCATAGTCCTATTTAAAGTGCATCCTCCATTAGAGTAGTGCTGTCTTGGAGGACAAAGCTGCTGTATAATTAAGATAATTATTTTTTTTATAGTTGTCTTTTATCTTATTTTTCTAGCTAGTTGTGGGCTTTTTAACTTGGGAAATCTTTTAGAAGGTGCTAATAAGAAAAAAATGAGCAACTGTTAGCTGCTGAAATGAGTCAGCTGAGGGGTGTTTTTGCTTAACTTGGCTCGGTGGGAACAGATAATAATCTAGTGAATAAGAAAGACTCCATGTTTGAAAGGCCATGGTCTCTATTCTTAATGAAATGTCTGTGCTGGAGACCTTTCTGAACCAGGCTTTTATCAGATGCAAACCATAAAGGCACCAGCTAGTCAAGGAAGCTGTGGCTGCACTACTTTTTTTTATCTCTGCACAGTGAGCCCTGTGTTTTGGAGGAAAACCTGATGCTGTCAGTACAGCTTCACATGGCTGCTCTTCCCACCTGCCCCTTGTAACCGGGAGGGAGCTGGGGAGTCATTCTATATTTTCTGTCAGGGTCAGTAATGTCCTGGAGCTCATGCTGTATGAGCGCCGCAAGACAGGGACCTCTCTCAGAGCCTCTCAAAAGCTTCATGTGTGTTAAATTCTTCCTCTAAACCACGGCAGCCTAATTAAGAGCTTTTTGTACCTTATCATATTTGATGGCCCCTGAGGTGAGGGCTTCATACCTCGTAGCATTTCAGTGGGGTAGGGTGTGGAGGGGGGCAGCACTGTACAGGTTAAGAAGTGCTGTTGTAAGTAATTAAAAGGAGGAAAATAGCTTTGCTGCTTGGCTGCCACGCATGGCATTGCATGCTCCATAAAGATGATGGGATTTGCCTGCTGCCCTGTTCTAACAGGGCTCTGTGCCTGTGTCTGCTGCTCTCAGCACTGAGACCTTGCATTGTACCAGAGCAAAAAGCTCTCGTGCAGGCAATGTTCACCTCTCTTTAAACAACACCTCCACCTGAGGAAATGTAACACATGCTCCTTGTGGTCGAATTGCACCCCCTTTGAGGTGCTTGTGATCCCCAAACCTTCTGCCACTCCACTGGGATATTGCTGATAGTGACGTACGAAATAGTCAGGGATTTGGTGGCAGGCAGCACTTGTTCTGTAGTGGTTAAAGGTGGATTGGATGCACCTTGTAATGTGTCAGGAAAAGTAAAATTGCCCAAACCTGTGGTGTGTTTTTGCAAAATCCTGGCATGTTCATGTTATTTAGCTGCTTTGGAAAACATTGCCTGAAATTCTTGTCTTGGGAGATAATGTACTGTTGTTACATACTGTGTGTCAGTATGAAAAGAAATTAAACTAATTACATTTTAAGGCCCAGTGACTAGCAAGTTTTGTGCCATTTTTACATGTCTCTGTGGAGCACATGAGCTCCTGTCTCTCCAGTGCCACTTACCAGGTGACTCTGATTTTTTATCAGACTGTTATAAAAGCTCTCATCTGTGATTTACTGTGAGAGAAGGCAGGGAGGCTAAAATTAGCCCATTTACTTCCCTCACCCACTCACCCATATTGCCACTGCTCTCTCTCCAGTCAAATGAGGTCAGTCAGCTTGACAGCCCCATCCCCTCCACTAAACCTTTAGTTGAGGAGAGCAGCTCCAACGAGGCACAGAAGGTCAAACTCTCCTTGAGGGAGAATTAGGCGCTAGAGGTCCATGGGGCCGTGTGCCCTAGTTAGGGATAGATTTGCTGTTGACTTTTCCAGCGCATCCACTCTTCCAACCCGGGGACATCTCCGTCACTTAAGGGAGACTTTTCCTCCTGTGTTCTGGGTTAAACATCCAGTCTTAGCTCAGCTTATCTCTACCAGCCTGATCACATCACAAAGGCTGCACTGCTACCTGTCAGGTATTTACCATCTCCACTCACATCCCATCTCTGCCTCTCTTTTCTAAGTGTACAATTGTTTGTCTTGGCCTCAGTTCATAAGCCCTTATCTTCTAATCTTTCTTGCCTTTTTGTATGTGATCTGTTTTGCCTCCTTTTAAACCTGTGATCTATAAAGAGGAAGTCAACTAGTATTATGAGGTAAACAGGAGTGTATTACATCCCCATGTTTGCAGGCTAAGAAGAAACGGTGATGGTCTAAAGCACTGCACGACCCAAATTTGTGAATCGGAGCCCCCAAAACAAGATGCTAGCTTTTCAAAAGGGATACATTTAAAGAAAAGGAAATGCATCTTCCATTTTCATCTCTGGTTTTCAAGCATCTCAGAGTTACACTCTGGGGTTCCACCCCACAGCAATGCACACTGTAAGCAATGACGAGAACAGCTGAAAAAATGCAAACCTGAAATTTTCATTGGCCTTCCTCAGCATGTTTTTTAGGGAAGAGGCTTCATTGGGAGAGTTGGAAATGTTGCCAGTGCAAAAGATCAGCGTGTCCAAGGAGCATGTAGTTTTCTCCATGTGTTTTCTGGACACCAGACTTCAAGCAACTGGGTGACCTTAATCTCTCTCGTGAAAGCAGAGCCCTCCTCCTGACTGAAAAATCTAAGCAGGTAAACAAAGTTCAAGCATCCCAGGAGCCACTGTAATGTGGCCACTTTTCCAGTAGTCTCTTCCTAGCCCCACGAGCATACATAGGACTGGGAAGACAGGTAATAGTGGCAAATGCAAAACAGGTTCATGTCCTCTGAAGGAAAATTACAAAAGAGGGATCTGAAAAGTGTCCTAAAAATTATTTTAAAATTAAATGTGAATTTCTGTTTCTACTGAACCCCCTCCAGCAGCTGGTGAGTCTTCACATGGCATTTATTCTTTTCTTTATTTAAGAAAAAGAATCAAAAAGCAAGCAGTAATTTTGAATTTCATTCTTAACTCTAAAGGGTTTCACTTAGAACTTGGATAGACTCAATGCTTGCACTAAAAATATGCTTGGAAAAAATCAAGTTTACAAAGTTAAATATTAATTCAATTCGCAAATATGTGCACAGTCTTAAGGAGCTTATCCATCATGACAAGACATAAAACCTGACTTCTCTTGTAAATGTGAAAAGAACCAAGAATTTTTTCAGCATTATTGCTCTAAAGTAAAATGGGTGTAAGAAGAAAATTAGCCAGTATAAGTTATCTTTTTGCCTACAAAACTGTCTGTGCAGGACTGCCTGGCCTGGCTTTCCTCTCTGCCAGCAGTGGCAATAAAACGAACCACGCCTCCCACCCCTGTTACAGGAGTGGCTGCCTTGGGTTTCCAGCAGGGGGAAAATCTCTGCTGCCCTGTTCTGCAGCTGGCTCCATTTCCTTTGGTTCCATTCCCATGTAATTGGAACCACACACTCAGAAGTCCCAGGCCATGGTTAGAGGCTCCTTGGGCAGAAGGTGTTGGGTCGCTCCCACAGCGTGGGCCTGGCCTTGTGCTCAACACATTGCTGGTTGGGGTGTCTCTGCTGCAGCACTCTGCTCATCTGAAGGGATGGGAATGGAGAGAAGTTGAGTGTCAGAGGGTCTACTCTGAATTCTGCAAAGCAGGCAGCGCTGCTGGCCTTCCATGATCTTTTAACTGGTGCAGAAAGCTTTTCTTCAGCAGGCAGCGTGGGTGAGATTTGACTTTTCGCATCCACCTTTGCCAGAGAGGGTGATGAGTGGCTGGTGCAGGCTCTGGTCCAACAGCACTACAGCTGAAGGTGCCCCTCTCCAACAGAGAAATGCTGTGCTGGGGATTTAATTCCAGTCTTTCAAAGAGCTGGCTGGAAAACAAGCATTCTGTTTCAAAGCAGGGAAAATAAGAAGCCTAAGCTTCAGTATCCGATTTTTTCCAGAGGTTTACAGCTTTCCTTAACGCAGGCAGATTCCTGTATCTGATTTTCCTGCCCCCTGCAGTAGCTTCCTAAAGTAAAGATTTACTTGCAGGGGCAAGAAACTCTTATCTCTGCCACTGGCATGACTTCTCTACCTGATAACCTCTGTTATAAAGGAGATCTCACTTTCAATCCTTGCTTTGAACCCGCCAAGAAGGATAGGAGCCCAGTCTGCCTACATCCTGCGTGTGCATCTTGCTCTCTGAAAAATTTGGTCAGAATATCCAGTTTGATCTGAAACCCGACCAGAAAGAGAAGATTGGAAGGAAAAAAAAAACACTAATCTTCTTAACTTATCATTAAAATCAGAATTAGAAACTAGTCTTTAAAAAAAATTAATAAAAAGCCCAAACAAACCTCACTGGAATCTGCCCAACCCTAAATATCCACAGAACAATCTCTATGTAAAGTTCCTTCAACCATCACAATCTCCAACAGCCATATTTTTGTATCTGAATGTTCCTGGTGTCTTTTTTGGGTTTTTTTTAACCAATTGTCAGAGTTTGAATACATCTTTATTTTAAAAAGAACTGGAAAAAGCCCCTGCTCCTACTTTTTGCCAAGCAGGAGAAGAATGAACTGACATTACCTTATCTATTTAGCCCCATCTGCAGGCTGTGTCCATGAGGTGTGCAATACATATCCTTGATGTCTCTCTTCAGTCAAGCGCTCCCAGGGAGGGAAGCATCCCCTGGAGCTTGTCTGACCCAAATTAGGTGAAGAAATTGCAGATAAGGACAGCTGTGTGATCCAAGGTGTGAATGGTGCAGAGCTCAAGGTGCCAAGTGGTGCTGTAAAGGGCTGGGAAATGCTGCGGCTTTGCTGGCAGTGTAGGGAAGGATCTTGGCTCCTTCTTCCACCACCCCCTGATGTCCCTGGCCGCTGGTGCTGCTCTAATCCCCTCGGAGCTGGAGGGAGGCTGTGGTACTGTCTAGCTGCCGTGGGGGACTATGTCCCTTTCAGGCCCCTACAGATGATTGCTTTGGGGATCCCTTCTGGGCCAGCCCTGCCCAGAGCTTGGTGTTGCTGGTGTCGCCGAGGTTGTGCCTGTGTTCGGGAAATGCCTGTGGCCAGCAAGAGAGAGGCTGTGCTGCAGCACCAGCCTTCAGAGCTGTCAATGATGTAGAGACTGAGCAATAGAGTCAGCCAGCTGCTTGCTCAGGAAGTCATGGCTAATATGCTTCCACGTCTTCAGCGTTTCCCACCTGTCATGTAGTCTGCCAAACTGCTCTTTTCCCTTGCCTTCTCTTCCCTCCACGCTTCTCTGAGGAAAATGAACAAATATACCAACTGCAAAAGGGAACAGAGAGACTGGGAACTGGGTTCAGCCACTACTTTCACCATTTACCTGAGGTTTGATCTTTCCATTCTTGCTTCATGGCCTCTGACTCAGCTATCTGCTCTGTACAAGCAGAGTGGTAATGTGCTGTTAATGAAAATACTTGTAAGATTAGATACTTTTAGAACATTAACACAGGGCATTCCTGAAATTTGTCAAAAGTTATGACAACTTCATATAGAAATTCTCCAGTGGAAGAAAAGAGACAAATATTTTGAGAGGCTTACAAGTTAATGTGATGATAAATGCCAGGATCTTATTTTCCAGACTGTTCTGTTTTACCTTCTCTCTGTTCCCTACCTGGGGGCCGCATTACAGCTTTGCTCCCCGCAGTTGCAGACAGCTGCTGTTTGCAGGGGGGAACTCCTGTGGCATTATTTATGGCAGCTCTCAGTGAGAGGACAGTGATTTACTGTGTGCCATCTTCCTGCAGCTGTGAAAGTGCACCATGGCGACAGGGACATTCAGTGGAATCCTGATTTTCAGTCTGACACAGAGGTAGAGAAAGGTGAACTGGCTGGGTAAAAATGAAAGCCTCTTAATATCCTCCTTTGCCCTCCCATAAATAGACTTTTACTTTCTGGAATTGGGAAATTAGGGTTGGGAATACCCTGACATTCATACTTCCATCTCTCCTGCCAGACAACTTTCTCAAGAAAAGTCAAGTTAGTCTTTATTCTTCCTCTAAACTTAAGTGACCTGTTTTTATGTAGCTCCCCTTCTCTTGCCTCTCCTCCAAACCCTAATCTGACTACATCTACTCTGATTCCCCTTACTAGGGAGACTCTCTGGTGGGACCTGTTTGTCACCAAACTTGCCCCGTGCCCTGAGCTGCACAACATGCAGGGTGGCAGCAACAGGAGCCCTCGCCCAGGAGCTCTCAGTTCTGCCTCTGCCTGCAAAAAGGAGCTCACTTCTCCATGCTACCAAAAAGAGCTGCAGAATTTGACTTCATGCCCTTGATCTTGAAAAAAGATGCTCCGATCAACTGAGCAGGCTCATGGGCTTATCCAAATTGAATCTCAGTGCCAAGTTTCTTGGTTTTGACCTATGCTATAAAAGTGTTAAATTTCCTACAAAGCCATTGGCATTCTGCACAGGGAAAATGACAGCATAGCACCGGGGAATGCCTTGCATTTTATTTCTGGGGTTATTTCTTTGGACCACAGTTTATCTGGCACAATGCACAGGAAAACGATGGGATGTGTTTTGTAACATTACACAGGAAATCTTGGCATTGCCTTCTGTCAGTAGTAGTGAACCATGCCAGTCAGCTGTGGCACGGTGTCACGGGACAGCGAGCAAGCCCAGCTTAGTGGCCCCTGTGGGAAGCTGCATGGGAAGCTGCTTCATGAGCTGTGTCCGCTGGAGAGGAAGTAAAGGGAGAAGGCGGGAAAGGTTCATTTATTTGCTCCCAAGATTCCTCCTCTGAGGTTTGCATGGTAGAAATTGCAAAACTGCAAGTGGGATTAATAATTCTGTAAAAGATGTGACTTTAGGTACAATAATGGAGGGCAAGCAAGCCCATTATCTGGTTTGGCTGACTATGAAAGATTTTTGCTCCAAGGCATCTGCTGTACATGAAGATTTGGTTGGTCAAGCTGTAGAATACTTTTAGGATACAAATGATGTGTGCTGTCATTGCTATGCAAGCTTATGTTTTCTTTCTCCTATTCCCCTGAGCTGAATAGAATATAACCTTCAGGTCGGTAATCAATGTGTGAATAATATGGATCTACACTTCAGGGGAAAAAAAGGTATGAGGTGAAATGCAAAACTTCAGATCTCCATTCTAACTCCTTTCTGCTCTGCTTCCTCCAGCAATGAAAGTAATGGTAGGTCTTGATTGTTCTGCATTGTTCCAAAGCACTAAAATCCAGAGGCAGAAAAAAAAAGTATTACCATTACACATATGAACAGGTACAACCCTTGCTTATTGAAATGCAGAGGGGACCAGGGGACCTGATTAGGCAAATTTTGTGAGACAAGAATACAGCCAGGCTCTTGAAAAACTGCAACATTACCAGGGAGCTGCCTTTATTAACAGAATAAACACTCAGTCCTCCTGCAGATTATCCAGATTGAATGGCACTTGGTTCTTATCAAGACACTTCTTCATAACATGGAAATCTCAGGTAGTTGGATCCTTCAAGCAAACACCATGCTGCTTAAAGCCTGATTCCTATCATGCAAAGTAGCCTGCAGCCCCTGTGGACACACACTGCAGTGGAAGGTGGGCAATAAACCATCAGTTATTAACTTTCCTAAGCACCAGCAGCTAGCAGGGTTTCTGTGCCAGGCTTTTTCACCTCTCTGCATTGCTGGTAGCCCTGGGGAGCACAGAAGGGAACTTTGATCACCAGGAAGTTCTCCCGTTGGCGGAAAACCTGCAGACACAGAGGTTGCAGACTGGCAGGCTGATGCCTTCCTGAGAGTAATCACTCAGTGTGGTGAAGGATAGCAACTTCCTACCTTATCTCCCCATCCATAAGCGCAGCAGGGTTGCAAAAGGCAGCAGCAGCACAGCCCATGGGTTCGTGCTGCGCACAGACTGAGCCGAGCACTGCGCTCACGCAGCTTCTTGTTCACAAAGCTGTACTACTGTATCTTTCATGATCTTCATTTGGGAGAGGTTAAACCCTTCTTTGGGGGATGTTAAAAGATCTGAATGTTCATGGAGGTAGAGACATTTATGATTTCATGTCTTTGAGGGAGTCTTACCTGATGCAGGTTGGAAGGGAAGGTGGGCAGAGCAAGCCCCAAACCAGCCAAGGTGCCCTAAGCAGTATTTCCAGGGTGTCCATCTCAGGCAGATCTGTTTGCAGCCTGGGCCAGCTTTGTGTCAAAAGTGTGGTTTGACACCAGTTTAACCTTAACAGCAGGAGCAGAATTCCTCAAACCTCAAGGTGCAGAATAAGAATTTTTTTTTTTTTTTTTAAGTATTGTCCAATCCACTCTTCAGTGCCTATGGTAAATTTGGCGGGGGCTCTTAAAATTTCTAGGCAGAATTGTGGCTTTTCCTTAGGCTTCTCTGGATAGCCTCCACACTGCTGTGTGTATTTAAAGAGTATTCACTGGTATGATTTGAGAAAGGCTTTAAAGAAAGAACATGTCTCTAGAAATGATAACTCTATGAAATGCTTTTGCTTGGGAGAACACATCGAAGTAATGAATTAAATTTTGAAGCGATAATATATCCTATACAATAATCTTAAACGTTTTTACTTTCATTGTCCAAAGGATTTTCTGGGGAGGGCTGTCCTTAGTATAATGTAGATGTATAAGGTTGGTTATTGTAGTGTTCATGTACAGAAGTAGTGGTTTCAAAACTCAGCGTGTTTAAAACCCTGTATGGGAATGAATCTTTCGCCCCTGTAACCAAGTATCAAGAAGATAAAAGCATTTGAGATATTTTTAAATGTCAGATTTCAGACACAAAGTGTATTACTGTGATTTGATCTTCAGACTCTGTATTTATCTGTCTAGCCTCTGCTATTCTATCAACAACTCTGTTCACCTTGGAGATAGCTATAACCTATTGATTTGGGGTCTCTAAAATCCAAATGATGATATTTAGGTCAAGGTATGTAAATCATTCATTTAAACACTATCAAAATGGCAATTTTGAAGGTTTTAATTTTTAAGGGCTTAAAAAAATCACTGTACAAACAGTTTAAAACATGAGAGAATCATCAGCCAAATATTTTTGTCATTTTTGCTTAGATAAATAGCAGATAAATCTCAAATATGCAAGGGCTACCTAGATCTCTTACTTTAAAAAAGAGCTGTTCTAGACTGTCAGTTCAAGGGATTTAATGTAGCTAATGTGTCTTCTGTTTCTCAAAATATAGATGTAGGTAGTTTGTGTAAGAATGAGGCTTCACACTGCCCAAAGCATGACTCCAAGCAAACATGATCATTTCCAGGTTCTTACACTGAAGTGAAAGATCTTTTCCTGCACCCTGTAACCCAAATATCACAGTGTGCTTCAGGATGCTGCTGACATTTTCAAAGACCACCCAAGGTGTTGCCTTCCTGACTGCAGATATGCATATCTGACCGCAGATATGCTCTGGGTCTCCGTGGGACTCACTGTCTTTTCCTCTCCAGCTCTCTTGTGTCTCTTCGGCTTGCCTTCATTCTGCCTCTTGTCAACTCGTTGGAGTCCCGTTTTGATATTAGCAAATACCATATTGTCATAGCTCTAATAAGTGCTTGACTTTTAAAGGTAGCATAAACATATGCAATATATAAAAATTGAAGTTCACTAATCACCACAATTCTCAAGATCTTAAGATGTTAGTAATTTGATTTTTAATGTTACTGCTTCTTAGCTGAAGACAAGGCTTGTATGTTCATCCAGTGCTAGGTCAGGTTCAGTGAGCTAGTTTATTTATCCTTCTCACAGCACATCTGCAGAGGCTCTAAACAGATTAAAGTTATTCCTTATGATCTGATTAAAAAAATAATTCCTTTAAAGAAAAGACAAATATTTTAGTATTTCATTTTGGCTTTTTTTTAATGAAAACTTTTAGTGTTTGATTTATTGCTTTGTGTCCAAAACATCTGAGAATGCACTTTGTAATAGTAATTGAGCTTAATAACTGTTTGCATCTCTCTCTTGGAAAAGAAACAACAACAAAGTCAAACTGAAGTGTTTGTTTCAATTGTTTTCTTTCTCCTGCTAAGCAGGAGAGCAGTTATTTACATGGCTTGTTAACCACAGGGATTCTCAGGCAGGGGTCATTTGACAAGTGACACTGGAGGAAATGTTCAGTGAGGCGAGATTTGAGGGAGAAGACACCTAAGAAGTATGCAGTATCTGAGAGGGCATTTTCCAAGCTTTCCGTTTTTGGTTATCAAGGCATCCTGTACTGATTCAGAAAAATGCCACTTTTGTCACAGCCTGTCCAGAAGGACTGGGGCTCCCAGATGTGCTCTATGTTGGGTTCTGCTGTCTGAAAGTTAATGATTAAACTCCTGCTGACTTTGGATATTGGGGTTTCCTGATTTTATGTGAAATTATCAGTTATTTCAGTTCTGAGAGGAGCTCCTGATTCATTTACACACTGCTTGGGACCTGCAACTCAAGTCCTCGAGTTGTATGTCTGTAACCATAGATTCTGCTCATAAAGCCACAGTATCACTTTTGACTGCCTCCAGTGTTGCACAGGCATTATTGTAGGGGACAGTGTGAAGAGAGTGTAAGTTTAGGAAGGAGAGCTGTCTCCATTCTGTGGCAGTCCCGTGCACCACAGCTGACCTGTGGATCCTGGAGGCGGCTTTGGAAGCACAGGCAGTTAGAAAGACACATTTCCCGGGGCAAGCCGAGGACGGGGAGTGCAGAGCTGTCCCAGTGGAGGGGAGCACAGCGTCAAAGTCTGTTCGGTTCTTCTGCAGGCTCCACGAGCTGTCCCTGCTCTTGCTCTTGGCTTATGGTAACGAAAGTAAGAGGAAAATTAGGGCCAGGGTGTTCATGTTGCCATGAAGTACTGAATTTTTTATAATGCTTAGTAATTGTCATTTTTCAAGTAATTTTCTAAAAGAGGGCTGGAATGGGGGTAGTGCATGGGAACCAATGTACCTTGAAAGTGCATTTCTTTGTTTTAATAAGGCTGGCAGTGTACCATGACTCACCATAATGAATTAATTTGGTGTTTACCATAACAGCACTGAGCTTAATGAACTCATGATATTTATGCAACTGTCTGTAGATGTTCTCTTGTCATTTGGGATTTATAAATAGGTACTAATGTTTTTATCACTGCTTTTTCCTGAGCAGGAAAGTTCTTCACAGTGAAAGGCCGTTAAAGCTCGCTTCTATTTTTCTATATAAAAAGTAAGCAGAAGATCTTTAATAATTTGATTTTTATCTTTATGTAGGTTTCTGAATTGTTAGTATGTACTCAGCAAAGCTGTTCAGCTTGAACAAAACTGTTGTAGAGCCATCCTTATCAAATTCCACCAGTCATATAATAAATAGCGTTAATATCTCTTTTCTTATTACTGCAGATGCCATTTCATTTAAGGTTAGCCTTCTGCATTTGAAAGAGAGTGTCCATATAAGTTCACCAGGTTTAAGTAAAAAGAAATTCTCTAAAGTGATACTAATTTATGGGATCCAAGTGAAGAGTGCTGCATCTTTAGAAGATAATGGTTTGTTGCTGAACAAAACAGAAGGTCAGCTGTTTTCTCTCTTTTAATATTGTTTGATATGTAAATTCATAATGCTGAACAGCAGCTCTGGTTTACTACTGCTTCTTCTGTCATCTCTGGAAGGCGAGATGCTTATCCCTGTTTCTGTGCACTTACTTCCTACTGACAGCAGTGTGGTGCTGAGCACTGCTGAGGGGCAGATCAGAAGGCGGCCACCTGCCGGCCCTCGTGGGCCTCAAGTTAGTTGGGCTTAAATCTGCTTGGAGCCCCTGCCATAAAACAGGCTTTGCAGCTGGACCCAAGGGCACTCTTTTGCTGGGTTAAGTGGTGGGAATGGGTGCAAGGGGAGCCCTGCTTCGTCTAATCTGGCAGCATTTGGCTGGCGCACAAAATTTCCTCTCATGGAGCCCATGATTGGCAGCTCATTAAAAGCTGGCTTACAAAAAAAAAAAAAACACACACAGAAAAACAGAAAACAGTCTCTTCAAAACCAAAAATTCTCACAGATATAAAGATCTGTAGTAGAAGGAAGGGCTAGTATAGCAATGATCTCTGCTTCCAGGTGCTTTGCTCATCTTGCAACTTCTAGCATCACCTCAGGACACTGAGTTCTGCCCTACACCTCCCCACATGTCCTTTTCTTGGCTGAAATACGATGCTATAAATCTTACAAATATGATTTATGGCATCAAAATGAAGGCTTTGAGCATCAATGTGTGTCTCCCGCAAGGCCTCAAGGATGGGAGCAAAATATGAAAACTCACCAGGTCTCAGTGAGACACTGAGGTACTACTGGCAGGAGAGATGAAAAAGACCCCACGAGTCTCCTACTTGCCTGTCTCCGTTCTTATTTCCCACTTCCTTGCCCCTGTCTGTCCTATGAGGCAGCAAGCCAGGCTGGGCAGCAGCCATCCCTCTCTGGCACCACAGCCCTGAGCCAGCCTTCCAGGTGGCACCAGGGAAAGCTGCTCTGCTGCTGAGAGAGGACCCCGCTTTGCCAAAACCTAAAGCTTGCTCAGGGAAATGCAATAGGAGCTGGCTTCACTCCAGTTATTGCAGTGAATAGGAAAGATTTAGGCCGTTGCTTCACTGAAATAAAAACCCCATAAACTCTCCTTGTGACTCCCTACCTGTATACTTTGATAATTGAAGGATGCTTACAAATCAGATTAGTTTTATATCTTGCTTGAAGAGGAGAATCAAATTCTGCAAAGACTTTGTACCAGATTTTTGCTAGAAAAGCTCCAGCGAGGTGGTTTTGCCTGAGGAGTCTGACTTTTGGTTAGCCACTGCAGAAGTTACCAGAGGTCTTGTCACTGCCTGATCCCATCTGCAAGCACCAAGTGCTCCCAAAGGCCACCCATGTGAGCCCCCTGGAGCCAGCACAAGGGCTGGGACCTTGGCTCAGGCTCCCGAGGCAGAGCCAACCAAGGTACACAAGTATAGCTTTTTTTAAAAAATGTATTTACTTTTTCTCTCCCCTTTGACAGTGGGCATTCATTACATTGGCTCTGCAAATCTGCTCTCTGCCGCAGTCTGATCTGCTGACTAGAGCCAAGCACCTTATCGCGTCCTTTCCCTTATCAGTGCCAGTGGGGAAGTTATCCCTCTGGACAACATATTCCTGGTGCAGGAAGCTGATATTCAGCCACCTTTGACATGCCAGAACATGCACTGGCATTTCCAGTATCGCTGTAAATGACCTCTTGTATCTTGTGCTCACTATTGATAGCTGAGAATAAAATTATATGAAAAAAGGTGTTGTCACAGGGGTCTCAGTTTTGGAGCATTTGTGACACCTTGCTATCTTATTAAGTTGGGGGTTTTTATCTGTGGGTATTTTGGAGGAGTAACTACACTTCACTGCCAGCAGCAAAGCATGTAGTTACCAAGTGGAATCCAGCCCTATTCCCATTGATTCATTAGGATTTGTTCACATCGCTGTTAGATTTGGAAGCCACAGGCAACTTAGTTTTCTGTGTTTATATCCATGAGGCATCACTTGGCACTGTGAATTCAGAGCCAAATCAGTTAAAGTGCACACAGACATTTTCTTTTGTGCAGCTCAATAAATTTACGTCATTGCCTTGAAAAATGTAACTCTAACAGTTTGCTTGCTAAAGAAAAATATATTAAAAAATATATTAGACCTGCACTCTATCCATAAGCAAGTTTTAAAGGTCATGGTTTTTGGACAAATCGGATTATTTCAATATATAGGCTTCTTTTGTTAGCCTTTTAAGACTATGGTATTTCAAAACATCAGGAACTCATGCACCCTGCTTATTACTTTCCACTGGCTTATGGCTTGCAGTATGACTCTGTACTAATAAGCAGGTTCGAAAGAGCCAAGGCCATTGAGGAAAAAGTTCAGTTGTAAAAATCTGAGACCAAGAAAGAGAGGCACTTGCTGGAATTATAGCATTAAAACATTATTATCATCCGGAGCATTTAGTTAATGCGTTATCACTTTAGTCATTTATTAAATTTGAAAATCAAATAACAAACTGATTGTAATGTCTGCCACCCAACAGGTACATCTGATTAGCGTACCAGGGAACCCACCGGGAGCTGCGGCAAATCCATGTATTTTTATGGAAAGAGTGCCATCGTGTGGGAGGCTCCTGCAGCACGCGGGGACAGCAGTGCCCGTGTGCGGCGTGCCTGCTTGCAAGGAACCTCCCCTCCTCCTGTGTTTTTTCTGGAATTTCCATAAAAGTGCCGTTTTCTTTTCTGAAAATGAGCTAAAAAGACAGGGAGTTTCATAACTAGGAACAGGTTATAAATGTTAAATCTCCTTAGTGTGTTAACTATTATTTTGGTTCCACGAGCAGGTGAATTCTGAATCACAGTATTTCCAAAGCCTAATAGAAACAGGATCTCCCTCTTTAGCTGCATGATGTTAGTATAGTTAGATATCAGTGCTCTTATCATTTCTCTCAATATTTATTTTATCCCTCAGCATCTGTTTGCAGCTGCAGTTTTACAAGGCTTCATTATAAGCTTTCCACTTCTTGGGCTTTCCCCTGTAATGATACCATTACTATCCCCAATTTCTACTTCTTTTTTTTATGTTTTGCTTTAAATAATTGAACTTATATGTTACATCCATAAAAAAAATTGCCAGTAATTACCAGGAGTACAATTAGGAATAAATCTCCGTTAAGGAACAAGCCAAAGCTCAGTGTCTTTATGCAAATGCCTTTTGTTAAAAAGATGTCTTGTGTAATCAGGAATTATACTGACAAGTGAAGAATCATTTAATTAATGAGAATAGAGCAATCATTTGGATAGTTCATTCTATTCCTGACTGAATAAAAGAGAGAAAATAGCCCTGCTCAGGGATTAGAGCCACTGCTGGAAGAAATAAACCCCATGGTTGTTGTTCTGTTACTGCCTTGGGTAGATAGTACAGTAATTCCTAAATGTAAAAACACATATGTTTGGATTAGGCATTAAAAATTAATTGACTATTACTCCACAAGAACTTATACAAAAGGGTTCTGTTTATGCTGACTTTCTGCTCCTGCTAACCTGTCAGAATGGAATATTTGGGCCAAAATACTCGCCTTAATCCTAGTACAGGATTCCAGGGCAGCGAGAACCGGGATTATGGTGAGTTCTTTCCATAAGGACTGTATGCTGTGATCAAGGGTAGTGTACGGACTCTGTTTGCAGTTGCAGAGGAGTAATCTGGTCTCCAATTCAGTCCTTTGTTTAGAGCAGGTCAGTTTCCTCTGGGTCTTTCCCAGTGGGTCTTCGAATTTCACCAAGGGTGGTGATGCCATAAATTCTGTCCCAGTGTTTGACCTCTCCCATTCTCCTCTTATCTGGTTGGAATTTCTTATCTTCCAGTTTATCCCAGCTGCATCTCCTCCTGCCCCTGGGTCTAACCTGAGCTTCTCTACACACTCCCAACAGGCAGCTGCAGGCAACAGTTCCAGCAATCCTGCCTATGGTCCCCATCCCTCCAAAGCTTCTCTGCATATGGGTGGCTCATAACAGCTATTCTGTCTCTTGCAACAAAACAGAGAATCCTCCCATCCTTGAGATATCCCTGCTCCATCAGCAAGCTTCAGGATGAGGCTTCCCTAAATTGTCTCAGGATTTGGGAGAAGTCAAAATATAGTCCAGGTAACTCTGTCCTTGAATACCCTTCTCCAGGGCTGGACCTCGAGCAATGTACTGTCAGCAGGCTCTGCACAGAATTTGCCCCACTTCCTACAAACTCAAAGCTACGTGAACAGGGTGATTCTGGCATCTCTAAGGACACGTGTATTGCCTGTGATGTGTTCCTGGAGGGCACTGTTCCCTTTGGGATAGCCGAGGATGAACAAGCAGTTCCCCTCTGAACAGGTCATGATCCCAGCCACCAGACATCCTACCTAGGTGGGAAGTGGGAGCTCCCTCCAGACCTGTGCAGGGATTTCAGCCACTGGTGTCTGTGTCAAGCCTCCCATTCCTGGCAAGACTGCAGCACAAGTATATGGTCATTTGGGCGTGCCATGGCAGATTAAGTGGCCTCATGGACACAACTACCTGTTGAAGCAGCATCAGAGATGAGTAACCTCAGTACAGAGCAGCTGCCCTGTGGTCCCCGGGTACATTCAAGCTCCCTTTCGAGGCTGATGCAGACCCCTGCACTGAGCTGTTGTGGTAGCCCTGAGACAGTGGGACAGCTTTCCTTCCTCCTCCGGTGCAGTGCAGTCTCTCTGGTAGCAGCACCCTGGACCTCTGCTGGTTTATGTGCACTTGGATTTTTTTTGCATGCTGTGTCACACGATTGCAGTAGCAATTGTTTGCCTTCCAACACGGAAATAAAAACCAAATTTACTACATGATGGAAAACATTTCCCTTGTTTTATTGTTTTGAGGTGTAATCATTGAATTTTTTTCTTTTGGATAGCCGGAGGCACCCAGCTGTTACTCTAGTCATTTCTGGATACTTTTAAAAAAAAAAAAAACCACTCCCCTCAGAAATATATGGAGTAAATATGAAAATATTCTTCCACAAAATTCTCATTTCTCAAAACTTCATCCCACAGGAAGTCTAGTTAAATATGTTGTCCTTGCAAGCTGCCCAGTCAATATTTGGCTGCAGGCTGGGTGTGTAGGTCCAAGAACAAGTGAATTCCACAGCAAGGAACCTTCCTGTGGAATCACTTATCATCAGATTGCATTACAACATGAAGCAAGACTAGTTTAGGTCATCACTGACTGCAATAAGATGGCTTTGCTCTCTCTCCAAAGCAGCAAAAGTAGGTAACCTGATAAAGATCAATTTACAACAAGGCCATGTGTAAAGCGTGGTACATCTGAAATGTATATTCCTTCTGGTTTTTTCAATTGAAATGTCTTTTCTCCAGTGATTAGAATGCAAAATATTGTCAAATATCTAATGGACTATGAAAGGCAGTTGACATGGACTGCAGTAAAAGCCAGTTGAGAAAATACAGTATATGAAGGAATGCATTTTCATTAAGGTAGTTAAAAGAAGGAAAGAGAGACTTGTGTGTGCTTTCCTGTATCTGGAGAGCAACACAGATATCCATGTGCTCAGTCTAACAGGTAAGCCCGTACTCAAGCTTTCTTTTCTGGCTAAACCTGGTCTGTCCAGGTTCATCTGCTGCTTGGCTTTCCGAGACACATGGGAAGGTTGCAGGCGGTCAGATTTACATCCTCACACTCTCAGGTGCTGCTGCCCCGCTGTAACCCCTGACTCTGTGCTTTCTTCCCAAGGATTTTGGAGCTGCAGCAGAATGGCGACATGGACATACTGAAGCATAAGTGGTGGCCGAAGAACGGTCAGTGTGATCTTTACTCATCTGTGGATACCAAACAGAAAGGAGGTGCCCTGGACATAAAAAGTTTTGCAGGTGTTTTCTGCATCCTCGCTGCAGGGATTGTCCTATCCTGTTTCATTGCAATGTTGGAAACGTGGTGGAATAAAAGGAAAGGCTCCCGGGTTCCATCAAAAGAGGTATTAGACCCTCCATTTCTCCTGGGGAATTTTCATGCACCCTAAAGATTGCTGCCTTGACTTTATAGTACTAGAGAGGGCGGGGAATCAAATTCAGAGATACTTCAGTAGCTTCCTGATTTTTTAACGGAAATTATGTTCCTCAAAATCTTTTTAGCTATTCTTTCTAGAAAAGCTTGAATGAAAATAAATGTATATTGATGATGTATAAATATGCGACTATTCTGAGTAAAACACAACTGTTACTTGTAGAATAGTACATTATTAATACATCAGTATTTAGTTCATTGTTCCCTTTAGAGACAGCTAATTCTCACAAGGTGTCTTGGCTTCTTCTTGAAAAATACATCCCCTAAGCTCAGTGGCTGAGCCTTTCAAAATGCATTTGCAAAATTTACCCCTTTGAGACTTCCATGAACTTTGGTTCTTGCTATTTCATCTGAAGTCCAGGGAAGCAAGACTATGTTAGATTTTTCAGGTTCAGGCCAGACTTATTTCTGAAACCTGCTACAGGTTTGTTTCAGAAAATCTTGGACAGAGGCCACAGAGAAATACGTTATTTTACACCTGAGATGAGTTTAGTTCTACACCTGCATGTGTAATGCTTTTCTTCCTGTGGTAATCTATCTGTCCCTCCAGCAGCTATCTGAGCCTTATGCAACTTTGCACCAAATTCCTTATGTTCATAATTAAGTTTTTACCTCTACAAAATGCTAAAAAGAAATTAGGGACAAAATGATTTATTAAAATATCCTTGGAAGCAGCACCCAAAGCTGAACCTCCATATGAGCTTTAATGTAGCACTATCAAATATAGCTTTTCTGTCTGTGTAGCGTAGGCACATCTGTGTAGCTTGTGGGGTATTGCTGTTAATTTGTGTGCAGTGGTCTTGCCTTCTCTGCAGTTTCTCCATTGTGTTTATTCCTGCTAATCTAATGCTGTCTAATCAGGCAGGATTAATTACACCACCTAATTAGACAACATTGGCACTGATGTTAAAATACATTTAATCTTTTCTTGCCTGTTTTAATTCCCAAGCTTTTTTTTTTTCTTTTTTTTTCTTTTTTGTTCAAGATCTGGACCGGACCATTATTAAAAGGAAAAAAAAAAAGGAATCTCTAGTCTTTAAATTGGGTTTCTCAGGAATGGAAACCATGTAGTTTCACCTGGTAAATTATTTTAAAACACTAAAATTTATTTGATTGTTGTTTACCCAAACTTTCAGAATTTCGTACTTTATATTTTTCTGGTACAAAACATGAAAATCAATGACAAAGGAAAAGAAAAAAAAAACACCAACACAGATATTTTACACAAGTATAAAATTTTCTATTTCAATTTTCAAATGCTGGGAAATTCAAGTGTATACTCTCCACAAATGGTATAATTTGGCCTCCTTGATCTTTATGATATGGTCATTAGCTTAGCATTTGAACGCTCATCTCAATGTTAAATTGAAAAGCTTGGCTCAAAACTGAGTTTAACATGGACGTATGTGCTGAATGTCCCCAGTATCCTGGATGTGGGGGTCATTCAGCAAAGAAATACATCTTAACTAACTTTCTTAAAATTCATTTTAGCTTCCATGAAATCCATTGGCTCTTCCAGGCCACTAGTCCAGAATCGGGGGTCAGATTGGGCCAGTTTGTGGTCAGCAAGCCAACCCTTTTTCCTGGTGGCTGCCATCTTGTGCTCCAGAATGCAAGCATTTATACTGAAAAAAATTGTCTAATGGTTGCGAAGATAACATTTCGGTCGCGTGCCAGAAGTAACCCATTCACTGATGTCTGCCTGAGTCTGCAGACAGCCTTAAACAGTAGCTCTGAGAGAAGTATGAACCGCCCCAGTAATCTCAATGGGATGTTGACTCTGAAGCCTGATGATAATTTAAATGTGAAAACTGCTGAATATTTCACTACTGATCACACAAGAGAGAAGAGGAAAGATCATATTATGGAGATATGCACAATCTTACTGTGAGTGGGTCTCATTTTGGTGTATCGATTGGGTGGAGATTGGGGTGTGGGCTAAGCATGGGAAATTATCACCGCTTATATATTTTCACTGGTCTGACCCTGGCCCCAAATGCATCTCTGTAAAAGAAAGAGGACTATTTCGAGTAACTCTTAGAGGCTCAGAAACTATGTAATTCCAATCTTTTCCCGACTGGCATTTTAAATCACAAAGTGTTTGTATGTTTGTTTTTTCAAAATTAAAAACAAACAAACAAACAAGAACCAAACCAGGAAAAAAAAGAGAAAAAAAGGAAAATTATTCAGGACTGTCCCTCAGAGACATAGTCATGACTTGCACACGCTAATGGAGCCTCTGTATATTTCTTTAGCTTTTGATGTGGCCCCAGTTCTCCTGCATCCATATGCAGCTCCAAATTTTTTAGGAGAGAGCGTTTGGTGAATGCGTTTGGATTTGATGTCACCTGTGTGGTTGTTATGTGCATCCATGTCTATGTCCACCTGTGAATAAACGATAGACAGAAAGCTAAGTCCGAGAAATGAGCACTGCATTTTTTCCTTCCCATGATGAGCTCAAACCAAAGTTCTTGTGGTCAGTGATCATCCAGTCCCTGGGAGATCCCTGATGCCCTGTTCCCTTCCCCTTTTCCCCTGGTTTGCCTCCCTGTCCCTGCCCTCGGAGGGTGCAGTCCTGAAGGGGAGCTGGCCTCTCAGTCTCCTTCCAGTCGGGCTCTGTGTTCGGCGTGGTGCCAGTGCAAATGTTCAATGGTCTGTTTTGCTAAGTAGATTAACTCCTGCAGTTTGTTCTAGTTGTGGACTTTTTCAGAGTGCTTGACTTCATTCCTAGAGAAAGGAGGGATCTCAAGCCCATTCAGTATACTAGGAGTTTTGCCATTGATTCAGGGAGCTCTGGATCAAGCCAGTCAATGAATTTCAGTAATCAAGGCCGGAAGTCATCAGTGCACATCTATCGGCTGCCTAATTATCCTCTGTGAGGTCCTAGAGTGTGAGATATTTCTAGTGGCCTGGAAGAGCCAGTAAATTTCACAGAGATTAAGGTAAATTTTAAGGTTAGTTGAAATTGATTTTTGTTCTGAATGAGCTGCACTACTTAGACTGAGGGAATACCCCCTGTAACGTGTGTACTTCATGCTACTTTGAATTAAGCTTTGCAGTTCAGCAGAAATATGTATGTACAAGACAGGTGATTTGTTGGGTCACCTAGGACTTTCTCCTCTTTTTTAACTTCTGTGCATTTAAATTCTCAATTACAACAAACAAACCTGTTTATTTGAGTTCTCTGGGAAGAGAGATTTAAGAAGGAAAAGGGACAGAGGTAAAAGGAGCGATGATATATTAAATACATCAGGCTGCCTTCTCTTCTCACCCACAAAAGCATAATTCCATCAGAATAGATGGAATTGCTTCTTTGTAGGTAAGGAGATAATTAATCCCTCTGTCGGCATTGTAATTTAAAATTGCCTGGTGTACTCCTTTCTGTGCGATGTCCATGAGTCACCAGTGCTTGGGGTTTTTTCACTGTATGTTCAGCTTTTCTATACTACAATTTACATTATAAAGGCAAAAAGGAACCTGAGATGTTTCTAGCCCTTCCTTAAACCCTGAGAGGATGACAAAGATGGCAACCTGATCCCTCAGAGCCTCCCATGTTGGCATCCAAATTTAGTTCTCATTGTGGAGTTGAAGAACTGGCATCATTCCAGGCATTTGAGATTGTGCAGTTTGCTTTTATTCAGCTGTTGCTAGTCTAACCCACCTCGCTCCGAGCTTGGCTTTTCCTGAAAATCTACCGGTGGCGCTTTGAGTTTTGTTGTTTGGATCCAGGGTTTGAAGGTAGCTGTGGTGTAAGGATGTGCCTTGGTTTGGCTTCACCCACCTGGCTTCAGGCGGTGGGGGAGTTCGCTGGTGACATTCAGGGCACCATCAGCCAAGAGCCAGCTCTAGTTAATTGTGCCTTGTGCTCCCCGAGCAGTGCTGATCACCCTGTGAAACTTCAGCCCAGCACAAATGGCAATGGTGAGTGGTGCCTCTTGTTTTTCTCATTCCCCAGGATGACAAGGAGATTGATCTGGAGCACCTCCACAGGCGCGTGAACAGCCTCTGCACAGACGATGACAGTCCCCATAAACAGTTCTCCACCTCGTCGATTGACTTGACCCCACTGGACATTGACACTTTACCCACACGTCAGGCACTGGAGCAAATCAGTGACTTCAGGAACACTCACATCACCACAACCACCTTCATACCAGAGCAGATCCAGACTCTGAGCCGCACGCTGTCCGCTAAAGCCGCCTCGGGATTCTCCTTCGGCAGCGTGCCCGAGCACCGAACTGGCCCTTTCAGGCACAGGGCACCCAATGGGGGCTTTTTCAGAAGCCCCATCAAAACAATGTCATCTATCCCTTACCAACCAACTCCTACCCTGGGCCTGAATATCGGTAGTGACCCAGACCGAGGCACCTCCATCTGAGCATCAGAACAAGTTTCTTCACTCTTTCTTATTTAGGACTCCCTTTGCAAGGAGCAGCTGTAATATTGTGGGACTAACATGGATGTAACCTTTCTTCTTTTCCTTATTTTTTGGGTTTGAGGGTTGTGGTTCGGGTTTCGGGGTTTTTTTATTTGTTTGGGGGTTATTTTCTGTTCAGGGGTTGTTTTGGGTTTTTTTTCTTTTATTTAAGAATCAGAATTATTAGTAGCAACTCTTCCTCCTCCTCTTCTCTGCTTTCTCAGTCTGGTCTCTTCTGCCTCCCCTTATTCTCTGTACTACTTGAATCACGTATTCTTCAGTTTATCACCATGTTAGGTTTTGGTTACTCCAGGCTTTTCATATACTTTAAATATAGGAAACGAGCAGTGATTCGTGCGTAGGAAAACCCTGAGGATTACTTTACAGAAGGGCATTTGCTCCTCCTCCCCCACCGCCTTTTTTTACTATAATTGCAATAACTTAAGTATTTTTCATGTACTTTGCTGCATCCAGTCAGCGCTCCACTGCTGTGTGTCCTTTTAACTGTGGACCAAAGGCAAACCCTGCAGTCAAAAAAATGGAAAATTAAAAAAAAAAGGCAAAAAGACAAAAAACAGGGAAAAAAAAAAAAAGGAAAACAACTGAAGTTCAAAGATCATTCAGGCCCCATAATATAAGAATGCAATTTTGTAGGATTACAAAAAGCCATTACTATGCCAGTAAAGACTACAGTTAAATCTACTTTTGCACTGCAACAGTGCATGTGACCTTTATGTGATTGTACAGTGTTAAAAGTTTTTCTTATGTACAGTAAACTGTATCATATGGCAGAAGCCTCTATTGTGTTAAATGAATTAGTATCTCATACATATATATATATACATGTATACACACAGGTATGTGTGTATATATATACGTGTATATATAGCTATAAAATGGCAGCCGTTGCTATTGCAATTCATTTAATAAAGCTTTAGTAAAAATGTGTTGTATACAGGAGAGATGTACAGTGCAGGGTGTCTTTTCATTTAGAAAAGACAGGTTGCTTTAATGTTATTCTGACTCGCATTGTTTGCCAACAGAGCATATTTTATACTTTTCTATTAGAGCATCCAGGGCAATTTAACATTTGTACCTAGATGTAACTCCTTTAGTTAGGTTTTGCATTGGCTTTTGAGCATTCTATAAGGCTAATCTTGATAATTTTCCTTTTAATTAATTAGACAAATGGAACTGTCTCTTAGGTACACCATGTTCATGAACAACTACTATAGCTCTAGAGCACTTAAACATGGATCAAAGGTCAATAAATCCTTTTCCAAGTCAGTACAGTTGATCAATACAATAATGGTGTTAGTGGAGAAAAAAAAAAAAAGCCCTCAAGATACACAGATGTGGCCTTAATTGTAATCATGTATTGTTCTAAGGGGCAAAATATGAACAGGCACTCAGTTTAACCCTTTCTATGTTAAGTTAGATTTAGAGGAGCTGTGTATTTTTTACATTAGTGCCAACTGTATAGAGCAAGAAAACAGCAGTGAGAGCAAAACCAGTGCCCACTTTGGCACCAGCTTTTTCAAGTAACACTGTTACCTGTTAGAAACGTAGGAAGAGCTTTCAATTTGTAATCCTTAAACTAAAAATGCGGTTAAGTAGAAAGCAAGCAGTTAATCCTGTGAGGTTTTTGGTTTGGTTTTCTTTTTAATGCAACCATACACTTATTTTAATCTAACTCATTCTTTGGCTAAGATTAATAGGAATCAGCATATGTGATTTGCTTTAGGATAAAATAAAAGGTATATTCTTCAGATCTATTCTATTTTGATGCTAATTCTGTTCTGGGGGAGCATCTTGTACTGTCACTGTTTTTTGTACTAAATCTTCAAATATTGTCTACTGTGTAAGGCAGAACGAATTCTTATCGTGCAAAAGGCCATTTTGTTTCCAGGGTAGCAAGTGTCTAAAAGCATGCACAACTTGCTTCCCCCTTGTAACATTCATGAACTCATCCACACTTCTGAGTAAAAGAAAAAAAAAGAAAAAGCAAAAAAAAAAAAGAAAATCTTTCCAAGAAGCTACGTAGGGACATACCAGATGTTGCAGTGATTTTAGCCATTAAAAAAATCTGTTAACCATGTACGATATTTAAAATAGGCCTATTTTGATGTGTTGCCTATTATACAGATACACAAAACACTTTTTGGAGGCCTCAGTTACAAGTGGCAGAGCTTTCTGTGTATAATTTGTCTAAATAATTTGTCTAATAAAATTGTTTTCTAAACTTGCGTTTCCTCCTGTTCAGTTGCTGAGTGCTGCGGGATTTTCAGCCTATGACCAGGTAATGTCCTCATGGTTTGGCTGCACTGCTACTGAAGGGTTTTAGCCCACGGAGATGGGTTGAGCTCCTCAGGCTGCTCTGAGTCAGCTCAGTGAAGAGCATCTATGGAAAACACTGGTGTTTACCATGTTTATCAATGTCAGGCTCAGATTTCAGAGAGCATTTACAAACAGCATTTTGGAGAATAAGTTTAGAGTTCCTTAGCACTGACATGTATGGGATGTGATTTTTAGAAATACTGCATCCCACTTTCATCTGTTTTAGTATAATGTAGGAATTTTCTTGGAGCATGGCCTTTATTTTTATAGAATCACATTTTGCCATCTTTATTTGCACAGAGGGTAATTTTCTCTGATACTGGACATACACCACCTAAAACAGAAGTTTTAGTGTGAGAGAGGTAGCCCATATTTCATTCATGATGGCTTTCCCGATTTTTCAGTTTCAGTAACATTTTAAACTTAATGACCTAGTCATTAGCAAGCTGTGCAGAATGTACTGCAATAACATCAGCCATGACAATTTAACTTGCAGCACCCAAAATTTGTCTGCTGGCTTTTTACATTCAGTGTATTTTATTCACTTAATATTTCTGACCTCTTACAATTTTGTATTAAGCTTAGCAGGCATTCAGGAGATCATTCACCCACACAGAGGCACTGTGTCCCTGTGCCACTCACAGACACACCTCTCTAGAGCCAGGCAGTTTTATAGGTATGACACATGTACTTTCTATAATGGCCTACATCATGGTGAACCCTACGTGACACTTCCCTTTCTTTACAACAAATTCCAGGGAAGTAACAGTGTTAAAGACTGCCAAGTGTTTCTGCTGCAGTAGCTCCACTGGAGATACAAGCCAGCTGTTTATAAGGATTAGTTGTTTGCATGGTATCTGCAGTTATACGACCTTTTTGAGATACCAGCTACAAAAACATGTTTATCTGATTTCAAAGAATCACCTAGTAAGATGTTTCTATTGACCAACAGTGAAATACCTGGAGATAAATAGTTCTGCTGAGCCAACCAAGTGAATGATTGCAGCCCTGAGTGACACAGCTGCAGCACGACCAGTGCCAAAGTCCCCTGTGTTTCTCTCTTGTCTTCACAAAAAAAAAAAGGGCTAGGATCCTTTCCCTAAACAAATCAGATTTTTCAGAGTATCTTTTTCTCTTTCTTTCCTACTTGCATAGTAGATTCCATGAAGCAATGAGAACATAAAGCTGCCTTTCTGTGAACGCTCACAGGGTCAGTGCAGCTTGCTACAGGTTAATGCCGCCAAAAAGTTTAATTTCTCAACTCTGCACAAAGTGATGGCACAAAAAGTAAACCAGCTGCCTTGGTGCATGCTCGTGTCTGTAGCTAATGAAAAAAGTCTCCAAAACAACAAAGGCACCATACCATACAGTCCTGCTTTAACCATTTTCTCTCAGTACTAAATAATGTTTCCTCTTCACTCTGCAGAGCTGTTTTGAAATAAATGTCAAAACCAAGTATCTCCCCCTTAATCTGTCACAGACAAAATTTTTGATAGACACTGGGACATGAACACATGCATCCACATGTCACATCACCAGCAGTGGGCAACAGTGAAGACATGATCACAATCTATCAGCTTGTCATGTCTCACCCAAGGCATCATTCATGAGGTCAGAAATAGAAGCCTCCAAAAGAACATCAGAGCAGGGGAAGTGATTCATAGCTCAACAAATTCCTAAACATAAAAATTGTACCAATGCCCCAAAATTGCAGGAACCAAGAATATAATTTAGAAAGAAAATACTTTTCAAGAGGTGTAGTTATAAAAATAAATTTACTACCTGTCAAGACTTACAAAATCTGTGCTCCCCCCCAGTCCCATTCATCACAGTGGTGTGATACTTAGTGTGTACTAAAGAATCTATTTCTGCAAGATTTGTCAGAAGAAAAAAAAACATTACAGCTGGAAAACTGAACTGTCAAGTCATTGACTACTGTACTCCGGGTCACACAGGAAACTTGAGGCAGAAGGAAGAATTCAGCATCTCAGAACCAGTTCACTGCTGTAAGGGGAAAAACAAATCTTTCTGGGATCAGTAACTGCCATGCCAGTGGAAAAAGAAAGCCACCTGAAGCCCAGCAAGCACAGGACACCCCTCCACCATGACATCACAGCTCAATTCTTCTGTAGCTAATTATTCCTACCAGCACTAGTAAGGCCAACATTTCTTTCAGTGCAAGTTAATTTTTCCCCTCTCTTAAAAAAAAGTAAAAGCTTGTGTCCCATTCTTTGTTCTAAGGGGGTGATGCGCCAACACAAGATGGGATAAGGGACCACTGCACAGTCCCAAAACAGAAGTTAACAAGAGCTTTATTTGCAAATCCAGCTACCATCCGTTATAAGACTGACCCTGCAAATCAAAATAAAGATTTAAAAGGCAAACCCATTAATTAATAAAAGGTTTGGGGGGGTACATGAGACAGTCATCCAGCTCCTGAAGTAACCACCCAGCTGCAGGTGCTTCTCTGGGTTGCTCTCCTGGCCCCTGCAGCAGCTGATGTGGCAGTAAAGTAAATGAGAGCTGTTTGGGGCTTGTGTGGCCAGATATCGGCAGTGAGGGGGCTACAAGGATGCCTTCTGTGAGAAGCTGCCAGAAGCTTCCTCCACGTCCGAGACACCCCATGACAGCCAGCTCCAAGAAGGGCCTGCCACAGCACAACTAATGGCGTTAGTGCCTCAGGGACAACAGAGTTACTAAGGAAAAATGTTACCACCCAGGAGCAATTGCCGCTGGGAGAGAGGGTGAGAATGTGTGAGGGAAACAGCCCTGCAGACCCCCAAGTCAGTGCAGAAGAAGGAGGAGGAGGTGCTCCAGCCACTGGAGCAGGATCTGCCAGGAGAAAGGAGCCATGGAGAGAGGAGCCCATGCTGGAGCAGGTTTGCTGGCAGGACTTGTGGCTCTGTGGGGGACACACACTGGAGCAGTCTGTTCCCGGGGGACTGCACGCCATGGAAGGGACACGTGCTGGAGCAGTTTATGGAGAACTGTCTCTTGTGGGAGGGACCCTACACTGGAGTATGGGAAGAGTGCAAGGAGCCCTCCCCTGAGGAGGAAGGAGCAGCAGAGATGATGCATGATGAACTGATCCCAGCCCTTACTCCTGGTCCCTCTGGGCTACTGAGGGGCAGGAAGGTAGAGAACATCAGGAGTAAAGTTAAGCCCAGGAATAAAAGAGGGGAGGAGGGAAAGCATTTTAAGATCTGGGTTTCTTTCTCATTACCCTACTTTGATCTGATTGGTAATAAATTATATTTATCTTCCCCTGAGTCAAGTCTGTTTTGCCAACAATGGTAATGGGTGAATGATTTTCCCTGTCCTTATCCCAAGCCCTGAGCCTTTCACTATATTTTCTCTCCCCTGACCAGCTGAGGAAGGGGAGTGATGGAGCAGCTTTGGTGGGCACCTGGGACGCAGCCATGTGCAGCCTCTGCCGAGCTGTAGCCGGCAGGTTTGTTTTCACAGCCCCCCAGGTGAGCACTCAGCAGCCAGGGTCTCTGCCACAGCTCTCTCTGCTTCAGCTGTTTGTGTGCACCCCACTGCACCTGCACTGGGACCCCAGCACCAGAGCCCTGGTGGGCTATGGAGAATGGGAGGAGAAAGGAAACAGGGATTTATTTCAGGGCAAAGATCTCACAAGACACACAATTTGAGGGTTCACACCTGGTTGACCAGTAGGTCGGCTGAGCTTTGCTTGACTTTTCCCTCCTTGTGGGGCTGCAGCAGCAGGAATGGAAATATCATACCCTCCTTCTACATATAGGAAAATGCTCCACATGAATCTAATTTTTGTTGCCACTCAAAGAAAGACTCAGAGGTGTCACTCCCCTTTATTGCAGAGAGACCCTCTTTTCCCACGTGGCACAGTCAGAAGCAGCCAGAAGATCCTGACGCAAGCATTTTTCTTGGGAGTGTGAAGGTGGTAAATATTATACAACTGCTAGAAATTGAAAAGCACAGCTAGAAAAATTTAAAAAAAAAAAAAACACAACATTTTTTTGTGGGTTATCTGTGTTACATTTGCTGCACTCTGCCAGTCTAGCTCATGTCCCTGTCAAATGCCAGGAGAAAAGAAAAGGAGGAGCAGGCAGCTCTGTGAGTGCATTGTAGCCCTGCCACTGCTGGTAAGTTCGCCTTTCTCCCCCACTGGCCAGGGACATGCTTCTTCACACACACAGTGGGGAGGTCTTGTTTGGTTTTGAATATTCCCTGGATATGAATATTCACTGTGGACCCCAGTAAGAGTAATCACAGCTGACCCATGTTGTTACTAATTAATTCTTTTGCTTACACACGGGGGAACAGGAGAAAGAAAGCAAATACTGTGAACAAAGCTAATAATGTGGTTACTTGCTACTCCTTCTATCTGACACATTTTTAAGGAATGGTCTCTGCGGCATGACAGCTAACACAGCAAGAAATTGATGTAGTGTAACAGGAAAGTGTGTTGTTTTATGAAATAGTGCTTGGGCAACACTGGAATGGTTTGTCTTGCTCCAACTTTTACCGACCTTTCTGAATCATATCTGCTGTTGCTTGGATTGGTTTTATGTCTCCCCAGGTTTAGGAGACTGCAGATGAAGTTCTCTCACCTCCTCCCCACAAACAAAACAGAATTCCCTAAACCCCTTTATATGCTTCAAAAATTATCCTGTCAGCCTATCTATACAATACAGAAAGTAGAGCTGATATGGGACACAGAGAGCTTTGTTTTTCTTACATCAAGATAAAAGATAGGCAGAAGTAGAGGGGATACACCTGGAAATCTGACTTCTGAAAGACACATTTATTGTCTTCAATAAATATCACTGTGGTCTTGACTTTTTAAGACTTTCTACATCGTCTGACAAATGTAGGTCTATCCATATGTATGTTAAGTCTGCTGTGTCTTACATGAGTTGTTTGAAAAGGGAAAACAGATCCATAAATATTCCTCAACGTTTAGTCCAAAAGTATTGACACATAGAAGCAGCTTTTCTTTCCAAAACTTACAGCCGGTGGATTGGCATTACAGACAGAGGGTTATTATCCACGGCATACAGTAATTTTCTGGAGCGTATAAATAGAAGTTAACTTAGAGACATGGATTTCTACTTCAAGGCATGCAGATCTCCATCCATGGCCACAGACTTCTTCCCGAGTTAATGGTGGGCACTTGCAAAAGCACAGC
>WEIT01042070.1:268573-279768 GCA_013389985.1 Dryoscopus gambensis | reverse complement strand
CGGCGGCGCGCACCCGCCGCGGGCGAGCGGGGCTGCAGCACTTTTGTGGGGCGGTTAATCAATGGCACATCAGCGAGACAGCGCATCAGCCCATCTGCTTGATATATATTCAGAAGGGCTCCAGCCCTTTTGAAGTCTAATTTCTTCCCCGGGAGAACGCGCCGGGTAATTTACCATCATTTCCCAGGCAGGGCGGCCAGCGGGTTAACCCTTTCCCCAAGCGCCGCCGCCGCGGGTTTTCCTCCCGAGCGAGCAGCTTTGAATGCCTCAGCGCCTCGCCGCAAACTTGTAAAAGTGCCTCTTTAATGGTACGTGACTCGCTGAAACAGGACACCCGGCCCACCGGCACCCAACCCCTCTCCGGCTTGTCAGATTGATGTTTAAAAGACCTGTTCAGGACAAGCAAATCCCTCGACCCTACCGGGTCAGCTCGTACCATTTCAGCTCCAGCCACTCACTGGTATTTTTTTGTTATAACATCTTTGACCTTGGGTTTTTGGGATTTTTTTTTCCCATCCGATGCTCAGAAATGCAGTTTTATCCAGAGGCAGGAGCAAGGATGGGAAGCGAGCAGCGCATCACGTACGGGCCGCGGTGCCACCCCGCGCTGCACTGCAAAATCCTCTGGCTCGGAGAGTGGCAGAGCCCGGCAAGTGCGGGGGGACGGGACGGACACCTCGTCGCCCCCCGGCACGCGTGGGGGACGCGCGGGCAGCGCAGGACCCGTCACCGCTGCTGGGGCGGGACACGCCGGGAGGTGGCCCGTCCCTCTATCCTGTCTGGGGCCGGTGAGCCCGGGAATGCTGCCGAGCCTGCACCCAGCACCCCGGCACCTCTGGGATGCGCCCCGCAACGAGCCAGCGGAGCTTTCGGAGTTCCGTCCCCGGACAGGGGAAAGCGTTTGACTCTGCAAGTTTCTGAGGTTTTGTTTGTTTTCTCTGCTCCCTTCCTCCCCCAAGGGCTCTGCCAAGCCGGGAGATGCCCGGACCGCCGACGTGCACTGACTGAACTCTGGTTCAGGGGACACGTCGAATAAGCTCGAGACCGTTGAGCGGCATCACCTGCTTCCAATAAACCCCAAAAGCAAATCCCGGGGACCGGCCGGAGCCGTCGCCGTGCCCTCAGTCCCCACCTGCACCTCGCTTATCTACAGTCAACATTTTTATCCTGCCCGAGAAAGGTTCCTGCTCGCTCCCGGCTCCGGGGTGACATCCGCGACCAGCAGCTACACGCCGCCGCTCCCCCGGCAGGCACCGGCACCCCCCCTTCCCCTCCCCAGCCGAGGCCGCCCCCACTTCTCCTGGGAGCAGTGCGAGGAGATCGGCTTTTTAATTTATTCATTCATTTATTAAATCCACCAGCCCAGCTTCGGAGAGAGCCGTGCATGACAATATCTCCTGCAACATCTCTTCTCTGAAGTCTGCTTCAAAAAAGGAGGAGGGTGGTGCATTTATTTATTGGGGTTTTTTTAACACAGAAAAGGTAGTTCTGCCTAAACGTTTTGTGGCTGGAGAGGCTGGGAGAAGCCTTGCTGTTGGTTTCCACTGGAGCAGGAATGGGCTGAGCACAGGGTCAGAGCAAAGCGGGGAGGCAGGGTGGCAGGGGAAGCAGGGATCCCTGTCAGAGTGGGCAGTGGGCTCTTTCGTACTCCTGTACTCCATTTTGGAAAGCAATGGAGAGGGAGCTAAGTGCTTCCACACAGCTTGTCTGCTTTGGATTTCAGTTGCTGTGGGCGAAAGTATCACATTAGTATTTGCTTTGTATTAGCCACAGATTATATTATTTTACTTTTCTCATGCCAGTACTAATGCTGAACTTAGGGCCACTGTTACATGAAGGTCCCCCAAAATTTTGACTGTGATGATTTGTGGTAGGACTGCACAACCATCCTACAGAAATGGTAGAGCCGGGAGCTTGTCTAATGCTCATTTAGGCACTGCTGATAGTGCTCCATCCCTGGAGAACTGCTCCTCAGTGTCCTGAGGAGGAATTATCCTGTTTGTGGAGAAGGACCTGAGGCCCAGCAATGTTAAGTGACTTGCTGTGGCCAAAGAGGGGACATGAGTGCAGGATGTGTGCCACTACTTTCTCACACAATACACTTTATTCCAGTTTCTTCAAAAGTATTTCCAGTTGCAAGACCTTGCTCAAAGCAAAGGACATTCAGCCAGGGACTGGCTTTATACCTCCAGAGATGTTTCACCGTGGTTTTTGATAGTGTCATCCTTTCCCAATGCCCGAGGAAGCAGTTTGTGTAGCCCCCAGCTGCAGCCTGTTATTTAGGGTGGGTCAAGAGGGAGGGAGAGGTGGAATTTTCTGATATGGCATAAAGCTGAGCAGCATTTTGTGAAGGATGGTGACTGGATGCAGGCTTCTGCAAGCAAAGTGATTCTCTTGATTCATAGGTTGCTCCCTCATTAAGTCTGAATCTGCCTAATTTGTTCCTGCTGGAGCTTCCCCAATGGGATGGGTGAGAACATGGCTCTGAGGTAGTTTTCCAGGGCATGTGAGACTCTAAGGCACAGTATGATGTGCAGAATATGCAGTACTTTCCAGCATCGGTCACTTCTCAGGTAGGAATATCTCATTTTTCTGAAGTTAGCAGTGCTGCAATGTTTGTAGCGAAGACATGATAAATACAGCCTGAATTACATTGCTGTGTTTCATCACTTACAAGAATGTCTTGCAAAAACAGTCTCACAACAAACTTTGTGTGGTTCATCTTTGATCGTGGAAAGATTTCTGGATTAAATCAATTATGCTTCTATTACTTGGCTATTAAGGCATTCAATTAACCCTCTTCCCTGCCCTCCAGTTTGGTGGCTTCCTCTTTGCATTGCAGAATATTCTGAAAGGTTTTTCTTTGGAAAGGCTTTAAAAACAGAAAGCTGATTCTGTGAGGATGGCAGCTGGGAAAGAAAGGCTCTGAATTGCCATAGGGTTCCCAGGGTTTCATGTGGGGAAAGAGTGAAAGCTTGGGAGCATTGCTGGCTGTAGCTTTGGGGTTAGCAAGTAATGGGGTTACACACACCAGGTGAAGTAAGGGACATTAACCTTTGTATACCTCAGGCTAGGCAAGAATTTACAAAGTAATTCATAGCTTTTCCCCTGATGTTCCCACCCCCCAAGGAAATGACATCTGGAAAGGATATTTCTATATTTGGTTTCCTGTTGTTTTCCTAATTAACCGAGAAGTATAAATAGAAGAGCATCTTCCAACTGAAAACAACGGGTCTAAACTTACCTTAGAGACGCTGTGGTCATAATTTCAAGTATTCTTGAACCAGGAACAAGAAAAAAATTATTCCCCAAAATAGAAACAAGAAAAAATAAAGTCTTTTGGTCTTCCAAAGCTGCTGAGTGTTCAGAAGTTTTCAGCTGTTCCTGTGGCAGTTGGGTGCTTAACAGGGAAGGAAAACTCAAACTCTTGTTGGAATACTGAAGTGATATTTACAGGTGCATTTTGTAGTTGTACTTACAACTACAACTCAAGGTGTGTATTTGCACACCTTGACAATATTTGTGGAGCTGCTGTGGGGAACTGACCTGGAGGTTCCTGAAATAGATGGTGATACAGGATCAGGGCCTCCACAGAGGGTCAGCAGGCAAAGCTGAATAAGGCTCTCTGAAGTCTGCAAGTTCTCCAAGGAAACATTGAGAACAAATAGCTTGATGTCATCTTTTGGCAGATCTTTAATTTGTTTATTCAAATAAAAACCCAACAGATTATCAAAGATGAGAACTTTTTTGGTTTTCCTTCATGAATTGATCTATTTTGATGGATCTTCTTGATTTTCAATACCTCAAATCTGAGAAATGTAAAAACATCAAGTTTCAAGAAGTTTGCTCTACCTTTGGAGCGTTTTTTAAAAGTTATTGGAAGTGCGATGTCAGAAGTTCCATTTCAGCTTTTCTATTGCCTGAAAAAAATTAGGAATATTTTCTAATTTGCTTTTTTCCTCTCATTCCTATCAAACAAAATCAAACCACTACTTGCCAGCCTCTCCTGTTTGTCCTGATATCCAGTCTGTAGATATTACACCTGCCGTGTTTACTGCTACCACATAAAACTCGTACTCTGTGAATGGCTCTAGATCAGTGACTGGTCTGTGGTGTAGCCCAGGGCATTTCATTAGGAGACTGCAACTGTTGGAGGACTGAGCCATCAGCCTTTGGAAAGCATGGATTTCACGAGGAAGAAAGTTCCCCTCTGGTTTTAATTTTTTTTCCTCATGTAAATTTCATATTTTATAATTATGCCTAAAGAAAAAAAAAGGAAGCCAGCAAAATCGGTGCATTCAGTTTCTGGGATTCTACTGCAGTACCAACCTCAATATATTTAATCAGCTAAAAATCAATTAACATAATAGAAAATACAGCATTAGAAGCTTTCCTAATTTCTTCTATTTTCATCTAACTACTCCCTGTGACAATTCTTGCTTTACACTTTTTGTTTTTCCCTTCATGCATTTTGAGGTTTGAAAACATATGGCTGAATTACGCCATGAGTTCTAATACCCTCACTGGAAGACAATATCCTAAAGTTCTCATCAAATGTTACTGGAAATTACTCAAGGCATCTGATTTTTTTTAAGAGATCTTTAAATTTTATTTAGTTACTTTTTTATAAATGGGTAAAGATTTCTGAGCAGCATTTTAATGTTAACCTTTTAGAACATACTACTGGATAGGAGAGAAGTGTGACAGTTTTCCATCAGCATAAACCAGCTCTGCATTCAGGAAGGTCTAGCCTCTTTGGAGAAAAGAATTACCACCTTTAGTATTGTGGTATGAAGTGAAATGTGATCTAAGTTGGATGATGGAAACAGTTTAACTATAAGAATAGACCATAGGAAAGCTGACCAGAGATTTCCCAAATGGAAAAGATGAGAGAAACAACAAAGCCAGGAGATAGTTAATTACCATATTGTGTATATGTTGGGGCCATATTCATGCACAAAACTGGACAGGTTGCTTGGGAGAAACAGCTTCTCTCTTTGTCTTTGGAAAGACCAGGAAATCTGATGAGACATCAAAAGAAATGTGAGAGCGCTGCTTAAATCTGCCTGTGCTGGCCATCACACACATTTCATGGTTTTGGAGTAAATGGTGAAGAGTAGATGTGCTAACAGCAAATGTCATGACTTGCTTTGCAGGGGCTGCCCCTCTGAATACATACAGGCCCTCTTCTGCTGGTGTTCTTCCTGTCTGATCTGGTAATAGCTGGCAAACCATGGAGTCACAGAATGGTTTGGGTGGGAAGGCACCTTAAAGATCATCTAGCTTCATCTCCCTTCCCACAGGCAGGGACACCAGTGCTCGTTTTGTGGGCAGATCCAAATGCTTGTTTTCACAGTGTCCTTCTGCACTCAGCGCTGGTGAGGCTGCACCTCGAGTGCTGTGTCCAGTCCGGGGCCCCCCACTACAAGATGGACATTGAGGGGCTGGAGCGTGTCCAGAGAAGTAAAAGGGAGCTGGTGAAGGGTCTGGAGCACAACTCCGTGGTTATTGCCAGGAGATGCTGTTCTCACTTGCATAATAGTATTTTAGGGTTTTTGACACTGAGAACACAGCTCTTGTGGGATACTTTTGCGCTGCCACAGATTTCACTGGTAAGCGCTGTCTTTGAATAGATGTGCAATGGTGTTCTGTGAACTTCTACTTATGCAGACAAGTATTTGTGCATGTGAAAACAAGCAAATAATTATTGAGAAGGTATATCCAAAGCTGAAATATTCCTTCCTCACCCCCTATTTTCTATTACTTTAGGTAGATTTTCAGCAGCCATGACCATGAATAGTTCCTGGTTATTACCCCAGAAGCAGTGACACATCTCAGTCACCATGGCCCAATATGTATTTTTGCACAACCATACCACCATACATCATTTTGCCTTAAGAAACAGTGAATCTTGAGGGATATGTTACATTCCAGAGTGTGGACACACTTTTTGAAGGAGCACAGCTATTTTGAAGATCTCTCAGTACTCAGCCAGCCCTGAGCACAACTTGGAGGACCACAAAATTGTGAGTGTAGATATTCAATATTCAATTCAATTCTGTCAACCAGATCACCAGCCTTATTTAGGAGACTATTTTTAATTTTCCATGGAAAGTTTAGTGTTTCCATAAAACTCTCATTTAGGCACAATATAATATTTAACCAGTTGTATTCTGAGGGAGTTTCATAAGCATTGCTAACTCCACGCTATACTGAAGAAAGGGAGTAGCATTGTCAAAATTCTGACAGTATTAACAATGTATTCTTGATGTTCAAACACCAACAGATGAATTCATGTCATTAATTACAGGGATTCTCAGGAAATATAAAAAAAGTCTATTGAAACTCTATCCATGATAAATAAAAGCATGATAATATCTCATTATCCAGCTAAATACCTTCAAATTTTTCACTATGAAGGATGTAAATAGTGTTATGAAATAACATCCTCAGCAATGCACTTGGTTTCAAGTACATTACTAAGCACAGGTTTATGGCAATTGAGTATAACCATTTTTCTTTTGAAATTAGTTCTTTTTTTTTTTTTAACTGAACTTGGGCTTTTAAATCAAATTAGGGAATTGGGATATTTTCTATTAGCTCTCTAAACTTATTGTCTAAGTTTCTTCTCTCCTCTCAAATGCTTAACCCTATGCTTACCTGGAGTTGCATCCCTTTCTCCCTGTATGTACTGTAGTGTGTCCAAATTCAGATTTCACTTTAGCATCA
This sequence comes from Dryoscopus gambensis, assembly GCA_013389985.1. Lineage (NCBI taxonomy): Eukaryota > Metazoa > Chordata > Aves > Passeriformes > Malaconotidae > Dryoscopus > Dryoscopus gambensis. Next base: position 273,039 of record WEIT01042070.1, on the reverse strand, counting down.
CATTATCTAGGAAAAATAGGTGTTACTGATAACCATCCTTCAGGAGCAGTGGGCTACAGAATCCATAATAGGAAATTCTTGTGTTGAGTATGCTGTATAGCCAAAAGGAAAATCCATCAGAGGTCATATTTCTCCTTCTGCAGGAAGAACAGTTTATCCAAAACAAAACCTTTTTCACCACAAACCTTTTGTGTTGTACACAGTAGGGCACTGTTACGTTTTAAAAAATAGCCTTTGAAGTTGCCTATGAGCTGCTGTCTGGATTAACTTAAAATTTTAGGTTTACGCACCCTGCAATAAACTCTTTTATTAACTTTTTATTGCAACTGAACTTCACGGCTCTGCGCTCGGAGGCAGGTGTTCCGAAGGATGCCCTGAATCAACACAGGGGAGCCCAACCTAGGCCAGACGCCGCCATAAAACCGCGTGAGGCGGAGCCCATAAACCCGTGTCTGAGCCGCTCCCGGCTCTGGGGGCCCGGCTGGAGCTCCTGCACGGAGATGTTGCCCCGCGGGGCCGGCTCTTCCCGGGGCCGGCATCTCCGCGCCGCGCTGGGAGCGCCGGGGCAGCTCCTCCGCTGCGGGCGGGGCCGGCCGGGCGGAGGGCTCTGTCCATGGTACCTGCGGCCTCCCGGGCGGCTCCCAGCTCTGCCAGAGACCCTCGGGGGCTTNTCTGCTGGTGTTCTTCCTGTCTGATCTGGTAATAGCTGGCAAACCATGGAGTCACAGAATGGTTTGGGTGGGAAGGCACCTTAAAGATCATCTAGCTTCATCTCCCTTCCCACAGGCAGGGACACCAGTGCTCGTTTTGTGGGCAGATCCAAATGCTTGTTTTCACAGTGTCCTTCTGCACTCAGCGCTGGTGAGGCTGCACCTCGAGTGCTGTGTCCAGTCCGGGGCCCCCCACTACAAGATGGACATTGAGGGGCTGGAGCGTGTCCAGAGAAGTAAAAGGGAGCTGGTGAAGGGTCTGGAGCACAACTCCGTGGTTATTGCCAGGAGATGCTGTTCTCACTTGCATAATAGTATTTTAGGGTTTTTGACACTGAGAACACAGCTCTTGTGGGATACTTTTGCGCTGCCACAGATTTCACTGGTAAGCGCTGTCTTTGAATAGATGTGCAATGGTGTTCTGTGAACTTCTACTTATGCAGACAAGTATTTGTGCATGTGAAAACAAGCAAATAATTATTGAGAAGGTATATCCAAAGCTGAAATATTCCTTCCTCACCCCCTATTTTCTATTACTTTAGGTAGATTTTCAGCAGCCATGACCATGAATAGTTCCTGGTTATTACCCCAGAAGCAGTGACACATCTCAGTCACCATGGCCCAATATGTATTTTTGCACAACCATACCACCATACATCGTTTTGCCTTAAGAAACAGTGAATCTTGAGGGATATGTTACATTCCAGAGTGTGGACACACTTTTTGAAGGAGCACAGCTATTTTGAAGATCTCTCAGTACTCAGCCAGCCCTGAGCACAACTTGGAGGACCACAAAATTGTGAGTGTAGATATTCAATATTCAATTCAATTCTGTCAACCAGATCACCAGCCTTATTTAGGAGACTATTTTTAATTTTCCATGGAAAGTTTAGTGTTTCCATAAAACTCTCATTTAGGCACAATATAATATTTAACCAGTTGTATTCTGAGGGAGTTTCATAAGCATTGCTAACTCCACGCTATACTGAAGAAAGGGAGTAGCATTGTCAAAATTCTGACAGTATTAACAATGTATTCTTGATGTTCAAACACCAACAGATGAATTCATGTCATTAATTACAGGGATTCTCAGGAAATATAAAAAAAGTCTATTGAAACTCTATCCATGATAAATAAAAGCATGATAATATCTCATTATCCAGCTAAATACATTCAAATTTTTCACTATGAAGGATGTAAATAGTGTTATGAAATAACATCCTCAGCAATGCACTTGGTTTCAAGTACATTACTAAGCACAGGTTTATGGCAATTGAGTATAACCATTTTTCTTTTGAAATTAGTTCTTTTTTTTTTTTTAACTGAACTTGGGCTTTTAAATCAAATTAGGGAATTGGGATATTTTCTATTAGCTCTCTAAACTTATTGTCTAAGTTTCTTCTCTCCTCTCAAATGCTTAACCCTATGCTTACCTGGAGTTGCATCCCTTTCTCCCTGTATGTACTGTAGTGTGTCCAAATTCAGATTTCACTTTAGCATCACATTATCTAGGAAAAATAGGTGTTACTGATAACCATCCTTCAGGAGCAGTGGGCTACAGAATCCATAATAGGAAATTCTTGTGTTGAGTATGCTGTATAGCCAAAAGGAAAATCCATCAGAGGTCATATTTCCCCTTCTGCAGGAAGAACAGTTTATCCAAAACAAAACCTTTTTCACCACAAAACTTTTGTGTTGTACACAGTAGGGCACTGTTACGTTTTAAAAAATAGCCTTTGAAGTTGCCTATGAGCTGCTGTCTGGATTAACTTAAAATTTTAGGTTTACGCACCCTGCAATAAACTCTTTTATTAACTTTTTATTGCAACTGAACTTCACGGCTCTGCGCTCGGAGGCAGGTGTTCCGAAGGATGCCCTGAATCAACACAGGGGAGCCCAACCTAGGCCAGACGCCGCCATAAAACCGCGTGAGGCGGAGCCCATAAACCCGTGTCTGAGCCGCTCCCGGCTCTGGGGGCCCGGCTGGAGCTCCTGCACGGAGATGTTGCCCCGCGGGGCCGGCTCTTCCCGGGGCCGGCATCTCCGCGCCGCGCTGGGAGCGCCGGGGCAGCTCCTCCGCTGCGGGCGGGGCCGGCCGGGCGGAGGGCTCTGTCCATGGTACCTGCGGCCTCCCGGGCGGCTCCCAGCTCTGCCAGAGACCCTCGGGGGCTTGGGATCACTTTTTCCCTCTTTTTTCCCGTTCCCCCCCTCTTTTCCTCTCTCCTCCTCTTCCCCCTGCTTAGTTTAGTCCCTTCCTGCTAATACTGAGTCTACAAAAAAACCCCAAAGCCAAACAGCCCCTCCAAACGCCTCAGTGCAAACCTCTCCACCCCTGCCCTGTTTAGTGCAGCGTGTGTTTTTAATCTATATAACACCCCTAGCTAAAAATCTTCATTGATATATGAAGCGTGGAAGCTTGGCTTGTTACACAGGTGACACAGTGGTAATTTCTTCTGGGGTCTACAGATTTTTGTCATGACACAACGGAAAACAGACAACATTGTTCCAGTCTGTATTTCAATTTATGAGGTTTAATATGAAACAAAATATTGGAAAAATGCTCAGAATGAAATATAAGAAGTTCTTGCAAAAGTTGTGCTAAGAATCCATCTAAAATCATACAGCCATAGAATCATTAAGGTTGGAAGAGACCTCTAAGGCCACCAAGTCCAGCTGTCAACCCAGCACCACCACCATGTTCACCACTAAACCACGTCTTCAGGTGTTATATCCACACATTTTTTTAACACTTCCAGGTATGGTGACTCTGCCACTTCCCTGCACAGTCTATACTTGACAGATCTTTCTGTAATTTTTGATTTTTTTCTCAATATCTAATCTAAACCTCCCCGGTGTAATTTGAGGTCATCTCCCCTTGTCACTTGTTACTGATCCCAGTCTTGCTGCAACCTCCTTTTCGTAGAGAGCAATAAGATCTCCCCTCAGTCCTCTTTTCTCCAGGCTAAACACCCCTGGCTCCCTCATATGACTGAACTCAGACCCTTCCCCAGCTGCCCTTCTCTGGACACTGCCCAGCACCTCAATGTCTTTCTTGTGGTGGTGGGCCCAGAACTGCCTGACATGAACCAGCAGCTCTCTGCTGTGAGCTAACATCACTTAGGGGACAGGCACAGGGGGCAGGTGGCACGCTTTGAGGGACAGACATTTCCAGGGTGTCCCTCTCTGGCTCTGGCATGCCAGTGTAGCCTGTTGCACTGGCAGGAATAAGCTGTGGTGTTATAGGCAAGGCCTTTACTCTCTTCCTTCTTTCTTAAAAGGATTTTTTTCCTATCAGTATAAATAAAGGATGCATTTGGCCAATGAAAATTAACTTTTTTTTTCTCCAAAACATCACCCACAATTTTTGAATAACGTGATCCTTCTGTAAAGCTCTCCACATTTGAGATCTTGGCCTTTTAAAAACTTATTTATTAGTTTATCACAAGGAAGCAATCTTCCTCTGGAGCTCAAAGTCTCTGGTCCTTCTCTCTGTTTACACAGCACAATTGGATTTATATTGGCAGGAGCCTCTCCCTGAATTGACTGTGTAGGGAGAATCCCAGTAGGATGTGACTGGCAGGGAAAGATCCGTTTCCTTCTGAGTTGGGTCTACCCCCAGAATGTTTATCTGTTCTCTGCTGCAGCAGGGTCTTCATCCCAGAGAGACAAGAAGCAAACAGGATGAAAATCTGCATAGGCCAGGTGTACTTTCTGCAGGGAAAAAAAAAGTGAGACAGAAACATGGAGGCTTATCAC
>WEIT01042070.1:222344-268482 GCA_013389985.1 Dryoscopus gambensis | reverse complement strand
GGAGGCAGGTGTTCCGAAGGATGCCCTGAATCAACACAGGGGAGCCCAACCTAGGCCAGACGCCGCCATAAAACCGCGTGAGGCGGAGCCCATAAACCCGTGTCTGAGCCGCTCCCGGCTCTGGGAGCCCGGCTGGAGCTCCTGCACGGAGATGTTGCCCCGCGGGGCCGGCTCTTCCCGGGGCCGGCATCTCCGCGCCGCGCTGGGAGCGCCGGGGCAGCTCCTCCGCTGCGGGCGGGGCCGGCCGGGCGGAGGGCTCTGTCCATGGTACCTGCGGCCTCCCGGGCGGCTCCCAGCTCTGCCAGAGACCCTCGGGGGCTTGGGATCACTTTTCCCTTCTTTTTTCCCGTTCCCCCCCTCTTTTCCTCTCTCCTCCTCTTCCCCCTGCTTAGTTTAGTCCCTTCCTGCTAATACTGAGTCTACAAAAAAACCCCAAAGCCAAACAGCCCCTCCAAACGCCTCAGTGCAAACCTCTCCACCCCTGCCCTGTTTAGTGCAGCGTGTGTTTTTAATCTATATAACACCCCTAGCTAAAAATCTTCATTGATATATGAAGCGTGGAAGCTTGGCTTGTTACACAGGTGACACAGTGGTAATTTCTTCTGGGGTCTACAGATTTTTGTCATGACACAACGGAAAACAGACAACATTGTTCCAGTCTGTATTTCAATTTATGAGGTTTAATATGAAACAAAATATTGGAAAAATGCTCAGAATGAAATATAAGAAGTTCTTGCAAAAGTTGTGCTAAGAATCCATCTAAAATCATACAGCCATAGAATCATTAAGGTTGGAAGAGACCTCTAAGGCCACCAAGTCCAGCTGTCAACCCAGCACCACCACCATGTTCACCACTAAACCACGTCTTCAGGTGTTATATCCACACATTTTTTTAACACTTCCAGGTATGGTGACTCTGCCACTTCCCTGCACAGTCTATACTTGACAGATCTTTCTGTAATTTTTGATTTTTTTCTCAATATCTAATCTAAACCTCCCCGGTGTAATTTGAGGTCATCTCCCCTTGTCACTTGTTACTGATCCCAGTCTTGCTGCAACCTCCTTTTCGTAGAGAGCAATGAGATCTCCCCTCAGTCTTCTTTTCTCCAGGCTAAACACCCCTGGCTCCCTCATATGACTGAACTCAGACCCTTCCCCAGCTGCCCTTCTCTGGACACTGCCCAGCACCTCAATGTCTTTCTTGTGGTGGTGGGCCCAGAACTGCCTGACATGAACCAGCAGCTCTCTGCTGTGAGCTAACATCACTTAGGGGACAGGCACAGGGGGCAGGTGGCACGCTTTGAGGGACAGACATTTCCAGGGTGTCCCTCTCTGGCTCTGGCATGCCAGTGTAGCCTGTTGCACTGGCAGGAATAAGCTGTGGTGTTATAGGCAAGGCCTTTACTCTCTTCCTTCTTTCTTAAAAGGATTTTTTTCCTATCAGTATAAATAAAGGATGCATTTGGCCAATGAAAATTAACTTTTTTTTTCTCCAAAACATCACCCACAATTTTTGAATAACGTGATCCTTCTGTAAAGCTCTCCACATTTGAGATCTTGGCCTTTTAAAAACTTATTTATTAGTTTATCACAAGGAAGCAATCTTCCTCTGGAGCTCAAAGTCTCTGGTCCTTCTCTCTGTTTACACAGCACAATTGGATTTATATTGGCAGGAGCCTCTCCCTGAATTGACTGTGTGTAGGGAGAATCCCAGTAGGATGTGACTGGCAGGGAAAGATCCGTTTCCTTCTGAGTTGGGTCTACCCCCAGAATGTTTATCTGTCCTCTGCTGCAGCAGGGCCTTCATCCCAGAGAGACAAGAAGCAAACAGGATGAAAATCTGCATAGGCCAGGTGTACTTTCTGCAGGGAAAAAAAAAGTGAGACAGAAACATGGAGGCTTATCACTGGTGGAAATAAAACCACTGACAAAATATAACACAAACAAGAATTAAAAATCCCAAGTTCCTTCATTCCTATAATCCATTTGAATTTGCAATTATATTGCAAAGCAGCATGTTGATAAAGGTAGGTTGTCTTGTGTAAGAGTTTAGTTTTGATGTAATGATAGAAAGAAATACTCATAGCATGAAAAAAATCCCAACCAAAACAAACAAAAAACCCAGTAAAAAACCCCAATATAAACCCCAGAAGTATGGCATTTGATAGGAGGTCTTCCATTTTCAAGAAAGAAAAAAATGGCAGAAGTGCGAGTCTTGAATCCACACAGTGAAACAACAACTTTTCATCTTTCTAAGAATGTTGTTCAAATTTTCTCCTCTCACCTCAAACCACTACAGGAATTGAAAGCTGTGGGAGGATCCCTGTTTATCTTTCTCTGCTTTGCTTAGGCATGGCTCAAAACGGAATCTGAGTATATTTTTTTCATTGTTTGTACTATGATAAGATCCTCAGTAAGCAGGTGAGTGCTAGAACGACAAGGGTGTAGCTCTTTATTACTGTAAGTCATCTTTATGCTCATAAATAAGCCTTTGGAATTGAATGGGATTGCTCAACTGTGCAAGAGTGCACAGGATGTGCCCATAAACCAAACTAAAACAGGCTATCCAATGTAATTTGAACAAGGATCCCATGCATGAAAGCCCTGAGTGTTGATGTTATAAAACATTATTAAAACACTCTTATTGTGTTCCATGTGGGTGCTTGATGTTTTGCTGTATAATTCTAGCTCTGGCCGTTTCACACGGGCATCTTTAGGGTCTGGAAAGCCCTTCTGACACAAACACAGCTGGAGTCCTAGGGGTGTCTCATTTAGGTCTCTGTGATCACCCAGATAAGGGTGGTAACCCCTGGCTTTGAATGTCTGGTAATCATTTGTGCGCTCCGTATATTAATGTATCCAAAGGCAGTTAGAGCAGGTGAAACTGCTGGGATCAGTGCCTTGAGGTTCTGTTTCACACTGCACAAAAGCCAACTCGTGGTGTGTTTTGAGAGAGTCTTGTAAAAGTTAGTCTTTGCCATTCAGGTTTTGAAAACTGGGTGATCTTCCAAGTCATAAAACACATGAAGAAATCAATCCCTTGCCAAATACTTACTGTAGTGTCAGAGTACTTATTTCCAGGAGCATTTCTGTTGTTTGGGTCATGTGGAAGAGATCAAGAGATCTGCCTAGGAAAAAAAAAAAGAAGAGAACCAAATAGGAAAAATCACCTCCTTCCCTTAGAAATGTACTTCTTTCCCATTTCTGTAGCAGACACAACTGCTAAATGGCCAGCACAGCAATTTCTCCTGTCAAGGGAACTGCCCACTGAGAGGGCTGCTACTCCAACTCTGTGTGAAACTCCTACCAGAGGGCCCCAAAACAATGGTGTTTGCAGTGGGTGTCTGCCCTCTCCTATATAAGGCTGCTTCAAAAGCCTCCTACACGAATGAATACCTATTCACTTGGCAGATGGGGATGCAGGAGGGCAGCAGAGCCTGGCATGCAGTACTGAGCCCAGCCCATTCCTGGGCCAGTTTTGAAAATTCAGGTAGCTGAACGTATGTGTGCGCGTGTGTTCGCTGTTTTCCAGTCTGAAAAGATGCAGTAAGTAGCTCCTAAGAAAAGGCTTTAAATTGAATAACTGGAGAGCAGCTTCATGTGGTATCAATAGGTCTGAAAGGTTTAGTCCTGCCTGTAACAGGGAGGTACAATGTGGCAATGCAAAAGTCAATGAAAGAGCTAAATATTTTTCCAGCGTGGTAGGTTTCCATTCAGATTCCTCTTAATTTTTGGTATAATTTTATCCAGGTTGGGGTTTTCTTGGAGTGAATTCTGTTCCCTTTCAAAACGATGAAAATGAAGCTTTCTAGGTGGCAATAAAAGCTGAGTATGCACGACAGGGTGTGTGCTCCACTGCCTTACCAATGTCTCTTGGCCAGGTGGCATAAAGCCATGTGAGCACAGCATAAATGTGTCTTGTTGCATTTCAGTGCTACTATAAAGTATATTTTATGGTTGGAATAAAACACACAAAAAGAATTTTCTTTTGAACCTTTGTGTAAAATTTTTGTCACAGAAAGGAAAGATAAAAATTACTTAGTTTCTTAATAGGTTCTTTCATTTCTCAGATACCTTGGCAATAGTGTGACTACAAAAAAAAAAGGCCCCAAACCCTGCATACAACACATAGATGGATATAATTTTTCAAAATGTCTTTGTATGTTTCTGGTCTGGTTAGTAGAAATTCTTTAACTGCTGTGTAAGCATCCTTTTATAAAAGTGTCTCTTGAGGATTAGAGATTTAATTAAATTTCTTAAAAGGTTTTTTGTCTGTATTTAATTTTTTAATGCAAAGAATATAAATGTTTAGCTCTTGGATTTAACTGGAAGTTAGGCAGCCATGCATTTTCTTAGTACAAGATTTTCCTACAGAAATACTTTGATAACTTTAGAAATATATTATTCTCTGATTTATGATAGAGCCATGATGATACCATTACTCCTTTCTTTTCCCCCAGTGTGTATCTCTCTCCTTCTCCAAATTTTTCTTGAGCATCTGGACTAGACCAGAGAAGTAGTGCTTGGACTAGACTAGAATAGTGTTGCTTATTCTGAAATCCTTCTAAAAGCTTCCTTCCCTGCCCTTCATTTCATGTAGCAGTTTTACAGTTACCTCATTCCAACATTCTGTTATGTCCTCACGTCTCATCCTAAGTTCTCATGTGTTTCTTGATACCTTCCATACAAAAATGTTCAGACTCTCTTCACCTGCTGTATACCTACGCCAACTTTTATTGACACTTTTCCATTACCTGTGACTGCAGAAAGCTTTCTACCATCTTCCTCTTCTTTTCCTTTCAACAGTCCCACCAAATTGCTTTAAACTTTCCTTGTATTTCATAGCACTTTTCACCCTAAAACTACAAGTCCTACTATGTGCTTGGATGGAGCATGCCTAAATATCCTGCTCAGCTACATTTGGAATTAACATCCCCACTTGAGATGTGGAAGATCTGATTCGTAGCTGCTTTTCTAAGCTCTGTGATACAGTCAGGAATAAGCCAACATCTCCTGGCTTGTAGCTGAACATCCCACCACTACGTGCTGATTTCTGAAAGCAGAAATGATCAGAAGTTGCTCTTCCCTCCTAGTGAGACACCAGCAATGGTATTTTGGCTGGTGATATCCTGAACAGAGTGCCAGTCGTTCATGTCCCACTGACTACTCTCATATCTTCTACCATCTTGCCCTGGTAACCTCTTCAAGTGCTCCTCTGTCTAATGTCTAATTTTAAACAAGTAAACTTTCCAGGATTTTCTAATTAACTAACTTGGTGGGGTAAAAAAAGTTGCTTTGTAGTGTGTTTTGCAAACTCTTCTTGCAGAAAACCTTCCAGGTTCAAGCAACCTTTCTTGAGATGTAGGTAGGTTGTCTCTCTGTCAAAGGCACTGAGGCTTGAAGGTCTTCTGCCCTTCAGAATTCATCTGTGACAAATAGAGACTCGGACCTTCCAGTGTGAATGGCTCTGGGGGATGCCACCAATGCCAGGATCATCATTAACCTGGGGCAGTGAAAGTCCATGAAATCCGCTAGGGGATGCTTTGGGGTTCTTGGATTATCCTGAGGGAGCCTGAAAAAAAAAATTGTTTGAAGCAGTGGCAGTGTCTGCACCCAGCATGATGTGCCTGAAGCCTAGGATTTTGCAGGCAGCTGCTGTCAGAAACTCATTTCTCTCACTGCACAGGCATCCTGCAAAATAGATTTCATTTCAGAAATTTGTAGATGGCATGTTAAAAACCATGTCCCTCTCTGAATTTCTAGTGAATGGATGCTGGGACAAAATCAAGTCTTAAAGCAACGATCTTCCAGCCAACTTGACTAATCTCATTCTCTCAAAAGGCAGAGGATTTACCACCAACTCATTGTGTTGGTGAAAGTGCTGCTAATGCCCAGGAATCTGATTCTGCCCTCTGCTAAGGCCATCACAGATGATCAGGCCCCAAATTAATTGGAATCAAGAGAGTTGTCCTTTTTTGTTATTTGTTAGCAGGCATGAATTTGGCTTTTCCATGAAAAACTGTAATCTCTAAATTATCAGTTTTTACAATTTAGGTGCACTTTAATAATTCTTAGCTTCACTTTTTGCATTTCACTAATTCATTTTATCGTAATGTTCTTTTTGTTTGATAAGGTTACATTTTGTGATACATTTTATTATATGCATGTTAGCAGTCCTAACAGGCTTTGTAGTTGTTTGCAGGAAGTGTATCGCTGGGAGAGCAGCGAAGGTGTGTTGTCTTAACTTTTTGACCCATCAACAAAACCAATGACATTTGCTTTTCTCTTCTGTTTCATAAACTCCCAGCTGAATGGGTATTGTGTGTGAGAAATATGAAGTTCATCAGCACTGCTGCATAGCAAAAGCCCCCTTCAGCAGGTTTAAGCTAGACTGGTGTGCGCTCATTGCTAGCAGAGATATCTGAGTGCTCCTGGTTACAAAGTCTGGCTGCCTCTGATGGCAAGAGAAATATATGCAGCTTCAGCTTGAAAAGGAAAAACAGATGCCAAATATTTGAGTTTCATGGCATGCCTAGTCCGGATCACATGAACTTCTTTTTTTTATTATTATTTATTTTAGTTTATTGTTCACCTGCAGTCTGGGCAGCTTCAGCTTCCTCGTGCAGGTGTTGAGGGACACATCTGGGCCAGCTGAGCGCCTGCACCGTGATGCCCATGTGTGAATCTAGCAAAATGCTAGAGCAAAGCAATGGAAGCAAGAAGACAGTTAGGTCTCAGTTTAGATGCTGAGCTGGAAAATCAAATTAAAAATGAGTCTTCAGAAGTCAGGGCCATCACAGGAAAGTCAAATGGAGCATCCCCTGACCCAGCTTTTGTCGCTGTGCAGGGAAGCGGAAGCTCATCCCCGCATGGAGGGCCGTGTGTGCCCATGAGATGGCTCTGCTTCATAGACTGTGTGACTTGTCACTTGCTGCTTGGGGCAAAGATCACATTTTGATATTTGTGTGCTGACTGACAAAATATGATAATACGAGTTATAAGCGGGCGTGAGTGTTTTGCTGAGCCATGAGAGCTGGAGAATTCAAGTGGTGTTTGTGGGTGCTGGGAAGATGCCCTGAGGGTTGGGGTGATGTAGGCTGTTGCTGGAAAATGAGAGAAGTGCTTCAGAAAGTGGACAAGGCATTTGCAGTGATTTTCTTGCTGGTCAAAAAGGGCTGTGCATTCTTTATTTACTTCACAAAATAAGTCTAGATATATTTCATTTTGCTGTATAACAAATGCTACAAAAATGACCTACAAGGAGCTAAGTATTGTAGCTCAGGTTAACATGAACTTTCACCTTGTTACACTTTTATTTGCTCCCATTTCTCTTCTTCAAACATGTAAGTGATATCAAGTTCTGTAAACCAAGCTGCTGGAATAAACTAGAAAATGGCATAGACTGGGCAGGAGAAATAGGGTGGGAGGGATTTGGCTGCAGGTTATCAACCATTAATTATTCATTTTGTAAACAATGAGGGAATGTAAAAGCAGCCAGGGCAGGTAGGTAGATGATTATGTTGTAAGATTACAGAGATAGGGGAAAATAAGGAAAAAATCCTGAACAAACAAAACTGAATGTAATTCATAACTGTCACAAGCCTTCCTATACCATAAAAGAAAATACCAGTGAATTATTAATCACTTCCATTAACGTAATTGTGCCAGTGTTTGATGACACAGTAGGATATGATGGATATGACTTCAAAAGACAGAGTTCTACAAAACATCAATAGAAAAGGTGTAACTTAGGGAAATAGCTGCAAGCATTTTGTTAACCTCAAGTTTGAGTAAAAACGTCACAAATCTCAGACAAGGTTAAATAAAAAATGCTTGGGACTTCTCTTTTTTTTTTTTAATTTAACATCAGAGTTTGGCAAAAGGAGGAAGTAGCAAGTTGAAAGACAGATTTGGCCATATGAGTTTCTATTCCTTGTGTTTTCCCTCCAGTGCGTCTGAGACTACTTACATGTTGTCAGTAGCTTGTGTACACAGCAGTCTTGTGGCATCCTATCAGTGAGTACTCATGCAGAAATTATTACATTGGAGTTTTCTCAGAAAGAAGAAATTGGAAAAGCGAGAAACGCGTGTGTGGAAATAACATTATGTCTGCACATTCTATTCTTTTAGCCTAAAACCTCTTATCTAAACTCTGCAAGCAAGCATGTAATTATACCTTAATCCAAGTGCACTTTAATAAAAGCAAAGGTCTGTTATTGTAATTGCTATAAATGCCGTGGAGCAACACTTGTTGCCTGTATGCACTACAAGTGAGGTGCTTTCCAGGAATCTGCTTTCTTGTGCACAATTTAATCATTACGGCGACTACGTTCGGGGTGCCCACTAGGGCTGCTGTTGTATGCGGTGTCCAGGCTTGGCTGAGGCAGTCCCAAGGGCTGTCCATCCTGGCAGTGCTGCTGCCTGCCTGGAAGGCAGGGGAGCTCTCTGGCTCCAACCCTGGCTGGGCACCCACATTTGCTTCCCAGGGAAAAAGCTAGGGGCGAGGGATGCAATATCACTTATCCTGCTGTGAAGCTGGGGTATGCTGTGTGCAGCATGCTCGGGTCCTGTGTAGTTACTGAAGTCCACTGATTGCTGTGTGCCCAGCCCTCTTTCCTCAGAATTCTGCCTCCCCAGGTATCGTGCAGCTGCAAACACTTTTTCCTGGGTCCCTCCTGTCTGCTATGTCAGCCTCTGCAAGGAGTTAGTGTGGAAGGAGTGGTGGCAGTGTTCCCTCCACCCTGGCTCCCACCATCCCACAGAGAAGGCTCTGCTCAGCATCTGTACTGACAGCAAGTGTGAGGTTTTGCCACGGCAGGAGCCAGCACATAAAATGCCTTGAAGACTTCCCTTGTTCTCCTAGGAGTGCTTGGCTCTCTGGGCTGCAAGCACACACTGCTGGGTCATGTCCAGCCTCTCATCCAGCGGCACCCTCAAGTCCTTCTGGGCAGGGCTGCTCTCAAGCTGTTCATCCCTCAGTCTGTGCTGATATTGGGAGTTGCCCGGACCCAGATGCAGCACCTTGAACTTGGTTTTGTTTAACCTCATGATATTCCCAGGGACCCACTTCCCAAGCTAGACCTTGTCCCTCTGGATGGTAGCCCATCCTTCAAGCGTGTCAGCAGCACCACTCAGCTTGGGGTCATCTGGGAATTAGATGAGGGTGTGCTGGATCCATCTACATCACTAATGAAGATATTAAATAACACTGGTCCCAGTACAGACCCCTGAGGGACACCACTTGTCCCTGATGTCCATCAGGACCCTGAGCCATTGACCAAAATGCTCTGGATGTGACTATTCAACCAATTTCTTATCCATCTAACAATCCACTCATTAATCCCATCGCTCTCCAGTTTAGAGAAGGATGTTGTGGAGCACCTCGCCAAAGGCTTTACAGAAGTCCAGGTAAATGACATCTACAGCCCTTCCCTTGTCCACTGATGTGGTCACTGCCTTGTAGAAGGCCACTGGGTTGGTCAGGCAGGACTTGCCCTTGGTGAAGTGGTGCTGGCTGTCCCAAATCACCTCCCTGTTCTCCATGTGCCTCAGCACACTTCTAGGAGGATCTCTTCCACCATACCCCCAAGCACAGAGGTGAGGCTGACAGGATGGTAGCTCCCAGGCTCCATCTTTCTAGTCTAAGATGGGTACAATGCTTCCCTTTTTCCAGTTACCTGTGGCTTCACCTGACTTTCAAATATCTTGGAGAGTGGCTTGGCAAGTACATCAGCCAGTTCCCTCAGGACTCTGGGATGGATCTCATGGAGTCCCACAGTACATTCAGGTTCCTCAGGTGGTCCTGAACCTGGTCTTTACATACACTGGGAGAGACTTTGCTCCCCACATGCCCATCCTGCTGTCCATCCACTCAGGAGGTGTGAGAAGAGAAGCAGACACTGAAGACAGGCAGAAAAGATTGTTGAGTATCTCAGCCTTCCCCTCATCCATTGTTACCAGTTTTCCAGCATTGTGTATCAGGGGGTTACGCCTTCTTTGACCTTCCTTTTCTGGTTAAATCTGGTTATATCCCTATACAGCCCCTTTCTGGTTGATCCACCACTCTTATTTATGCTTTTCCATACAAATCCTTAAGTACAGAGTATGGAGGCAAGAAGCAAAGGTCTTGGGGGGTGACATGGCAGGCAGTCAGCTGAAAGGAGAAGGCTGCTGCCCACCTCCCTGAGGCCACGGTCTCTTACTGAGCTGAGCCATGTGCTGTTTTTTTGTTGCTTCCATAGCCCATCTCTAGTGTTTTGGGTGTTGGAAAGCAGGGACAAGCTGGCACATTGATCCTCAGTGTCTACTGGGAGTGTGTGTCCCCTCACACCTGAGGGGCAAAAGCACATAGAGGAAGGTTGGGCCAAGTTACACAGCTGAGTTCTGCTCATGCCATTCTTCTTTCTACTGTTTTGCTTGATCTCTCAAAGCAAATAACACATTTAATAGGCACAAAATTTACCTCTGAAATAGTTTTACAAATTAAGTGTTATGCCACCACCCATAAATGACATCTAATGTGAGACAACAGGGATTCAGCTACTGAGAAAGGCACAAATTACTTCCACATCCCAATCTTTTTAGCAGCTTAGCAGTTTTCGGTGTCCACTTCTCCTATGTGTATCTATAAATGAATTTCCTGTGTTCTTTTATTGCTCCTTAATTTCCACACCATATTAATTTTACTGCTAAAATTAAAGGCACAAAGAGGACAGAGTTTAGTATTTATTTTTGCATCTGTATCCCTGTACGAGTTTGTTACAGGCACGTTTTCTACCTCTCAGCGGTGGTAGCTCACTGCTAGCAAAAAGGGAGGGTGGATAATGTGACACGCATTTTACTTTCAGCAAGCTTGTTATACCAGCTCTGAATTTTTCATGAAGGCTTCAGTAACCTGTAGCCGAAGCTCGGGGGGTTTCCACCACAAAGAGGTGGATCGGCTTAGCTCTCACTTCCCATCTGGCACAGGGTGACAGGGACAGTCGGGGGCTGAAGGAAACCTGAAGAAGAAAAAAGTTCATGTGGGACATCCATTGTGATGCATGAAAAGCTGAACATGTGCCTCTTGTAGGGACGCAGCTTTGAAACACTTACTTATCTCTGGCTTCAGATTATATTTAGTCAGGGTGTTTTACTTCAGTCACCAGCACAGCTGTCCTGTCTGTAAATAATACTACAGATAGATTCCCTCAAACCTTTATTTTGCCAAGGCTGCACTTTCAGCATCTCTCGACAGCTTGTGCCACAAACACTGTGCCTGCTGCCTAGCTAAAGTGAGGTTTAAATTAGAGTCAGGGTCACAAAAAAATTGTTTTTCCATTTATTGGCTTGTCTTTTTTTTTAAATAATAAAAAGTAAAACCTATCCCAATGGAAATGATTTTTTTTCGTTAAAGCAACCCCAAAGGGGTCTCTTTAGATATAAACAATTGTCTATAAACACTCAGAAGAAACCCCTGAAGTTCTGCAGTCTTCTAGCAGTTGATTCCCAGAAGCAATATCACCCCCATGTGTATCGGAGCCGAGCTGGTGCACCCCTCCGAAGGGCATTCTGCACTCAGTTATGTACAAAATCTAACCACCTATGAAGTGTTTTATAAACAATGTAAAGGTGAAAATATGAGGGTTTCATAAGTTTCAGGATGTCAGATTAACTATTGTCATGAAAACCCACTTCCTAAGATTTTATTTTTTTTATAATTACATGATCATAGAGTGCAATTCTTCTGCACAAGATGCTATTACTGGTTAATTAGTTCAGTTTCTGGGTAACTGCTTTGTACTGACCTACTGAATGCATGGCTCAGTTGGCCCCTTAGTGTATGCAGTTTATGGTTTGCTCTGTACACAAAGCAATTATGTCATTTGTGACTTTTTTTTTCCACCAGGCTTTTTTCTTTTTCCCCACTTTCTTGAGTGCTTCACAGATACCAGTTTAGCTCCAAGACTGCTTTTAGGGATAAGGCAGTGGGGTGTGTATGCTGCTGGGGTTTTTTTGAGAGGTGAAGGCAGGAAGAGAAATAATGAGGTATTCCTAAATTCTGGACCAATTTGTCGTGTTCAGTCCAAGATGCTTATGGTCCTGTAGCAGGCATATACAGGCACCTAGCACTGCTTCAGTTCCAGCTGTTGTTACTCAGCTTTTCAGAAGCAGGGTTTTCCAGGAGGGAGAGAATCGGCATTCCACCTTGTGAAGAATTTGGCCATGTTCCTTGTCCATGACTGTCAGGCCCTGATTTAACATGATTTACAGCCTAGGAATAAAATTATATCATGCACGATACTAAAACACATCCTAGGTAAAATCCTTGTAACTTTTTCATTTATAAAACAGGGAGAAAGATCTCCCCAAAGACATTAAATAGCTTGTTTTTCATTAGCTTCAGCCATGGAATTTATTTATCAGTTACCTGGCGCTTGCCTGCCACTGCAGCTACTTTGATTTCTTACTGAAATTAGTTTGCTTAGTGCTCGGTTTAATTTCTATTGGTGTTTTTCAGAGAGGGATAGCAAGTATATTGACCAACCCCCCTGGCTGTCAGCTTCATGTGGTGATGTGCAGAAGCATCTGGCAGAAATGCGGGTCAGAGCTTCTTCGATATGACACGGAACAGCCTCAGCTGTGGGAGGTGGTGGGCATCCAGGCCCCTCTGAGGAAGCATCCGTGCTCCCCTTCCAGTGTTTGGGTTTGGTTAAACAGAGAGCTGTTCTCCTGCAGTTCTGTCTCTCACTCCGTGGTGGGAGAGCTGGGAGGGCAGAGAGGATGTTCCAGGCACACTGGGGAGCCGACAGTATGGCAGGAGTGTGAGCACAGGGCCGATAATCCTGCAAGGGGAAGGCTTGGGCTGCCAGAAGACAGCCATGCTTTCGACACACTTATGGGGTGTGTGTGTGTGTATGTGCACACCAACAAGGTGTTACTGAATATCGGGGTAAACAACCCCCTGCCAGATAACAGCACTTATTAAAATTATCAGTCAATCTTGAGATGTCAAGGCACGGCCTTCCCGAGAAGCCTTACCTGACAGATAAATGTGTTTGTACTCTGATTGCGAGCTGCTTGTTGCTGTTTAGGTGACAGGTTTAAGATAGGTCCTTAATGTGGAAACCCAAAGCTGCTAGAGGCAAAGGGCCTTTTACCCCCAAATAGATTTTCTACCTGCCTCACACTGTCTACTCTTTCTTTTCTACTTGCTAAACTGTACTGTCAAATCCACCGCAAGCAGTTATAATCATTTCGTCTGACTGGATGCCATTTTGAACCACCTTACATTTGTGATAAGGAAAATGCCTTTTTTTTTTTCCTCTTCTAGTAAACTGCTTCTATCTGTATTTGATCGTGGGAAATAACACAGCAGATACCACAAAAAAAACCAAAACAACTGCAGTTTTAAATTCCAGCCCAAACCTGAAAGCTTAGACTTAAGTATGCCCAGAGTTAGATATTTTTTTCTTTTTTAGTTCTGAGCTGCATTTGTCAGTAAGATATTAAATAATCAGTGTCAGGTTCAGCTTTTGTCTCCAGGGGTCAGTGGATGTAACCTGCTCCCCGTAAATTCACAGTTTATGAGGCAGCGGCGATCCCTGCACAAGTGGGAGATGACTTTTGAACTCACGCAGCCTCAGACGGGAGGAACATTACACTTTATGAGCGTGTTTAGGGGCTGTTAAGGCTGTTTAGAGGCTGAAAAGTCTTCCTTCATAAATAATGGAGCTGGCTTAAGGGAGACGACTCTGTTTATCTTTAGACAAACAAACCCGCCTTGTAAACACACGCCCTACATCTATTCCTTCTGGAGAAAAATAACAAGTGCTATCATAAATGTTGTTTCCTTTGCCCTTTTCTTTAGGGAATTCATGCAGCACTGGTGAGGAAGACAACAGCAATCTATACTGTTTTTCTTTTCCATGTTGCTGTGTAGCCCTAAGTGAGAAATAACCCATGAAGAGGAAAGAAAATGCAAAGTATTTGAGATCAGAGAGTTTGCAGGTCACCAATGCTGACTGTGTGCATTTCCTCCTGTAAGACCTGTGAGATTTCCTTTCCCCAAGGGCTGTGAGGAGTTAGTATGCACAGAGGATGCTGTGTGCGAAACTGCTTCTCCTGACCCTTTTCCAATCCTGCACAGGCCCAGGCAGCCCAAGACATCTCTTGCAAACAGCAAAGCATGGGGTTCTTGTTGTCTGCAGGAGAAGACAGCTTGGGGCAGTAAAATCAGTGTTGCTTTTCCCCTGCCATTCTACAGAAGCAGCTCACCTGTCTTGTCTGCTCTGGTTTTTACCCGTATTTCATCTTCTGTTCAAGACTCTCAGAGTATGGGGAAGGTTATATCAGGTTAGAGGAAAGCAGGAAAAGCAGACTCACAGCTTCTTCGTCTCCTTCCAAATGCAGATAGGAGCAGGAGAGTGAAGATTCTGCATGTATTTTGCATTATTTGGGGGGTGGGGGGAAGGTTGCAGTATGTCCACTGGCATTTTCTATGTAAGGATGACTGCCGCAGGAAAAATGAATTGAAAATCTGAGTCCGATTCTGACACTGACTGCAGCATCCTGCCTCCCCAAATTCTTGAGTCTGTGCCTGAGCCTGGCTGTCAGGAGCGGGATCTGAGTAAGCAAGTGCAACATCATTTAAACCCACGCTATGTGTTGGCTCTCTGAACAGCTGTTATTTTAACTTTGAACTTTCTTCCCTAATTATTTACAGACAGCCATGTCCATACTTAGGGGTATTTTGGACTCCTTCTGTTAAAGCAAGCCGAGCTTTGAATCCTGTTGTGTGCATTTGTCAGTTATAAAGTGAAATGACACAAAACTTTGCAGTACTCCCCTCGACTCAAAAGCAGCAGCTAAGTAAAGGGGAAAGGAGTTCAAATGGGATTACTACAACTACCACCACCACCAAAGCCAGCTGAACAGGCAGCCTTACATAACCATAGTTAAGTTATTCTTTCTCTACACTGTTGTTAGCGGTCAGATACATATTTAATGGGTTTTCTTTATATCCTATAAATGCTGGCACTAGAATACTTTCCCCAGGGCATCCTCTGAATAAAAGAAAGGAGAAAATGACGAATGCATTTAGCACATGCACCCACAACTTCAAGATAAAAGCCAGCATTTCCCCATACAACACCTGTTGTTGTAGCTGGGTTAATTACTTTTCATTGTAATCAACTGCTTGAAATATTTATCACAGTGCCTGTAATTTCCCAAATCTGAAAGAGACACCCATAAAAACAACACAACTTTGACTCTAATATTTCAGGTATGACATTCAGTGGGTTCAATTTAATTTTTTTTCTTTGGATTCCTTGTAGGGTATAGCTCTTAATTCTCATGTTCCATTAATTCAAAACTTTTTGTTTAGTAAAAGCCAATCTTCTCTGATGTTACATCAAAATACTGGTACTTACAGTAGTGTGTCTACAGCGTTATGGTTACTGAATGTAGAATAGCATAATGCTTCCTTCTTTCTTGACTCCATCTTCAATCCCCTCCCTGTTCACTGCCTTCTCCTAAATTACAGGATCCGTAAATCATATGGACCTGTGGTGTAGCCTTGATAAATAATGTAGACTCTATTTTGTTTGAGATATAGGACCTTTTTTTTTTCTTTTTTTTCTCTTTTTTTTCTTCTTTTTTTTTCTTTTTTTTTCCTTTTATTTTTTCTTTTCCCCCCTTTTTTTTTTTTGGGGGGGTGTTTTTTGGGGGGGGAGAGGTTTGCAGAAAGGGAGGAGGTGTGCCTGGAGGAGCCCTGTGGCTAAGCTCTTGGGGGAGATATGTGAAAACCTGTCCTGCAAGCTACCTGGCTCTATCTGATTCTGCTCCTGTTGTAGGTGATGGAACATGTTGTTGGTTGCCTCACACAGAAGCAGGGATGGGTCTGGTAATGTCAAAGAGCACCCAGTTCTTCTCAACTTCTAGTATACAACAAAAACTAAACCAATATGAAAATTACTGTCCCCAAATATAGTTTCTTAGCAGTTTCCAAAAGTTAGCACAAAGGGTGTATTGAGTCAAAACTTCAGAGAATACACAGTCATTGTACTCCAGATTTTGGCCAAGGGCAGCGATGTCCTCGTACACACCAAGTTCTGCAGTGCAGGGAGGTGGATGTTTTAACTTCAGCCTTCCCCTAAACCCAAATTCTTTATTCTTTGGGGAGCCCAAGGACAATCATTCTTTCTGTATAAAGCTGAGGAGCATTGTCTTTGCCCTATACCTAGAGAAGTCAACATTAACACGGAAATAATCAGTTACTTTTGCAAAGCTGGCAGAAGTGGGAGGGAAGCAAATCAGCAAGCCGTGTTCTGCTATCCAAAGCTTTCCCTTTCCGTGGCTTTGAAGCGTGCGCTGCAGTTGGAGCTAAGGGAGTATGTGTAAGAGGGACAAAGCAAGAACAGAAGGGAAAGCTACACTGCAGCCTCTTGGGAGATAATCCACTTCCTAATCCCAGTGCACCTGAAGGAAATCCTCAGCGCTTCAAAGGAAGCTGTGAGGTTAAATGGTCTTGGCACACGTAAATGATATTGATGTGAGTGTCTGATAGGGCACTTTAATAAGTGCTACTGCATCATTCAGCGCCTGACACGTTGGGCCTTTTCCACCAGCGTGTGTCTTTTCAGAATTATTCTCCTTGGAATCCTGCTGGCCAGGGCATGACTTAAACTGAGTGATGCTGAAAACCTCCCGTAGATGCCAGCAGCAAGGCGTTCTGGTCAACTCTGACGCTTAGTGCTCTCCCTCAAAGCTTTTTCAGTGCACTAAATGGCAACAGTACCATTCTTTACTGCATTTGCCTGTGTCTGGTACATGGGAGAGGGCATGGGCAGGAGCAGCCAGGAGGAGGGTGAGTTTTGGATGCCAGGGAACTCTGGTGTGAACAGGTTCTGCTGCACAGACTCCCCGTACTTCTACAAGGCTTTGTTCTGCACTTCTCCAAGGCTTTGCTTTTCTGGAGCTTCTGAAGGAAGATGATAAGTCTGAATGATTGCTGGCTAGTTATCTCAAGCCTTTCTAGTTAGAATGAGCGCATGAATGGTATAGCAGGAAACAGATAAGTTTTTTGATGCCCTTCTGGCAGCAGAATGAACAAAATGGCACAAAATGTATGCTATTTGGAAGCTGTAATAACTGGCTCAAACAAGCATATAGTCTCTAATTTATCCTGATGAATGAATGATTTTTTCCGCCTCCCCCTCTCCATCACAGCAATTTTTTGGTGTTCCTATTTGATAAAAGGTAGGAGTTGCAGAGTTCTTTGGAGGTCATATTCCACGGAAGTACTCTAGTAATGAGATAATTTTCAACCAAAATGAATAGGTTTTCGATACCTGATTGGCTAAATAACCTGGTCTGATCTCCTAGCTGACCCTGACCTGAGAAGGAGGTTGGATTAGACACCTTTTGCTCTGCCTTTCAATCCAAATTGCCCTGTGACCTGAAGTCGAGGAGTTTGTCTGTGACCACACACTCAGCTCTTGGATGATAAAAAATGCACTGTGAAACAATGGTGTTAGCTCCTTACTACCACTTTTGTGATAAAGAAGGTGTGAGGTCTCCTACAGAGTCACTGCATCAAGCTGGTGGGACTTGTAGTTTGCAGATGACCCTGATTTTCGTCACTGACTCCCTTGGCTTAGAAATCAGCTATTTTTTAAATCTGTGTTTTGCCGCTTGTTTCACTTTCCACCCCTGCCTCCTCCCAGCTGGTAGCTACTAAAAGTCATGTGCTTAAAATCTCCCAATGTAAATATCAGCCCCCTTAGGGAGGGTGGAAAAAAAGCTCTACCAAATAATTTGCTGCTTCCTTTAAACAATGTTCTGTTTCCCCTACTTTTCAGATGTAGCCTCAGATGCTTACAACTCTCCAACTTGCTTGTTTGCTTTGCGGGAATTAGAGCCTGTGTGGCTGTTAATTGTATTTTTCAAGTATAGCTCTCAGGTTAAAGGGAAGTGTGGTTAGTTGGCTGTTCAAGGCTTTAAACTCTGGGCAATTTAGAGAGGGAGTCGTGGCAGATGAGCTGTCCATCAATGAAATTGTTATTCGCAGGTCTAATGTCATATCCATGTATAACAAGATAGTGATTGACAGGAAAGTTTGTTTTGGAAGGAGCAAAGGTCAAGGTTTCGCTGACAGCTTCACAATGGAAATATTGCATCATCAGGATATTTTATGGAGTGATACATACATCTACATAAATGTAACATATGATGGTGGAACACTGGTGCAAGATGAAGCGCTGAGCTAGAAAGACGTTTTAGAACGCTTACAAAAATAAGTTATCTGTGCTTTATCCCTCTTTTTGAGGAATAATCTCAAAGTATCTGTGGGTATGGCTCATGCAATGAATTTGGCCCACATCACATGGAAGAGCCTTCACTGCAGAGGACTGTGGTTGAGTGGACAAGACATTAATTGACTTTGTCAGTGACTTCCTTGGGGAACCTTGAACAAATGATTGCACCTGTGCATCACTTTCCCCTCCATTTGAAAGGGAGAAAGCATTTTGTCTGTCTTGAGTTTTAGGTATGAAAATTCCCCAAGCCCTCTTGGATATTAAAGGATTAGTTTAAAAAACCTGAAAGATACATAAAAGATAGCAACTGAAAAGACAGGTGTTCAGAATATTGGTCCTTCTGGAAGACCTTTCCCGGTTCGTCTCTTTTGGTTTTTTTCCCCCCTCTTTTACTTCTTTTCTGAATTTTTCTGCTGTATTTCATTGGGTGAGCTCACTTCCTCTTGTCCCAGACTGATTCTTAAATAATCATCATTTCTTGATTTTACCTATGAAAATTATTTTTGCATTTAATGTACATTAAACTAAAGCAGAGACTAAAAGGGTTATTTATTGCTATCATGTTGAGATTTGAGCTACTTTTTCTCTATTTTCTCCTGTTTCATAGTATCCAAGACTCCCTTTCCCCAGTCTCTCCTCCAAAATAGTTATTTTTTTTTATTTTCTCTTTCTGCCCTGCAACCTGGCAGTAGTGATCTTTTGCTGTAAACCCAAAGAGGCCGAACCGAATAAACCGGCAAAATAAAAATTCAAAGAAGCCCCCCAAACACCTTCCTGACACACAGCCTAAGTGTTCAGTTAACATTTGAATTAGGCGCTGAAGGTCAACAAATTCAGGCCCTGCTGGAACACGTGGGTCACTGGGAGCTGTGGCTGAGAGCTCTCCCTGCTGCTCCATCCCTTTGTCCGCACATGAGGATCTCACAAAAGGCATCATTGGGTTTCTTTTCCTGGCTTCTCCACCGCGGTTACCCATGCTTTTCAACCACTCCTATGTGTACTCTTCCCCAACGCTCAGGGTCCTTTTCCATGCTGAATGATAGCCTTTGTTTCCTCCCATACCTGGAAAACTCCAGACCTGGGGCTAACCAAGGGTGCCTCATTTTCTTGTGCCATAAAACAGCAGGAGAAGGCATGATTATAGAATAGAAACAATGATAATGCAATGAAGGAGCTTCCAGGCAGTATTACTCATCAAAGTAATTAATTACTTGAATAATGGATGAATTTTAATTTTTAAAACCTTAAATTCAGTACCGATATTTTTTTTTAACCTAAAAAACATAATCATCTAACCTAGATGAAATTAAAAAATTATTACATTGCTAGCAGGAATAACAATTTTTGCACTGAGTAATTCAGTGTGGTAAGATATTAATCTTTTACTAGCAGTTCTTTATTTCTCACTATACTTGCAAGTACTAACACTTCTGTTCTGTATAAGCAGAAAAAGAAGAAAAAAGCAGACAAGTTGTACCATGCATGCCTGATAGATAGTGATGCAGGCAAAGCTGGGCACAAGCTGTTATTCCCCTCCTCTTGGCTAGAAATGCTAATGATTTAAGTTTTTTAAGGTCTCATGTCTTCTTTAATACTTCCCATAGTGTTTTTCATGGCATTCTGTGAAATTAAAATCTAAACCCACAGTGTCTGCCTCCAAACCAGAATATCCTGCTCCACCATACTGGCTGGGGTACTTCGGTTTGGGTTCCTGTTGGAAATTCCCCTCGCGGTGGAGCTGCCCCATCCCAAGCAGGCTGACCCGTAAATGCTGCCCAGTGAGGGCAGAAGGCTGTTCTGGGCTTTTGTGAGAGTAACTCTCTCTCTGCAGAAGTGCACTTGAGGAAGGAGCAGCAACACAAAACCTATCCCCAGGTTAGGAATGAGGGTTCACATTTGAAATCTTAGCAAGTGCACCCCCCAGGAGACTCTAGCTGACTCGGTACTTCTTCCTTCAGCACCTTGAGCTACCTCCAGCATCTGCCACGTACTATTCTCCCATCTCTAAGTGACAAAGTGTTTTGTTTGTGTTTTGTAAACCATATAAAAAAGTAGTGGTTGGAATCTTATCTAATTAAAACTTTTTATGTGTGAACAAGGGACAAACAAGGCCGGTAAGGTTCCTTTCCTCCCGATTCACCCAAACTGACCTTGGAGATGACCGCATTTACCCACTATAATTTGATGTTCTCATCTGCCTGGCTTCATAAAGCACCAGTACTACCTGTCTGAGGGGGAATGTGGTCTTCGTATGCTGCTGTTCAGGGCACAGTCGAGGATACAGAGGGATTCTAGTGACCAGCTCGTTGCCAAATCCCCTCTGGTGCAGAGCTGTCACAGGCGCACTGTGTGCCCATAGAGGTGCTGGGCAGTGCTGTCACACGGAGGGTTCCAGCGGACTGCCAGCCTCCTGCACAGCGCTCAGCACGGCCCACGGGATTTGCCTGTTGGGATAGCAGGCCAGCAACAGGTTGCCTTTCCAGCAGTAGCCTACATTTTAGGCGGTTGGTTGATTAACATGTCCAGCTCTGGCCCGTAATACAAGAGGGTACATGCTGGGGGAGGCTATTTTGAAAGCAGAGATCCAGCAAATCTCAGGTGTGACAGTGATCAGCAGAAGGATTGTCTTGCAGCTTCATTCAGGTCTCTCAGAACATGCTGGAGCAAACTGATTTCCCTCTGCTTGCTTTTTCCAAGTCCTGGCTCTCTGTTTTTATGACCAGCACTCAGCTGAAGCCCGAGCTGCCGAGGCAGGCTGGGGAGCAGGCAGGTGTGTGATGTTGGGTGCAGGCAGTGTTAACCAAGTTTTGAGCCACGTCACTCTGTTGCTTTTAAAGATGTTTTTCTTAAGCCTTGTGGAATTTGGTTTGTTTTGTTCTGGTTTTTGGTTTGTTTGGTTCTTTTGGTTTGTTCTACTCCAGTGTGGTTTCACCATACAGTCCTTTGTATAGGTGCTGATACATCCCCATAAATATGCTTTATTCCCCTTCCATCCAGTGAAAGAGCAGAAAAAGCTGGGCAAGCACAGGGCCAGTGCCGTTGTTAGGCTGCCCAGCTGCACCGGGGTGAGGGCAGCCCCACATCTGTCGTGTGCCAGGGCGATGTGCTGCCAGAAACTGGAGCTCAGCTCTCTGCCAAGAGGAGCAGGGCCAGCGCGCCGTGAGCCCGGGCTATTCTGTGAGCTCACACAGGCAGAGAAAGCTGACAGGCAGTTCTAATCCACTCTGCTGGTACCCATAGATGACAGAGCATCAGTGCAGGAAGGAAAAAACCCTAATAATTGAAGTCACACACCACGCGGCAGGGTTGGCTCCTGAGAAAACGGCAAGGAAAGGCTCAGTCAGGACCACCTGAGCGTGTGTCTGTCAGCTCAGTGGTAGCAAATGTTGCCTGTATTTATTTTTATGTTATGTCCCCTCTGCAGAGGGATGTGATATGCCCTGAAATGGTGTATGATAGAGATACTACGTAGGAAGACACAGAATCCACACGAGGGGTGTAATATATACATGCTTGGTGTGGATTTTCTTTAATTTCATCATGTAGGAGCAGGCATGAGCCTCACGTCTATGCTTCCAAAGTTTTTATATGGGATTCACTTTCAGGAACTGTTATAGATTAAATTTATTAGGCAATACTACATTGATATTACACTGGTGTCACTGCAGACATTTTTTGGTGACAAGTGAGGGGACACAGTGGAAGGAATATAAAGGTCAAATGTAAGTGCTCTGGCTAAGTGACTGCCACTTACTATGTGTCTGAATTATCCCAGGCACCATGGGCCCTGACCCAGCTGGCTTCAGCAATTAAACCATAATATTTAATAAAAATCATTGTGATCTGAGGCTTGCTGTTGCAGTGCCCACTGCCTGCTGGCACAAGCTTTGAAGGAGCGCAAGGGAAGGCTTTCTATCAAACACACTCGCGCCCAAGTTCAAATTTACCATTTTTATCTTCAAAGCCCAACCCAAAGTAGGGAAGGGACTGCCTCACGCCTGGGAGATCATGACCTCCATGACAGCTACATGCTTCCAAAACAATGGATCTGTCAGCCACAACAGAGAGACTTGGAAGTGCGGGAGACAAAGATCTCTAGGCAACTTGGCCCACGATTATGGAATGCCTGGAGGAGATCAAAACCACCACAAAACTTGCCACCTTCAAATCAAATTTAAAGACCATGGCTTTTTATTTGTGCTTCCCCCCAGTACACCATTCCCTCAGAGAAAAGAAGAAAGTCGGTGTAAAAACACGTGCTTGTAGGGGTGTGGAGGCAGGAGGTAGGATGGAAATGGGGATCTCTTTAGCTGTTTACTTGCACAGGAGGTGCTTGGGGTCAGCGAGGAAGAGCCTGGTATAAGTATTCTGACACCTGAGCATAGTTGGAAATATTGTTGGGACTTATTACAGTGACACTTACAGAGATGTCTGCTTTACAAAGTTCTTTACAGAGCCCTGTATCCAGATCCTTATAAACTACCTTGGGGGACAGATACTAAGTGTAAGTTGGGACTGAAAATGGAGCCAGTTGTGAAATACATGCCTGTAAAAAGCTGGCAATCAAGAGAATACCCCTACTCAGTTTCAAGTCTCTGCTTCTAAGGGTGTATGTGGTTAAACAGGAGCAGGCATGGCCCTTACATCTACATTTCTGAATGCTTCCCAGGAGGTCCACTCTCATGGACACTTGACATTTCTCCTACATAAATTAAATTGAAGTGATGTCTATGAAATTCAGGATTAGAAGCACCTCCCAGTGCCTCTCAATTAAAGTGCTGGCATTTTGTTGATATTAGTAAGTATTTCTGATATGATATATTTGGAAGAGCAACATGTATGCAAGAAATAGTATTATGTGTACAGATGTTCCAGGAAATAACTGATTTTTTTCTTTGTAGTTAGAAGAATAAGTAAAGAACTGTGATATACTTCAGCAAGTGAATATCTTATGGGTCCATCCAGTCCTCAATCTCCTATACAATCTTTTCATCCTTAAAATGTGCATCCTTCTTCAATATGTTTTGAGTGACTTATCTATGTTTCGTAAGCCTTATTTATTTGGTTTTTTTTACATTACCCAGAGACTTTATTATACTTGCATGTTTAATGTATTCTGAAGATAGGTTCTGAGAGCCGTAAGAATTATTTCACCTTATTCCTTTTGTTTGCACTTTTTGATTAAACATTGAATTCACAGAACCATAGAAAGGAATCATAGGATCATTTAGTCTGGAAAAGACCCTTGAGATCATAGAGTCCAAATGCAAATTCATTAAACAGCAAACAAGCATTCAGAGACAGCTTATTGTTTCATTATGAACTACCTATTTACACTTAGAACAAGAATTAGTCATATATATAACATCTGACAGAAATACCAGTAGTTCACATTTTATCCCCAATATGGATATAACAGCTACTGTGTACATTTTCCTATGGGTGCAGCAGCAGAAAGTCCTTTGGTCCCAATCCTTTGCTCAACAGCGTATCTGTTTCCTGAGCCCCAGTCCCTCTAGTAACCCTTTTTTCAAAAACTTGGCAGATGCCTGAAAGTGACTGGGAGATGCACTGAAGCCTGAGAATGAAGAGAGCATTTTGCAGGGGTGTAATTGGAAATACAGGCATCTCTTTGAGCAAAAGACATTGACTGAAGATGCATGTTCTGTGTGTGAGATTAGGAGGATGGTGTTGAAGGAACAGTGCAGATTAGTAGGGGGAAAGGGGGAGAGAAAGGAAAAGGAACCACCTTGTCTAGAGATCCTTGGATCCCTCCCCTAGAGCATCAATATCCACCTCCTGACTGCTCCAGGAGACTTGCTCTGGCCTGTTCTCTAGAGCTGCTGAGATGTCTTGATTCATCCAGCTTGACCCGTAGCCTCAGCTGCTCACTTCTCCAAGTAAAGACAATCTCTTGGGTCAGCGCAGCTGTTTGTTCGCTCATAGGAAATAAAGACTGCTCTGGGTTGCCTGCTCAAGGCAGAGTGCTAAACTAAAGTACTGAACTAGCACAGATCCACAGACGTATCAAGGGAACAGCTTCGTTTACCTACAGATTTGCACCTTCTTGGGGTTCCTAGAACATGCTACCAGCTAGCAGTAATTTCGTCCAGTTAAACTCTTCTCCAGGACTGTGCCCTTTGGTGACATTCTAAACAATTTCCTCTAGTGCAAACTGTAGAAACACCATTGTATACAATTCAGTTTCAGAGGACTTGGTAGTAAATTTGCTGGAGATGCACTGCATAATAGGAGTAGCATTTGCCACAATTGTGGAGCTTGAATTCCTAGCAAGGCAATCACCTTTGAAGACACAGGAGGCAGAGGTGACTTGCTACACATCACTTCTACGCCGATCTGTGGAGATATCCCCTTCTAGCTTTCTCATTTTTTTTTTCTTAGACTGCAGCTAAATTATTATCTTCTTCAAAAAGAATTCTTAGGTATTGACAAAACTGATTTTTTTTTAATGGCTATGAATAGAAAATAATAGTGAATGTCTGTCACACAGGTAAACTATTTATGGTGTCCACCAGCCACCACACTGTTTACCCCTCTCTCACCAGCTGTCTGCAGGGTGCTTTGCTGAGCTGCAGACAAATCTCAGAATTTTCAGCCACGTAGAAAGAGCTAAATCACAAAAATCAGTTTGTAGTCAGTGCTTTACCTGACAGACTTCTTTAGTTAAAGATTTAACTGTGTGCCAACATCAAACCTGTGTACCCTTTGTCTAGAGAAAGACACCAGATTTTTCCAACCTGTTCCCAATCTTTGTATTCCTGTGGGTGATTCTGGACTGAGTTCACCAGCTGGGCTTTAGTCATTCCATATCAGAATGATGGCATTTCTCTGTATGGAGGTGGCAGAAACAGGTCTCCCTCTACATATGAATAGCAATCCTTCCCTGTTAATCCTCTCCATGTGGCTAATCCCACTCCAGATGTAGATGGTGGCCAGGCACCAGAGCTGGTGGACTGCTGGCAGATTCTTTTTGCTTGTTTGCCTGTTTTTGCTGCATGGTGTTTTCTTCTTCCAGAGGAAAATAAATTCCTGTCAGGTCTGGAATGCCTACTTTGCCTGCGATGACAGCCTTCTTTCCTTTTCATCTCAGAAAAGTCCCAGAGCAAGGGAATTGTTTGGATGCACAAAGAATTTCTTTTACAGAAGAGAAATGCTTTTGCTTGTAGGCTGTGATGCAATTCAGCGTTCTGCAGTATTGGTTTTCACTCCTTTTGTTTTTCTCTGTCAGCAAGTGTTACTGTGTATACTACACCACATTTTCCTGTCTGTGACTAAGGATTTCTGTATTGGCCGAGGATGGAAATAATAGTAAAAAAGGTCTTGGTGGCCATGGGTTTTGTTCTTTTCAAAAAGCCCACTCCCATGGCAACAAGGCCTATTAGAAGGTAGCAGTCTTGTCACCACAACTTTAAGTCCTAATAATTCAACCAAAAAGATAAAACGAAATGTGGCAACTTTATCTTGCTCAATCTCTTACATAAAGTCATTTCTCAGAAACTTGATCAGTGGTAGAGACAACAAGCATTTAAAGGGGAGAGGCTTTGAGAGGGGAAAAATCCATTCACATCCGAGTTTTGAAAGATGAGTGAAAGATGGAAGAAAACATGATATTACAGCAATCTTTTTGCCTCTCTTGCAGAGTGAACAATTGACCCAAAGTTTAGGATTTTGAGATTTTTATGATTAATAGGCCAGCTGGAGATTTGAAATTTACCTATGTGAAATAACATTTGCTTTATGAAATAATTATTGATTGTAAACACTTCTGCCAGAACAGAGAAAGAAGGAAAATGAAAAAAAAACAACCAAAAACTCAAAAAAACCAACAAAGTAGAAATATTTTGGATTAAAGCAGTTATATCTTGTTCAAAGATCATTTCTAAAAGTGGCCTATATTTAAAATATATATTGTTCCCTATGGACCAGCAACAGGATTTTCTGTGTCTGTTACCTGTCCTGGCTTCAGAGTAATTGTGGAAAGGTAACTGACAGTGCGGGTTGGTTTTAGGAATTGAGGAAAGATTTATCTATTAAATATAAATGCCTCTTGCCTATATTCTTGTGTGTAGTAAAGAAATGCCAGTTTCTGCCCCTGTCACAATAACAAGTCCAGATGTTACCATGGTTCAAGGTGGTTTGAGCTGAATGGAAGTCTGGGTGGGGCACTGCTTCCATAAAAGATATACTGGAATTTAATTTTTGATGTGAAGCCCATGACAGGCCACCTACAAAGCTGCTGGGAGTCAAGTGTGTGGGGTTGACCTCAGGGTGTTTTGGGAATGAGGGGTGGGACTTGCTTGTCCCAGGGAAGGTGGGGAAGAAACTTCTCCCACACCCCCAGCCAGGGGCTTGTCTGTGAGAGGCTGGCAGAGCCAAGGCTTCACCAGAGCTGCCTGGTATCCAATTTAAATTGCTCTAGTAGGAAGGCCGCAGGTCTCGTAGGGAGCTCGGTGTACTGCAGTCACCCTGCAGAGCACAAGACAGTGAGGCAAGAGCTGGGAAACCGGGCAGAATAAGCCATGCAGAAGAGTGAAATGGCACGCACAGAAGCAGAGGTGTTTCGCAGGGCTCTGCACTTTCCTCCCCAAGGCCAGTTGTAATGCAGCACTGCTCTCCGTGCAGTCTGTAGCCCACACGCTCTCTCTTTTGGAGTTTGGGTGATGAACCAAGGGACAAATCTGAGTGGGACAAATCCCACAGGAGAGCTGTGGCTTATCTTTCAAAATGGCTGAGAGATGCACACAAAAGTAACTGAGGCTTTTTTTCACTGTCTTTAAAAGGGAAAGAAATTGTGACCACTCAGGTAAACAAATCCTAATGTGTATGCCTGATACGGAAAAGAATGTAGCAAATGTAATAAAAATAATTACAAAGCCAAAAGGTTTTCCTTTTTACTCTGAAGCTCTCTTTTTTGGTACTGGGCACATCCTTGCATGAGGCCAAGTTATTCTGGGACTGGATCTCCTTTCAGAGATAAGGGCAGAGTAATTTGTTTCCCTTTGACGGGGACATGGGTTAAAACATTCTTTGCCAGTACTTAGACCTTTCTTTGTTCTTTTGTTGGTATAATCAGAAAAAGGACTAAAAGACCTTTTAGTCAATAATAAAAAAGTGCCAACTTCTGAAGTTCAGTTTTTCTTCCCCTGTGAGGGTAAGATCACGACAGTATTTTGTGCTTTAATGAGCACGAATTTCAGTGCCCTCATGGAATACCAGGTAGGTCAAGTCCTTTCATAAATGAGCAGGTAGCTTCAAACTTGGCTATTCTAGTGATATGGATAAACTTCTATTTTCACCAGTTATTTCTCATCATTTATTCTGGACATTAATTACTGTACACCAAACTTCTGCAAACCTGTTACTATCTGATTTTCATTAAATTTGTGTCAAGTACAAGATTTGATATCTGCATCTGGTTATTTTAGTGACTGAAGTGAAAACCTCATTGTAGCCTTTGAGAGAAAAATCGGATTAAGTTTTGCACTGGGGCATGGATTTCTTTGACCCTAAGCAATGTTGATGCTAGCATGACTTTAGAGGTTTTGAGTCAGGCTGACATGTGTGCCTGCAGAGAAACTTCTAACACTTTTTGATATGTGGCATAGGGTTGGTTTTTTCATTTTCGACTTTGCTTTGGTGCTGTCAGAGGGTAGTGAACTACTCCTTTGGATTGAATGTCTTATATGGAACGGTTAAAAATGTGTTTGCTAGTGCAAAAAAAGCAGGAAGATAAATAAGGGGCACATGACTCCAGTTTGCAGTGGATTCTCTTTGAGCTGGATTGGTAAAAGTTGAACTAACACACTCAGGCACCAGCTCAAAAAGACCCCACCTGGTTTGAGTAGCTGTATATATTTCAGTGAATAAAAAAACTAAACTAGTTTAGTTTTTAGTAGTTTAGAAAAATATTTGAAATAATGAAATTGAATTTGTAAGGGTCTAGAGTTGTTTTAAGAGACAGCTAAGGCAATGATGGAAAGACACAGGATCCCCCTTTTCTTGTAATTTCTAACATCAAAAATTCTTCATGCCTTGGCTACAGCTTTCCAGTCATGGGGTTTTCCTCAGAGAGTTTACAATGTTTTTGTAATGTTATTTATTGGAGCAGAGCAGTGGAGGAGTTACACTGTGTGAAAAGGAAAGCAAGTTTAGTAAACACAAGTCTTTGGTTGTTTTGTCTTGTGTAGGGATATAGAAAACAAAAGGAAAATTACTGAGAATTGCTGTGCTTATTACAGTATGGTAGGGCTGGTACCTGGTGAAATAATGCAGGTGGGGAAGAGCATTTTGGCCAGCTCCTGACCTTCTGGCTGCCCCCCAGCCCCTGGGGTAGTGCTGCTGTGTGTGCTGACCTCATGTGTACAGCCTCCCATGGCACAATCCATGCGGCACCCTGTGGATATCACACGAGGTATACACTCACATGTGTCTTCTTGGGAAATCTCAGAAGCTGATAAGCTCTCAGGACAGGAAAGAAAACCAAGTTGTTATTTAGAGTAATGAGAGCTGCTCCTGGCTAAGGCACTTTTGTAAAATGGCAAAGAAATGTGCATGTGAACTTTTGGGCAGTTTAGTAGTGATGGAGAACATGCTGACTTGCTGAAGGCTGTGCTATTTATAAACTGATAAGGAATAAGGGATTTAGAAGGCTGTAAAAATTGTGTTCTGCCATGCACAGGTGTAGAAATCGAGGTAAAGGATTTTAGCACAGGTCATTAAGTCACTCGGGCAGCAGACGCTAACAAGACTCCTCCACCACAGCACTGCATGTCACCTTCCACCAAGTTCTCTGGTATTTCCTTATGCATTATTCTTTTGTAGGCTTTGTTGTTGTTTTTCTAAACTCAACAGGAGATCACACAAATACAAACGCCCACGCACAAGGTATGACTTGAGTTACCGTCGCACCCTGGAGAGTAATACTCCTTGCTGGTTTTACATGTCCCTTCTCTGTGAGGATTTCCACGTGATGCTGCTCAAACAGAGCAACCAAGAGGCAGGAACAATGTCCCTCTATACGCCGCTGGGCCCGCATTGTTCCGTGCAGAGCCCGCTGATGAACGTGAGATGGCAAAGTCATCGTCATTAGGCGGAATTTAATAGCGAATCAAAGTTCGAGGGGAGAATAGGCCGATCTCAGCTTTAGCGTCCCTTGGGTCCTGCTGAAAGATTAGAGGGAAAGAGCAGGGCCTTGCTAAGTTGAATGTATCAGATTGTTTTTCAGCAATAGTTATGCCTGTTGTAAACCCCTGAGAAACACCCAGTTTAACTCTTCGGAAAAATGCATCTCACAAAGTCTGGGAAAGAGGGGGAAAGGACATGTAACAAGAGGGAAAGATGATGTTTGATTTTATTTCTCTGTTACTCATTGCAGAAAGAATAATTTCATGGTTCAGAAATTCTAGTTTGTATAAATTAAGCTATGATCTTCCTTAAGAGATGACATCTCTAAGCTTTAGTGTCCGTATGTGACCCAAAGGAGCCAGGCTCCAGGAAGACTGAGAGTACAATTTTCCTTGTTTTCAGTGCACTTTTTCCATTCCAAATTCTTTACCGCTGGAGGATTTTTTTTTTTTTTAAATTCTTTGTCAGTTTTCCATGTAACTTCTTGGAGGGCTGTAGATGGGGTGTGTGAGAGCTGTCACCACGGGACAGCGAAGGAGTTAATGCGGAGTGTGAAGAGGGGGAGTGACCCTAGGAAAACTCACCTACCAGCACCTGTACCTCGGCAGCAGACAAAGCTAACAATAAGAAAGCAAAACAAGTTAGGTGATCTTCCTCCTGCGGTGCCTGAAATGTCACTGGGCACTGGCTCCTCGCCTCCTATTTCCAGCTTCCTTTCAGTCAAGGCTCTCAGTTAAAAAAAGACAAATGATGGCACCTCTTTGTATCGGAGCCTGGGGATCAGCTGGGCTGTCCTAGAAGCTTTATTCTTTTGTTAATGCCTTGGGATGTGTTATGTAGCAGCGATAAAATCGCTACAAAGAAAGCTAAACATCAGCCAGAGAGATCTCCACATGGATATGGATGTAAAAAAAACCCAACAAAATAGGCAAAACTGGCCTTGAGGCCTCTTTCTCTCCTGGCCTGTCTAGGAGCCCAACTTCCTTGGACTGTGCTGAGGGTTGTCTCCAATAGCCCCGTGCAGTTTTACCCTGTTCCTTACAGTACTTTGGGCAGCTTCTTATAATCCAATAAGCATCCCCCTGAAGTCTCACCAGAGCTGCTTCTGTGGTTTCTTTGGCCATGCCAGCAGGGACACCAGTACATGCCCTTTCTTCCTCTGCCTTCTTAGGGGAAGCAGAAGCTCCTGAGCATGCAAGGACATTCTGGGTTTGGGTTTCTTTAGGTGAGTGTGTTGTTTTTTGTTCAGAAAATAGACAGGATTGGATCACTTGTGGTTTTGTGGATGCTTATCTTAGTTGGGTCTGTTTAGGCTGTAGGTGCCAAAGCTTTGCTGTGCTGCTCTGTGTCTTGCAATGCTGATTTTTTTTTTCTTTTATTTGATACCAGGCATTTCTCTCAGTTCACAGTATTGCAGAACTTAGAATTTTTGAGAATAGACTTGAAATTTCTGCTTTCAAACCTCCTCTCCAAATGCCTAGCAATCTCTCTCTCTTTTAATCCTCCCTCCCAAGACACCTTCAGTTTTGTGACCAAAGGAAAGTCATCAAATGAGAAACTATACCCACAAGATACTTTTGTTTATAAATCCCTCATTCTTGCTGGAACGTTCTTGCTGGAAAATCCCAGTATTTGAAACGGGCAAGTTACTGGTCTGAGTGAGTACAATATCCCTGTCTGTAACATCAGCGGCCTACAGTGCCAAACCAGACACCCTCACTACATTCAGCCTGGGACTTCCCTGCTCACTGTCTTCTCCGTTTCTTGACGACTGTCATTCTCCACTCTCCTACAAGGGCTCCCAGCAAGTCCAAAATCTCATTTTTTCAGCTCAGCATGTTAAAAAAAAAATCAAACAGAACAACAGAAACGATCAAGAACTTTTTGTTGTGTTCCAAATATTTTGAGTGTGTCAAGGAAATTCAGCTTCGTTCACCCCAAGGTCTTTGGTTCACTACTGATATATCTGTTGGCCTGGCCAGCACTGCCTGTACTGCAGGGGGTGTCTGCCTGAATGTTGGAGTGGATTTTAGCCCAAAATGTCTCATAAAATGGTTGCAGATCGTGTTCTCTGAGTCAAAGCCACATCTCACAAAGGACCTTTAGCTTAGAGAAAGTCAAAGCACACTCACCTGGGAAAAGGGTTTGAGCCAAACATTTTAGAATAAGAGACCCAGGATACAAAGGGCACCACAAATAATTGCAACATTAGTAGGCAGAAAACTGTAGCTAACCATCCTGTCCAGAGAGGCATGACTTTGAATGCTGATCAAGGCTATTTTGTCTTGCTGACCGCTTATAGTTTTGAGAGGTAGACTCATGGGAGTCTTGCTAAACCACTAACTCACCATGACTGACCCCAGTGTATCGGCCTTTCACACTACATGACTCTGAGCCAGCAAGCTTGAGTTTACTGATGTGTTTCAGACTAATTAAGATTGGTTTTCTTTAGCATTTCTAATGAAATCCTACCTCACCAGAAGTCTGTGTGCACACAAAAAAAGAGACCCCAAATGAAAACCAAAATGAAACAAGATGAGCTACACAATAGTGACAAACTATTTTCTTTCTTTGCTTTATTAACCAGCATAAATGTCGAGTCTCTCTCCTAAATAGCCCTAGGCAGTACAGATATTTTTTGCTAATACAGAGATGAGAAAAAAAGAATGCTCCCTTTTTCCTCAGAAGAAACACTGTCTCTGCAGTCTGAGTGGGTTTCCAAATCAAACCTGAACATTAAAAACTGGTCAAAGCATTTAGGGAAACATAAATGTTTGGCAACAGTTGATGTTTAAATAAATCCTTCTGTAAGCTGAGAATTGTCTTTTTTCTGTCTAGGAGGCTACTTGGCAGAATGTAAAATGAAAATATTCTCATGCAAAAATATACTAATTCTCTGACAAAATTTTAAACCCCCATCCTACACGCACTGCCATTAGCAAATATTCGAAATTGAAGCGAGAGGAAATTTGAAGTTGTTTGCTTCATTTAAGAAACGTGATCTGCCTCCAACATTTTGCTTGGTTTTATTTAAACCTCTGTGAGGAAATTGGGCAGCAGGGGAGCCTTCCTCTCACAAGGTGTGTGATGAACAAGAGCAAGCATAGGGATGGTGCCCTTGAAGTGAGATGTCACACACACCTGCTGTAACGCAATTGCAAATACTGCTACAAAAGTGGTCTTAGGGCTACTCTCCTTGCCCCAGACAGTTCTTGGCAACCTGAGACAGGAGCTGGGTTGTTGCTCTTGCTGACTGCACGTCTGCAACCTAGGAAGACACTCAAGACCTGTGCCAGAGACTTGTGCACTCAGAGACGTTTTGTGCCCATAGCATTGAACAGTAAGGGCTTCCTGACCTGTATTCTGTGCTTGGACTTGACATCGTGCTTGCAAAATTTGATTCATCCATTGAGGAAGGGTTCTCATAAAAGCCAGTTGGGCAGACATTAAAGTAAGCAAATTTTCCACTGTATGTGTGTTAAAGCACAGTATATGTATGCTGTTTATGTGTATATGTATATTTGCATGTATAGATCCAATACAGAAAAAGCATAGCTATATATCGTGTAGGATACTGATGGGTGATTACCTGATTACTGATTGCCGATCATTAGTTTTCTGATTACCAGGCTTTTGTGGTGTGTAGCTGGTTCCCATACCTATAGTACCCTTATAAGGAATTAGGCTGGTGATATTATACGAAAATATGTACATTATGCATTTTTAAAGAAAGAGCTTCCATGATATACTTGATATCAGAACTGGAAGTGTTTTTTTTGTTTTCTACACTATTAGGAATACTATTATAGGATGCCAAGACTCACATGTGGTCTCTTGCCTTCTCTGTCCCTAAGTATATTGTAAATTGTGGTAGGGGAATAACTGTGGCCCCACCACAGCATTTAAGTTCTCAGTTCATGAAAAGTGCACTAGGCATTGCCTGTAAATATTGTCCCTTAGAGTTTCAGAACAGAGAATAAAAATCTAAAAGAGTAAAAATGAAAATTTGTCCTGCTTGTTGCGGTGAAACCAGAGTGTTATAAGGGACCTCTGAACAATATTGAGTTTGGGGCAGCACAATCACATCACAAAAGATTTACCTTCACTCTGCAAACTCAATATAGGGCAATAACAATCTATTACAAGCAGAGCACTACAACGTCAAAGGAATATTTAAAAGAACTAGACAGAACCTTTAAATCACAAAAATTGAGTTAGGTTGTCCCAGAGGAAACACCCTGGGGACAATTCCTACCAGGATTTTCAAGAGGTGTTGTTCAATTACCAAAAGTTGTATCCACTGTGTATCTTAAACATAACCAGTAATTTGCCTGCTTCTAAAAACCTAGGGGACAGTAAGAAAAAGGCACCAGTGATAACAATGATATGTACAAATGTTATATAAAAATGATGACAGTTGCTATGTACATGCATGTCCATGTGTCCCCTAGGTCAAAATAAGGATTTTGTCATAAAGCCTCTGTCTCTGCACCAGCTGTGGAAGTAAGAAGAGTGATATCTATCACAAACACCGCTCCCAAAGTGGGCAAGTCAGCCTGTACAAGAGAGATGTGGCATATGTGCCACATGTCTCTGAAAGTGTAATTACAGCAGTGACAAAACCAGCAGGTGTAGAGAAGGATGGAAGCAAGAAAGATACCAGCTTTCCGGGTACAGTTCCAGTTGATGCTCCTCTTCAGTTGCTATTTACTCTTACCATAACTAAGGATTTATAAAACAGTTATAACTTGGTAAACTGTTGAAAGTAACTGTCACTGGTGTTGCATCAAATATCCTTTTTTTTCTGAAACATAACTTCTTAAATCCTCCTCTAGCTGCCTGTTCCGCACAATGCAGTAGTTTATGGCTACAGCTGAGGAGGCATTGCTGCAGGGGGGTGGAATCATCTGACTTGCAAGAGAAGCTGATCCTGGCTGCAGTGGCAGGGTTGACCCCATGGATGCTGCAGGACGCTGCAGGAGTCACGTCAGTGCAGCCACAGTTGCCTGTGCCTTCTGTGGGCAAACACAGGGACAGCATGGAATGACCTAGGGTGGAATGATGAGCCTGGCTCACAGTGTCTCTGGAGCAGTAATCCTTTCAGAAAAATCCCTCAGATCTTCTCTTCTGGAGTCTAAACCCCAGCTGATAACTTAGCCACTGCCTATGCCATTTAGTACTATTTGCCATTAAGGTTGTCTTCCTCTATTACCTGCTCAGTTCCTTTGTGGCATCAATACAAGACCCTACTGCAGCCCTTGACTGAGAGCACATATTAGATTTTATTTAGCCTCCAAGGCAGTCATGTCACCACTCTTTACACAAGCTGGATACCACCTTTTCAATCAGCAATTATGAGAAATGAGACAAAGATAATGCCCATTACCCTCCTTTTCCAGATGCTTCAAGATGAGCAAAAGTGAGTGTGACCATAATAGTGGTGAAACAGAAACCGGTAAGGAATAAATTGTTTGCCTACTGATGAGAAGGCACTATTATCCAGGAGGCACTAGCCTCCATATAGACAACTGCCAGATTAACTAGATGCTGATACTCTGCAAACATTCAGCAAAGAAAACCAGAATCAAGAAGGTGAGCACAACAGAGCAACCTTCTCCACCTGTGTCTCACCAGTACCTCTGCTCTAAGGTGTAAGAGAGTATGTATAGAGCCATTAAGGAAGTAAAATAGGAATTATTGTGCACCCACATTTCAGGAGAATTTGATTCCAATTAATGGAAGGGGCAGTTGCGTACTTAACGAAACTGCCTTCAAATCAAAGGTAATTCAGAGCAGGTCATGGGATTGGGTTAACTGCAAAAAGCCTCTTGCTTAAATCCCCAGGTGATACCTGACACACCCAAGCATTAACTTTTTAGATGGGAGTACAGAAGATAAGCTCAGAGTCACACAGTAGTCTCTTTGCATTTGGCCCAAGAACCAAGCGTAAAACTACAAACAGGCTGTCCTGCACAGAGCGTGAAATACTTAGATGTCAGAATAGTATTGTTAGGGCTCTATCTGTATGCATAGCAACTATCGTGTGTACAGCAGAGAATAGAGCTGCCTTCGTGAAGGCAGGCAGGAATAAAAGCCCCGTATCCTGTTTTAACCATTCCCAGGTGGCTTTGAAAAAAAAAAAAAATCTTTAGAATTAAAATGTTATTGACCTCAGCGACACGTGTATTATGTCTCTCAAGACCAACAGTAAATATACAAAATATTTATGTAAATATTTATCTGTTTAGTGAAAGTACTAGTCAACAGAAGCAGCATTTCCCTAACAGTTGCTGAAAAACTTTGCCTTTTCAGGAGGATGTTGAGAGAGTTTAATTAACTTCTACTTTTTTCCATGTTCTTCAAAAGGACTATTGTAGGACATTGGGCCACATAATCCCATGTCTTTACACTGCAATGCATAGGAGAGGGCTGGGGAGTGCAAGAAGTCAGGTTGTTCCCAGATGTCTGTGACAGAGCCAGGTACTGCTGTAATACATATGTTTAGGTACTACAACAAGTGTTTTCTGTCCTGAAAATGGCCTGGGCACACCAGGAAAGGCTGCCTGTGATGAATATTCATCTCTCCTGACCTGGGTACTTTGGGTAAGCAGAGATGTCTCTCTGCTTCCATGGGTCTCTGCCTGTGCCCTGCTTCATGAGGCTGCAGGGAGAGCCCTGGTAGCGGCTGCAGGGGTTTGTTGCCTACAGCAGCATAGGGAGTACCTGTCATGTAGCTGCAAAATTAACTTGTAATTATCTCCCTGAGCTGAGCGGTCTCGTGCACAGTGACAGTGCTTGTATGGGCATTCAGCCTGAAGCAGAAGTGGGGTGGATATGTGGGGACCCTGTGGTCGAATTCACTATTGCAGCCAAACAGTGTCTTTCCCTCTGTGAACTAGCTGCTGGAGCATGTTTCTCCCTAAATGGTCACTTCCATTTGTGGGGCCACCTGAAGGTAAGAGGGGTTCTAGGAACAGGCCCTGGAAAACGCTTGGCATATGTAAGGGAAGATATTAAAAGGAGCATCAAGTGGAAAGGGACGCAGCACTGATGGCTGCATTCATTTTGTTGTTATGCATGGAAATTTCCAGAAAAGGATCTGGGGGGGAAAAAAAAAAGAGTTATTCGTGCGGAAGTGTAGTTCACTTAAATTCTTAAAAGGAATGAGTTTGGTACTTATCTATTTATGAGAATGCATCCGCTGTGAGATCTGAGGAGGAACAAAGAACTGCTTCAGCAGCAGGAAGGGAACACAGGAACAGTCCTGAGGAAGTGCTGTTAGAGAAGTCTGGAGCATATCTGGCAGTACTCCCCCGCTTAGAGGTCTGGAACCTTCTGGAAAGTAACTCAGGAAAGAGATGTATCAGGAGATGCGACAGGAAAGGTGATCTCCTCGGTCAGAAAGAACTGTGGTCAGAACTAGGAACAAAACTGCTGAGAGAAATTAAGTGAACAAGGTCTGCTCCTGTCTCTCTGTTCCATATTACCTTCAGCCTTGATTTCTGCACTGTTTAAAGCCAAGGATGTCTCTCCAGGAGACATCATGAGGATAGCCATAACTGTCAGGGAAGAAGTTAAAAATTAAGTGTATTATGGCTGATTTTGTAAATATATGATTGGTTTGTGTGATATATCTGGTGGACTTATCCTGATTCTATGCTTTTGTTTTGAATCTTTTCAATAATAAGTTTAGAAGCAAGACAGTGAATCTGGATCTGTGTAAAATGGAAAAGAGAAGATATCTATCTCTTTGTCTTCTAAGAATGAAGGTTGTAAGTTATGCTGCAAAAAGATTATGTGATCCATCTCTCTTCTGTTCCTGAAGTACTGCTTCTGTGGACTCAGCTGCAGTTGGTCAGCCCAGTATACCCAAGACTGAGAGAGAGAAAAACTAATGAGTTTTGTACTTTGTCCTGAATCAAGGATAACAATGGATACAGGGAAATTACGAGGATTTACCAGTCCCCCAAAAGGAGCTGGCACTAAGTGAATTGACACAGGACAGTCCTAGGCTGCTGAGAAAGAGAGGAGAGGGGTATGACTTCAGGCGCCAGACTTGATGTATTGGTCAGAAGAGAAGCACCTCCCCTTCTACTTCTTCAATCTGTAGCTTCTGTCATCAGTAATTTTGAAGCACAGCCTTTTTGTCCTCTAGATCTGGGCTCCTTTTGAAAGTACGTACAGTCAGAGATCCAGCTGCAAATAGACCATTGAAGGATAAAGTGTTTCTCCACAATATTAAAAGAGTCCCTTCTTACCATGACTGTTGGCAGGAACTGCTTTCCCCTGGAAAATAAGAAGTATGTTAACAAAACCCCTCCAGACCTTAGAGAGCAGTAGGTGGGGTAG
The DNA here is from genome assembly GCA_013389985.1 of Dryoscopus gambensis. Classification (NCBI taxonomy): domain Eukaryota; kingdom Metazoa; phylum Chordata; class Aves; order Passeriformes; family Malaconotidae; genus Dryoscopus; species Dryoscopus gambensis. The sequence goes on along the minus strand of WEIT01042070.1, from coordinate 230,689 downwards.
GTCTTCCCCATCCCCATCTATAAATTCTCATAGTGCTTTTGTTTTCACTTCTGTGATGCTAATAGTTTCCCTCTCTAATTTCTCAGCTAATTAGCTTATCTCTTCCCTGCAGGTTGGGGGAATAAAAACATAGCTCCTGCTGGAGTTCTCTGATGTTCAGGCAGACATCTTGAGAACACAGATCGAACTGATAGTAGGCTATTTTATAGGGCCTTAAAAGCCACTAAGAAACTAGTAAGGCCCATTAGACTTTCTGTCATGCATATGATGAGAAAAATATACCAGCATAAAATCCACTTTATTGTCCTGCCATGACAGCAGCAGCTATTGTGCTGGGAACCTTTTTGGACGGTAGCTCTACCTTCGTGTTTCTGCTCTGCTGGCTGGTGAGGTTTCGGGGATGGCATCCAAACAGAGAGGCTTTGTGATAGGCTATCAGTGACCCGTGAGGAGTATAACACACAACCCGCTGGTTTGACATGAAGGAAAAGCTCAATAAAAGCAGAGTGACCTCTTTCAGTTTCCCATTTCAAGCCTTAACGCTGACTTCCTTGCACAAAGATTGGCTCAAAGACTTGGTACCACAGTATATTCCAGGCTCTTTTCAATGTGAGCAGAGTTTATCTGGCCTTCCTTAGGGGCATTGCTCTTTTGCGCCTTCCTCTCTGATATCTTTAAACAGACAGGAGAAAATACTGCACTTTGGCAGGGGTCCATATTCACTTTGTACTGCAAATATTTTGCATCGATTGAGCTAGAAATTAATGGCAAATAACACTTTTTGCCTCAAGTTGTGTTTTATAGTCTGTAAGGAAAACAAGCAATTACTTGTTCTTTGTATTCAACAAATTGCTAAATAATTATTTGTCTTTTAACAATAACTGCTCTGCAGTTGCAATTTATGTGCTGGAGAACCTGGGAGACCTTATAGAGTGTCACAATTCATGCCTGCAAGACTAATTCTGACAGATCTTTCCCAAAGCTCCCTGTAAAAGGAGCTGCTGTTACCGAGGTCCAGCTGACACTATGATGAGAAATTCAGAAGTCAGCATGGAGTTACCTGCCAGAGCAAAAAAGCCTCCAGGGGTAACCTTTCCCATACTCCTCTATAAGGAGGGCATGTCCATGGAGCACAAATGATCAGAATTACCACTCCTGTAATTCTTCCTGGTAACATTTTTCAAAATTCTCTTTCATTTTGGCTTGCAATGAGAACTGTCTGGAAAGTGGCCAGGTTGGTGAATCTGGATTGATTTCTTTTTTTCTTTCTTCATTCAGGATGGACCCTGATTTTTATTTTCCTAGTTGAATTTCAGTCCTTAAAACTCTCTAGCCAAGCAAAACACTTAGGGATGCTAGATATGACACATACACCTCTAAGGCATGCTCAGAAAAGACCCAGTGGCACGGCCAGTGACTGACAGCTGCATCTTATTCTTAATTGCTTATTTCCCCGACAGATTTCCAGATTGTTGTATGATTTCTCCTGCCACTTCTCCTGTGTTTACACCATTGTGGCAGAGGAGGTTTGTATGAAGCCTCTTGCAGAGCCGTTTTGGTTTATTCCAGATGCTGTCTAAAGATGACAGCTGGTGGGTGATGTGCTTTTTTCCCTTGCAACCCTGAGATATTATCTTAGCCCTGTTTGGATCTTACTAGCCTGGTAACCTGGGACTCAGTTTGGCTTTTTGTATGTGACAATGTGAGCCACACTCAAATCTGCACATCCAGTATGTCTCTGAAATATGGTTTAATGTGTTTTTTATTCAGCATCACTAAGAGTCTTTCCCTACTGCGACTGTGTTGTGCACTTAATGAAGATATTCACTACTTGACTGTGTATGTGAGCAAAGTGTGATATGTGTGTCGGAAGTTGTTTTACAATTAATTCTCCAAAAATTTGTGTTAAAAATGAGGATGATTTTGCTCCAGGACAAACTGTTGGCTTGTTCTGATTGAACTTTGTGATACGATAAGTGCATATTTCTAGTATGCCCTGACCTTAAAACTTACTGGAATTTGTGCTGCTACTCTTTAAAGACACGTAAATCCTATATGTACTCTCCTAATCATCAGAGGCCAATTCATAATAGTATTCTTTAAGAGCATCTCTGAGAGATATTACTATTTCAAATGACTGTCAGCTCCCCCTATTCTCAGACCAAACCACAGAAAACCACCAGCCCTTGTTTACTGTTTTCTTACCAGAGGTTTTATTTATGAATGCCAGATCTGCACTGGTATTTTTCCCCAAAATCCAAAAACAAACCCAGCAAAATAAGAGCAAAGGAACAGCACTCAGACTCCTCTATTCAAGGCTGGATTAACAAAGCTAGCTGCTCTTCAGCCAGCAACTGTGTCTGTGGGACAAATGTGGGAGTGTGTATCCTCTGTGGCCACTGCTCCCCAGCCTGCTCTGTCTGAGAGATCAGTCAGGGCAATGCAAAACCCTGGGAATAAGGGACAGAAGGATACTGCCTTCACATTCACTGCCTGTTTTCTCTCCAGTGTGTGTGTGTGGCTTGGTTAAACCATTACCTGTGAACTGGCATTTTTCTCACTTAAGCAAAGCTGAATTCTGTAAACGATGAAGCCAGCTCCTAGCAGAAGCAAAACTGCGCTGACTTGGGTGATCAATCACACAAGTTAATCCACCCGTAAAAGCTGAGCTTCAGCTCTTCACTACACACTGGACACAATCTCTGACTTTAATTTGCACTTCTTAATTCGAGAAACAGGAAACTAATCTTTGAAAATGTTCACATTATTTCTTAGGCTGTTCCTGAGGCTTTAAGAGGCAGCCTTGGTTATTTAGCACACACAGTGTTTCTGATCTCTGTAACATTGTTTTACTGCAAATTCTAAAGAGTCTCCAGCCAGAGTTTCAAACAAATCAATAAAATACATAAACAGTCAAGGCAGAAGGTGAACTTGATATCAAAAAATACTGGTTTGTGTGTAAGCAGTTTGAGGTAAATAGTTTTTGTTTCGATCAGAAATGTGTATTACTCTTAGTCCATTTTAAATGTTGCTTTATTGTAATTTATATTATTTATGGTGGACAATTTTTTTTTTTAAACACTCTGCAACTTTCCGTATGATTTAAAAGCAAACTTTTCTTTTTGAATCGAGCTGCTGGTAGAAGGCTCTGTCTAAGGCTGAGAATTAATGCTGACTGCCCCATCCCCTGCCAGGCTGCACTGACTCCCTCCGCCGTCCCAGCAACCTCTCCCATGCTGCTAAGGTCCATGTCAGACAGGGCCCCCTGACATGTTCCCCTTTCAGTCACTGCTTTCTTCTGAGAGCTGTCACCACCCCCTGGAAGCACATCCTCAGTGTAGACACAAGGCTCCTACCAGCCCCGGCGGCAGGCTGGAGATGTGAAAGTAAAATTTATGTCTACTGGGACTTGGATTGCGTTGGGTGTGTTTGGGTTTGGGGTTATTGCAGAGCAGGCTGAGCTTGCACTGAGTATGGGAATGGATCCTGCCTGAGGCAAGGACAGAAACTGCAGCAGCAAGCCCTTCCTCCTCCCAGTGAGACTGGGGCTCACAGGGAGATGTTTAAAAAGCCTTCGGGAGAGGTTTCCCTGAATGCCAAGATGTGGGATTGCCACCTGCAGTATCATTCTTAATTGTTTTGTCTTGGTCTGTTATCAGTGGCAAATGTGTTAACATACCCCTTTTAAAGTTATTAGGGGGAATTTGGAGGGCAAGCAGTCATGCATGGGAAAAGCAGGAGGTTCTGGACGGAGATCAGATACATACATATATATATGTGAGTTTCTGTCCTTTGCTATAAGCTAATCTTTAATTGTTGTTTGTTACATATCACACACATATCTGGATTTCTTTCCCTTGGCATATGATCTCTTTAACTGTTGGTGTTGGGGCCTTCTGTTGGTTTATTTTTCTGTTTTGGAGGGGGTTTTTTGTGTTCTGATTATGGCCTTATCACTGATATTTCATGAGTACTGGGCACAGGTGCCCAGGCACTGACAGTGTGGGGCTGCAGGGGCTCCATCCTCTGTGGGGTGAGGCCAGAGGCTGACCCATACTGGACACAGGTGTTGCCAGCCAGCTCCAATGGACCTACTGCAGGACACAGCTGTGCTTCTGGAAAAATGTATTTAAGAAAGGGCAAAATGAGAAAAAACAGTGTAAGAAGCAGCTCTGATAGTTCTGACACCTGGTCACTAGGTATTAGCCATAACAATAGTGTTTGCAAGTCATAGCAGTGCTGCAAAAAAATAGAAGTCCAACAAAGCCCCTACAGAGAGTGAAAAAATTCCTCAGGTAGAGAAACTGTGTCCTATGATTTTATTGCTTCCTCACCTTGACCAGCTGTATAGCTTTCTCATCCCTTTTTTTCCCCCTGAACTTTCCTCCAGACAGAGTGTAATGGCTTTATTTTTGTTTTGAGACTGAACAATCTTTTCCAATTGCTGTCATTGGAGTCTATTTAATTTCAAGCCTCACCACATGCTGTAAATGCAAGACTGCTGCCAATCAACATGGAAGAACCTTGAATGAGCTGTTTCTTAACTTTATTAGAGTAATTCATATTTGGACCCTTTCCCTGCCCACATTTCTATTTCCGTGCCAAGTAATGTAAAACTCTGATCTTTTTTCCCAACTAAAATTTTTGGACTCTGCATAGAAAGCAATATAAAAGTTGTACCATTAGCCTGCATCATCCCTTCTCACCCCTTGACACTGCAACCGAGTTTGGCCAAGTTAGAGCAGACGCTTTAATTTCCAGAACAAGGAACCTTGCTTGTTTCCCTGGAATGTTCTCTTTGTCAGCACTCACTTTTCCCACAGTGCCTTTTTAGCTCTCTGGCCAGGATTCAAATCAGTTCTTCCGAACATTTGTATATGAGGTGAGCTTTGAGATTCCTATTGCTGTCTGGACTGGAGGTAACTTCATTAGTTTGTTGGTGCATTTCTAGTCTTGAACAAGACGGGCAGCTGCTGTACTTTCTCAATGTGCCCATAAGATAGGATGCACATGTGATGGATTCATACTTGTCCACTAGAATTTAAGGAAAATTTTCTTTTATGGCAGGTCAATTCCAATTTTAATCAACTACGTCAAATCATCCTACTGATAAAAATGGATCAATTCTATGAACATCTTATTTATCTTTTTTCCCCCTAATTTCAGTTTGGGTCCTATGGGCCTACAGATTTAGGAGTGCTTAAAAAATGGAATGGCATGCACTTTCTTAAGTTATTTTACTCATAACAGGATGTGTTCTGTTAAGCAAAATAATGTACAAGTTTTAGTGAGCTGAGTTAAACACTTGTGAAAAATGTGGGTGGAGTTTGCCTTCTCTTTCTGATCCATGTGAAAATTACTAACTGTGATTTTGTAGCTGTGCACAGTAAATCTTACTGAATTTTCTTTCCCCTTTCTTGAGAAAACAAGTTTCCACCTGGTTCCAATCTCCCTCTAACCTATACTCCTTAATTAGACCTCCAGAAAACTGTCCTACAGAGATTTTCCTGCTGCCTTTGCATATTCATTAATCTCAAAACAGAATTACTCCTACCCACATCCATGTGCTACCTCAGTCCCTCACATCTATTGGCATTTGGTCCAAAATATCTTTTTGAATCTGATTCCTATCTCTGCACTGGATTATGTGCATATTAAACTCTCTCCTGAGCTTATCTCCTGCACCTGTGACTGATGCAGTGTTACTCTGTTAGCCAAGGCAGGTCAGTGAGTGTACACCTCTCCAACCTGTGCAGCTTGGCTTTAACAGCAAGTATTTTCTATGTGAAAAGTATTTTCTTATACTGAGGCAGAAAAATGCAAAGCCTCAATTTATGTGAAGACCATTTCCTCTGCCACTATAGTGATGGCAGCGGTCACAGAGGTATCTCAAAGCATTTGAGCAATGCAAATCACACACAAATCAGGCAATGCCCATTAATAACAGGGAGTGTTAATCTTATTATGACCTTGCTAAAAGGGTAAGTGGGATAAAATGTCATATTCAGGTCCCTGCTCGTTCTGTCTCAAGTACTGGATTTTGGCTTGGTCAAAATCTTGAATTAAATTTCACGTAGCTTAAAAACGAAAAATTAAAAACCCCACAGGCAGTAAATATTCTCTATGAAAGCAGTGACATGTCCTCCAGCTGGATGGCAAATACCTACTGCTTAAAAGTCTGTTAAGGTGATAGTCATAAACTATGGCTGCACTTACTGGTTATTGCACTAAGCTGATTTTGAAGCACACTTCTGATGTTGTAATCCTGATGGATCAATTTCCTGTGTGAAATGCATAATTTTAATACAGTATAGAACAAATTTGCTCATGTTTGAGGATACTGGTTGTAAAGAGGTTTAAAGATTTCTGTTGTCTTTATCACCTGGCTGCTAAATACAACTAAGTGAAATACTGAAAATAGGACTGTAAATTTAAGAATGCAGCATAAGGAATAGCTTTTGAAGACTGTTCAGTGTTAAAGAATCAATTTTTTTTGCAGTCCAGAATGAGATACTGTCTCACATTACTAGCTCATAGTGGTTTTTTTTCTCTCTTTTTTCTTTTTTTGTCACTACAAGCAGGATATGGATATGTGCATTTTAAAAACCAGGCATCTTTAGGTAGGAAACAATCTGCTGGCACGTAGAAATCCATACCCAACATGGAGAAGGATTTCCTTAACTGAGAAAACAACTTAGCACAATAAAATCATCACAAGCAATGTATTTGTTTGAAGAACAAAGACCATCTTTTGACACAAAGGAAAGGGTCAAGGGGGAGAAGAGTGTGTGAAATGTTGCCACTTGAACAGTGAATTTCCCTATGAAGCACTGTCCCAGGATATACCAGCTTTGTGGTTAGGATCTCACTCTTATTTAGCTTTACAATTTTTGTTGGAATTCTAACAGCAGAGTTGAATCGGTGCAAAGGGTATCACATTTCATGGCACAGGTTTCCACAACTATTTCTCTATCTTGTGGCACCTAATGCAGCTGTGGAAGGCGCATCCTGCTGTGGCTTCAGAACTAGGACAGAAAGGCAGCCCAAGAGTTTAAATCTACTGACATGTTTTTGGTTTAATATGTGAAAGTTCTTTCTTCTGTTGTGATACCAGAAGCTTTTAGACACGAAACAGTCTAAACGTGGCCACAGCAGGAAGTGACACCAGTTGGGAGCTCATTCCCTACCAAACACGATGTTATTTCGAGGCAGCTAAGAATCCTTAAGTGCACCCTGGTGCAGATAAGTGGCTGCTGCGGAGAGAGGAAAATTTTATGATATGGGCCAGATTCTTATTTCTGTCACTGCCAAGAAAGTCCCACTGTTGACACTTTTAGGAGTGTTGTCCAAATGTGCTCTGTGGTGCAAATTGGTATGGAAATTATTGAGTCCTGCCTTGGATTTGCACATTCCACATTGAAGGCTTTCATAAAGATTTACAGAAAGCAACTCTCATCAGATTATTCTAAACAGCTTGAGGGGAAATGAATTTTTCCCCCGCAATGACAAAAGCCTAAAATTTAAATTCTTTTGAGGAACAGGAGCTTTTTCCACCTGCCATCTCCCATACCCACGGCCCGGGTAAGCACCAGCATGGATACCAGACACCTCTCTCTTAGCCTCATTTCTGTTGTTACTAATTACCCAGATTTGTGACGTTAAACTCTTCATGCACTTTTGAATCTATCATTTTCTTCCCCAAGGATTTTGGCAAAGGCACGCTTGGGAAATACGTGCCAGTCGTTATTTTTCAGGCTGTTTGGAAAACAATACTCTTTTTCTTCCCGGTTTCCCAGTGAAACCATTTACTTCATGTTCACTCCTTGTAGTTAATTAAACCAAATCAGGCACTTCTAACAGCTTCACTTTTTTTGAATAGTAGACTTTTTCTAGCTTGGAACAGAAACTGTGTTGAAAGAGAAAAACTAGGTGGTTTCTGAGATAACACTGAATCTCCTTTCACAACAGAGTTTCTGCCTAGAGCATTTCTTTGCCTTCTTACCNNNTACCCCTCCACCATTCCTCCTTTAAGACCACATCACAAAATTTCAAAATTTTTCCCTCAGCCTTTTTGTTTATGTTTAAAAGTAATCTTTAGCACTAGCTAAACTATAAAGCTATAACTTTTCACAACTTATAAATCCACATAACATGCTAGTTTCAATATTTGTTGTAATGTGGGCTGGGGCAAATTTACATTTGGTTGATTCACTTAGACTACCATATTCCATGTATCAGAAGTCTCCTATCCAGTAGGATTTCAGCATCATTTCTTTGTGCTTCAAACCTTTGAACCGGGATTTGGATCCACATTTTGGTAGTTTCCTGATAGTGACTGTACCTTG
>WEIT01042070.1:195382-222335 GCA_013389985.1 Dryoscopus gambensis | reverse complement strand
GGTAGCTGCTTCCAGGTTAAAGAACTACTAAGAGCATTGCAGCTTTTCTTGCACTCAGCTTGCAAGGAGAGATGGATTAGAGGATGGTCATGACATAAAAAAGCTTGTAATTTGATAACTGGAAGTAGAATCCAAAAAAGGGACAAAAATACAGGAGGTGAGGAAATCCTGTTCTTAAAATGTAGGTGTTCAAGGAGTGGTTTCTGTACAAGGAACAACTGAGCAGGCTTAGACATTTCAGATTGCAACCAAGGTGATTAGTGGGAGGAGAGTAGAGATCAACAAAGTAAGGGGCACTTTGGAGAGAATGGACAGGGACTATTGTTTCATCTAATATAAAATCTTGTGTTCGCAGATCACAGACTCAATTAACTCAAGGAGGAGTTTTTTCACCACAGCTGGAAGTAGGTGCATGGATCTCCTTAGTAAAGGACGTTGCCGATTTAAAGAAGTTTGCATGGGTTTAAGAGGAGAATGAAGAAATGTTCAAAAGACAGGTCCATGGTGGATGAGCAAATAAGACAAATCACATCACTCCCAAGAAATCTGAGCTGAAAGCAGCCTGAGACAGTAGCTGGGAGGGTCTTGGCCCTTTTCTCAGTTAAGCACCTGCTTCTGGCCACTATCAGGGACATTGCCCTGGAGGGGTCCTTGGACTGAATCAGCACAGCTTTTTCTGTGTTCCCCAATCCAACCTGATATTGCTCACTGTGGGACTCCACTGATGTTCATATTTTGCTTTGAACCACGAGAGAGGACTTCCCCTTTTTAGACTGTGGCTGAAGCAAGATTTCTATTCCACCCCCCAAGTCCCAGTGAAAGACAGAGGCCTCTCTGACCCCCTTCAGGGACACAGGCTCTTAGGGAAAATTTGCTGTTTTCATCATGTATACTTCCCCACTGCAGCACATGTATTAGCACATATCAAATGCTTCAGTATAGATTACTGCAGAGTAACCTACCAACAAATCTTTTCCTTGTGTGAAATGCCCTAAAAGAGGGGATGATTGTATTTGCCACCCAGATGTATTTCCAAGAGACATGTAACGTTGAGTCTCAAAAAATTGCCTGCTTCATAAAAGGCAAAGCTGACAGATGCAGGTTCTGTGGCTTTAAATTACAAAACCTTGTAAAAGATATATATATAAAAGAGAATGCAATGCTCTGAAACAAAAGCAAATAAAAATTCAATGGGCCTTCATATACTGATTTTGTACTCAGAAAGCAAGGTTTAATAAAATTCTTTAATTTTATGGCAGAAGACATGTCAAGTGCAGTTTACATTTCTCGGCCAATAATCATATTTTCTTGTGAGGGGCTGATACATTTATTTTTTAGAGACAGACACAACAAATAATAAGGGTTTTTATTTGAGAGGAGAAACAAGCATTTTTATCAAGATGAAAGGGGTATAATAAATTTATGAGACCTCACATACAGCTATAATATAATAAATTAGGAGGATTAATGGAATTGTGGGCTACAGTAACCCTCACTAGTAGAATGCCTATTTTATGGAGCTTGATAATATAGTTTATCATTGACTCCATGGGAATTCCCACAATATATTAGCTGTGGTGTAACAATAAAGCACACACAGTAAGAGGCATGTCTCTTTTGACACACATTCTCTTCCCACACTTATTTTACCAGGGAAACAACTCCGGTGCAGTTTAATTAAACTGCACTGCAATGAATTAGTCCAGGTCTTAGCCCCCTGACAGTGAGGAGCCTGGCATTACCACAGGGGGCTGTCCCCCCGTGACACCAGAGACTGCAGAAAACCTGGGAAAAAAAGTGTAGGGTCTCTCAAGTGACATTGTCACTGTGCAAGGCCTTAGCTGTCAATCACAGGATCTGCAAAAGTGCTCAGACCCCTTCACATTCAACTTTATCTGTCTACATTTGTTCACTTTATCTGACCTTTAGGAGGAGATCAGAAAGTGACGTGGAGAGGCACTTAAACACCTCCCAGTTTATGAAAAAGGTGGACTTTGGTGGTGGATAAAACCCTCCCTTCAGTGGATGCTCAGCTGATGAGGCTTTTAGTTATGATTTTTGCAGTTTTCCAGAATAGGAACAAATCAAATTCACAGTTCTACAGAAAATACTTTTTTTTAAAAAGGGAAGGTGGCACAGACCAGTGCCAAAATCTGAATCCAAGTGGAAATGTTTAGGTTACATGAGCAGACAAGAACCACACTGCTGCAGCCCATGAGATTCCTTGGTATTACACAGGCCATTGAACTACCTGACTTTGGATGCAATTCTTTGCAAGAGCATATAGCTTCCTGGAAAAGAAAAATAAAAATTCCCTCTGTATTTAGACATCAGCAGGAACACAAGGGTGATGACAGTCTTTGGGAACTGCGTGGCTGGTTAGCTACTATCCCATTTTAAAAAGGGGCACCTGAGTTTGTGGATGAGTTTATCCAAGTTGCCCTCGTTCTATGACACCACAGGATGATGTAATGGCCTGAGTTAAATCAACTGAAGAGCAATCTGTCCCCAAATTTCTGTTCACCCAGAGGTGCTCAAGGGTGCATCAAATCACCTTAACTTGAATACAGGGAGGTTTTCAGTCTCCTAATAGATCATATTTTCCCCTCCTTTAATAGATACTTTATACCTTGTGTCTGTCACCGGTACATTGAAACAATCATAAGGCAATATACCCTTCAAAGAAAAGAAGTTGGTAACGATTTTTAAACAAAAAAAATTGAATTGTATAATTCTCGTGATCTTGGAGGGGCATTTAATACAGACAGTGGTATTTCCCTAGAGCCAAATGCTGGAATGTGTAGAAAGGTAATTCCCAATAAAACAGCAAAATGGTCGTCCATTATTTATAGATATGCCTGTATGGAACCTTTTATTAATTCATGAGACTATTTAGGAGTAGAAAACCAGAATTTAGTCTTTTAAAAATGCGTTTTTAGTGGGAGTACCTTGCTGGACTTAGCTTAACACTTTCTTTGAACATGCACACCACACCACAGAGGAATTCACTAGACAATGGCAATTAGATCTCTAATCACTTGGCACTGCTGGAATTGCTGCACTCTATTTAAATGCCAGACATGGTACCTTAGTGATTGGTTCATCCTGTCGCCACATTTCCATTGGCTACCGAGCCTGAGAAATGACAGTCACGTTAGATGTCATGTAAAGCATCTGACCTTGCTCTCCCAGCACTTGATCTTTGCACTTCAGGCGGACATTTATCATTGTCCTGCAGAGACAGGACTCAGGTGGTTCAGACTCACCACTGGCTTTCATGTTGTAAAGGCATTACAACATTCCCTTAACTTTATCCTTCTATTGTAGGAGAAATGGAAATACAATTTTGTTGCCACCTGGCCAGGTAAATTTACTTAGTGGAGGGAGAGAGAAGCAGGCTCCTGTGGGTCAAAAGAGTGGAAACCAGAGGTGTTGAGTCTTGGAGGACATACTTTTCAACTCAAACAAATTCCCAGTGCTTGTAACTGCTTTGCTGATAGAGTCAAAGACTTTTATTAATCAATATTCACTGCTTTGTTCTTTTTATGACACAGGGAACGCAGAGGTCAGAGATTTTCAAGTGGCATAAACATAGCAGATAACAGCAGCCGTGTCTGCCACACAATGGTCCCTCAGCTTCAAAAGAAACAGAATATCCCATCTGTAACTGGTAAACTTTGCATTGCAACTCTTTCCATATTGAACCTAACTGCTGTGATTGCAGCTATCTTCTCAGATACGCACATGGGGCTTCAGGAGGACTTCAGGCCCCGTGAGGAGTTTGATCCCCTGTGCTATTCCCCAAAAGGATCCGAGAGAAAGTTCTTTCTTTGTGCTCATGAGGAAGCTGATTAGGACTCTCTCAGATACTGGTGTTTCCATTTGCAGGCTTCTCTGTGTAGCAGAGATGGGTTAAGGGTCTGAAAGTCGCAGTTGGTGCCATCTCTGTGGATAAGCTGATGGGATGTCTAAAATTGTGGGGTAAGTTTGCAGCTAATTTCATATTGCAGGTTTGAGGCGTATCTCTTAACACTTGAAGGGATAAATCCACAACTGAAATAGCTTTTAAAAATAAGGTCTGCAGAAATGGGTTGGTTTCTGTTAGGCATGGTATTTTTTAGAGGGACGTTAGCTGTGATTCTCCTTCAACCCTTGCTACTCACGAGTGGCTACTTCCATAGGTAGACAAGGAAAGTGGCATTTACAGATATTACCTTGTCTGATTACCCACTCTTATTTTAATGTTTTCCTGATCCAAATTTTTATCCCCTCTATTACCTTATTTTGACTCAGTAGTTAAGCAAATTTTGCTGTAATTACAGAAAATTGCAGATGGAGAGAAAAGGATATAAAGTTGCTGGGAACATACCATATAAATCAGACTTTACAGAGTTTGTTTCTAACAACTGTTTTGCACCTGTCTTTCATTTTTTAAGAATACTTACGTACTAATTGATAAAATTACTGTTCAGGAACATGGTGGAGTTTACTAGGAAATCCTAAGTTACTACCGTTACATTTTACTTAAGTTTTTGGGGAGAGAGATGAGATTTTTTCCAGTGAATTCAGCCTCTTCTCCCCCCACACTGGTGACACTTCACCGCCACAGTTTTGCTTCAAACCAAGCCGCATCTCCTTTATTGCTGCTACTGAGTTTTTGCTACTGAAACTTTTTTCCTATGCGGAGCTGAATAAATGAAGGGTAAGAAAACCAACCCACAACCGAGGTACAAAGCGCACAGATTTGACCCAGGAGTTGTTAGGAGAATGAGCCTATATGACAGACTTTTCTACCACAACCTTTCTTGCTGCTGTGGGCATGTTGATGGGATAATTGGTTCTAGCACGAGTTATGCACTCTGTGCCAAAGGTGTCAGTGAGAGTAAAGGTCAGTGATCTGACGGTGGTGTCCAAGTCAAAGGGGACTTTAGTGGCTCACTCTTCTTACTGGTGGAAGGAGCACCACGTTCTGTTGGAAACCCTTTACTTCCTTCCTATATCGATTCTGACTAGATCTAGTTTCTCCCATAAAAACTTTACTGATTCGTTTCTGTAATTTGGAATTGTACATTAAATGCGGTGGCACATCTGATGATGTAGCCTTCATTTATACAACGCTGTTTTAGCAACATAGTGGTGGAGTAAACCTAGAAGTTTACATGAAAGGGTCAAACCATCTGTCTTCTATGCAGCAGCTTTCACGATGATACAGCTTAAGCCAGAAAAACAAGCTGTAAATTCCAGTGCAATGAAGGAATATTTGTAAGGCTCTTGTTGCATTTTGTGTGGGTGAAGTCTCGCCATGTCTGAACAACCTAAGGAATGGCTGAAATTCACAGCTGTGTGGTTTCTTTTCTTAACGGCTGCTTTCCTGGATAGCAGGTGTTTTAAGAGGATGTAGAAATAAGTCTATTTGCAGGAAGTTTATCAGCTGTGCTAATATAATTCTTAATGCCTTATTTGCATAGCTGCAGTTGAATTAGAAGGCCGTGTTGATTCCCTGTACCTGTGCCTGAGGCTGAACGTAGTTGCTGCTCAGTAGCTGGGCCTCCTGCGGAGGATCTTGACATCAAAGAGACAAACTAGCTAAGTCATAATTAGCCCCAAGCTTGTTTGGTGTAAATTGTAAACAATATATCAAGTTGACTAATTGTAATGAGTCCGAGTAGCAGACACTGAACCTCGGGGATTGGCGCGCCGTGTCGCCACATTAGCTCACGGTACGGCATCTGAGAGGGGAGCGGAGCGCGGTCTGTGCGCCGGGAATCCCAGCACTTGAACCCGGCGCTGCGCGGGGACATCCATCAATGTCGGCTGCGGGCAGGATCAGGTGCCCCGGCTTCTCCGGGTGTGAGCACACTGAGCCGCTTGGCCACGGGATTTCTCACATTAATCTCTGCGATTTCGGAGACTCCTTCAGAGGCAAAAGGGTTGAAAGCCACCAGAAGGATCGTCAGGAAAGTCACAGGCTCTGTGTTCGCCATTTTTGGAGGTCCAAGCTGTCTTTTGAAACACATAACTTTATTAAGGAAAAAACTGAGCCCCTTCTTTCCTATTCCATTTCAAAATGTTCAAGCACCTAAATACTGAAGCAGCCAATCTAACAAAATATTTATTATTTACCCAGAAGAATTTGTCATCATACAAAAGCACTAAGCTGGGTTGGAGAGACTCAATGCATTTTAAGAAGAAACAAAACTCCTTGGACTAGTAATTTTGCCTTACTGACACAGATTCTCTGTACTTCTACATCATCCCTGTTTTTCAAAGCTGCAAGTTCAAAGGCTGTGATAGGCACAACATGAGAAATGCCACACTGTTTGTCTATGAATGTCTGCTCTATCACACCATCAACACAATACAGGAATAGATCAAAGATTCCTAATGGGACAAAGTTGGATTAGCTCATAGGAGTATAGGAAAAACACATATTTTTGGTAATGTGTAGTGACATAAAGGAAGAAAAACGAATGTACTTGCAATCCAGCAAGCTATTACAAAATGAGAAAAAAAATGTCTTTATGGTTTTTAGTGAGTGCTTGGGGAGTTTTTAACAGCCCACCTTTTTAAGAAAGATATTTTTCTTTATTCATGCTCACTAAGAAAAGTTTTCCTCAATGAAATTTACACTAGTAAGTATATTAGGAATGAAAAAAGGAAAATATTTTTGGGAACAAGGAGTGTATGAACATTTGATACTGAACTATGGTGTGTGGAAGCAAATTAAGAAAGCTGCAAAAAATGTTTCAGAATTCAAGTGATGTACATGCTAGGACAAAAAATGTCTGTTCAAAAGAATTAAGGAAGGGTTCTGTCATGAATCAGTCACAGCTCTGCCCTCTTACTTAACTGGAGAGTGCAAATGTTATTTCTGGCTTCCAGGAGCAGTGGGAACAGCTTTTTCTGCCATCCATGCAGGCACCAATCCTGAACAGGTCATCTTTAGATGCAATTCTGAGTAGACTTTCTCCCAGGGCCAGAAAGAAGCACCCATGGAATACTTCCTTAGTCTCAAAGAACAAAATAGAGATGTTATGTTCAGTCTCACAAGGACCCATCATGAAAAGGAAAGACTTTTTTCCTCCTTCCCTTTAAAGTACATTTAGTGCAAGGTCGAGGATGCTGGTGGCTGCAGCCAGCTGCCCACCACCACGCTGCAGAACCCCCTCCTCCCACCAGGGCTGCCTTAGCCCTGCAGGGCCATGGGCAGCAGTGAGCAGTGCAAATGTATTCCAGCCATCAGTCATCTAGTTGGTTATTATGCTGAGAAGTTATGAGATTGATTAGAATCACATTGGGCAAAAGTATGTGTGAGAGTCTTAATATGCCAGTGGTTACTCTCCTGAAGGACAGTGGTGTTTGTATTTGCCCAGGTGGGTTTTGCAAATTATTTTTTGTGTTTGTTCAAACTGCATAAAGCAGAATTTCAACTGTACTAAATTATCCTTAGCCTGTAATACCCCTTCTAATCACTATATATTATAGATACCTCTCCCCTTTGACCCTTCTTTAATCTGATGGTGTTAATTGCTCATAACTGATTCAGGTGTTCCTGGATTTCTCACGGATTCTTTTAATTCAAACGCTGCAGCTAAAAATTTCTCATATCACAGTGGCAAGCTTGGAGCTTGGGTACTTGATGAGGCTGGGGAAGTTACATCTCCCATAAGCTCCGGAATGACTGGCTTGTGAAGGGAGCAGAGTTTGTGGGCCAGATCGCAAGCACCAGGAAAACAAAACAGAATCAGTGTGTCTCCAACTGATACTGTCTGTGTCCCTCAGTCTGTGAAATAAAAAACAGTTTCTCCCAAGTGAGACTCACTGTCCCCTGGAATCTGAAACCCAACTGTGCCAGCTTGGCTGGTTTATTTTAGCGCAATGGGAAGAACAGTGAGTCTTTGTCATAATGACAAAGGTAGAATATTTGCTTGTCACCAAATCCTACCCAAGAAGAGAGCTCCACAGACGTCACGCTGTACGTTTCAGTTTGTGACAACAATAATATCCCAGCGCCCCAGGAGAGCTATTCCCCATTTTAAAAGGATATGTGACATTAAACAGGGACACACCTAGAACCAGGTCAGAAGTATTGTTAGCTCTGAAGGACATCCCTGGCTTCAGCTCTGTAGCTCGTGCCCCAGGCTCAACATGGTTCCGACTCTCAATAACATAAATATTATACTGATTTGCAGGAACGCATTTTAGAATTCTCTGCAACTAACTTTGCTGTGCCACAGTATGATAAATGACCTTATCACCCCTGTGCTGAGCTGATAAATGATCAGCCGGGCTCTGCTGGGCACACACAAGTTGGTGCACTTTGGAATCAGCGTTTAATACCTGTGATACAGAACCTGCTGTTTGACAACAGGGTGTGCTCCCCCGAGGCGAGCTTGTGCGAGAGATGCGTAAAGCAATTAAGAAGATTGTTATTCCAAAGGGCCGTATCAGCTTACCCTTTTTATTATATTGCTCCCCCCTGGAGAGCTATCACAGGGATCCAGAAAATCGAGCAATAAAAAGCCACACCTTCTTTAAGCCCACATAGCACCACTTTGTAACAGCATCTTTTTTAGTTAGTACCTAAGTAGTACCTTTAGTTAGTTACCTCAGAAAGGGAGTCAGATGGTTTCCCTACAGTTAATGAAGAAAGTTGAAGGAAAAGCTTTTAATTTTGGCCAACCTCTATTTTAATCTTACCCAGATAAGATTTCATGATAGCGTTTGCATCTAAAATACAGTAAGATAGCTGGGGTATGGGGGGTATGTACGCTTTTTGCAACAGGTTTGGAGGAACTAGCATTTGAAGCAAAAAAGTGTTAATTTGTGGCCCATTAACCACATAATCTGAAATCTGTATTATACATAACTTTATCCTGTATCACAGCTACAATCCCTTGGCTCTTTTTAGCTGTCTTGATTCAAAAGGCTCTTCCTGTTTGTTTGAGGTTTTTTATTGTCCTTTGGTAATGTTATTTAGTGACACAGCTCTTCTACCAAATCATGAGATGATCAGTCTTCCCTCTGGTTTAAATGGCTTTATTGATGATGTGACTATTTTAAATTCTGTTACAGTCCCTTGGAAGTGGTCACTGTGGGTGCATCTCACTTGCTTTTACCTCTTGGGGGCTCACATTTCCCAGTTTTAGCACTTACAGTATTTTACCTAAAACATTTTGTGACTCTGTTGTGAAAATGCAGGGAGTGAAGCTGATATAGTGTGACTGAATACTTAGGCAGACATGCACAGATTCTAGAGCTTAAATATATGTACACTGATGTTCATTTCAGTCTTGGACCCATTCAAGACTTTGAAGTTAAAAGCTATGATGATAAAACAGTCAGTGAAGTAATTTTAAGAGTCAAATGAAGATAAGTGAACCATGTGCAGAATTTTTCGTAATCACAGGAAACAGAATGTGCATCAAACCAAAGTTTAGGAATCATGCTATAGCAGAATGAATCCCACTTTCCATACTCATAAAGTAATTTAAATGTTTTCACAGCTGTATTCTTTAAACATCCCTTAAAGTTTGTGTTTACTTGGAAATACATATGTACAGCCCTGCAGTAGGATCTAACTGTGGAACCAGAAAGAAAACGCAGCATGGCAGCATCATTTTTTCCCTACATGCACAAAGGAACTTTAACTGTAGTAGTAATTTTTGCATTAATGCTAAGATCCTGACTTGGCTTTCAAGAGGAGGAGGAAGAACAAAAAGTTCCTGACATTTCTCTCTTGGTCCACTACTAATTTTTAGAAAAATCTGATTATGGTAACTTCCTTGCTTCCTTTTAGTAATTGCTGTAGGCATCTCAGACAAAATTCAAACTGAAATGCCAACTTTTGAGTTTTTCTCTCTGTGTTGAGCACAACATTTTGTCACAACCTGCTTTTCTACTCTCTCTCACAGTAATTTTGTTCTATTTGTCGTTTGCTGTTTTCCTGGTCTTGGCGATATATCCTTCAATTTAAAGTGACAGTCAGTGTCTAAGCCTAAGTGTGATGCAGTGCTCACACCTTGCTGGCTGTTGGTGAACTCTCCTGTTGTCATCACTTCCTTGGAAGACTCTTGTTCCTCTCAACCTCTGTAATATATGCTCCCAAAGCAGTTCCTGCAGTTTCTGTGCAGGAAGAACTTTTTATCTTTTGGGTTCATATAAGAACATGTAGACCAGCGGGAGTTATCATATCTAGGTGGCCCAGTTTGTAGACTTGCTATGAGATTGGGTAAGAAATGTTTTGTTAGTAGTAATTTACTTTGAACTCACCCTTTACTTATGCCAGGGGAAAACGCTAATAAAAATATTTGTCTAAGGAATAGTGGCTAGCTGTTATATTTCCAAATGTTCATAAAACACACAGATGAAGGAAAACACAGTATCTACTTGTATTGAGATTAAATGTGAAACGACTCTTTTTTCCCCAGGTTTCAGTCAGATCCTTGTACTGAGCTGACTCCCCTCACACCCCCAAGCTCCCAGGAAAACCTTGGTGCAGTACAGAGGTTGCAAGCTTGCAGCCAGTTTTTGGGGCACAATAACTTAAAACCCACTGGCTCAGCCCTTTATTTAGTGACCTGTTTAATGTGCTACCTACTAGTCAGGTATTTGCTACTGCTGTACTTAAGAGAAAGATCTGGCACTCCTTTAAGCAGATTAAATTTGGTTGTCATTGTTTTGGAGATGCAAAAGTTGTTTTGCCAAAGTAGGTGTCATCTCTTGCACTTGACTGTCCAGTTAACAACTCTGACACAGCAAGGGGTAAATCTTGGTTTTTGTGACTTGCTTCATATTGTTTCCTATCTTAATATATAGCTCATTATTAGGCCTTAATTAGACCAGACATCACTTTGTGGTGTCAACAGGCTTGGGGTGATTATTCTCCTAAGCCTTTTCTTCTGGGGTTATCGCATCAGTGATACAGCCTGTAAAGCAAAGCTTTTGGAGCAGCAGTAAGAGGGATAAGTTGGTTTTAGTGAGGGGAGGTTGAAGAAAAATCATCAGTAAACCAGAAAAACAGAACTGGATTACTAGTCCTATAGCTGTTTTAAAACATACATCAAAGTCTGAATCAGTGTTCATACAACAGGACCAAACAGAGGATTAAAATGCAAAGGGATCTCAACCCAAAATCTGCACACATGCAGCAGGGCTGGGCAATCATCACCAAGGACATCTGGGTAATGAGCAAGGAGGAACACAGAATTCATGCAAGCTGAATTGATTCTTCTCTTCATCCTTGAAGGTACCCAGAAGTCTTGGGCAGATTTGCCATTTTTATGTGGCATCTCCTGGATGGAAGCATGTGCTCTGCAGCACACGTCCACGGGGAGCCCGAGACGTCCGACCTTCACGTGTGTGTTAAATTGGGGAAGAACTGGAACTACTGCACACACGGTGTGTCATCGGCCTGTGCATGTGTAAAAGCCACTGGTGTGAAATTTGCATTCAGAGCAAGAGGCTGGCGCTAAGTGGGGCAGCCCGTAAAGACCTAGACAAAGGGCCAGACTCTCTGCATCCCACCTGGAGAAAATCTCCAAGTGGAGAAAGCAAGTGTGTCTGGGAAACATGGACAGTCCTGCTCTTGCTACTCTTTGGGCAAGAATTTCTGTGATCCCATAGCGACAGACCGCACCTAAAAAGATGCTGTTATTTTCAACTAAAATGAAATGTCTTGTTCTACTGTTAGATTATAGCTGGTGTGCTGCAGCTTCAAGGACTGAGGCTGATTATACTGATGGCCCTGATCAAACTATGGAGCTTTATTCTTTAGCTGGGATGAAAACTGCGCTGGCTCAAACAAGTTTTTTGGATTTTTTTTCCCCCCATACAGAATGGATTTTATGATGTAAAAGTATGTTGTCTTTGCCACATGCTTAATAGATATCTAACTCTTTAATTACCTAAACCAAATAAAATAAAGCTGTGGGCTTGCTCTGTTCTGAAAAAACCAAAGAAAGGGCAAGAGAAATGATTTTATTTCTCTTTCACATGAATACACCATAACTATGAGAAGCATTCAGGCAGCAAGGTCATGAGTAGCATATATGACTGTACAATAACCTAGAAAAATAAACAAAGGTGGCTGACATCCTGTTTCCTTTATGATGTACTGTATTGTAGAAGAGAGTGGCATTTTTTTAGTTTGAGTTCCAATCGTTTAATGAGATGTAGCTTATAAGAATGTGGCATGCGGAGGTAGTCACCTCTTATCAAGTGGTTGTTTTTTTGGTTTGCACGTGGAAATTGTGGCTTATACGTTCACTCACTTACCAGTATTCCCTCATGAGTATGTGTGTGAGAGAAGGCACACCTTACTAGGGATGCTTTCAAATTTGTGGCTCTGATGCTCTGAGAAAATATTAAGAGTAGGTTTGGGTTTACTGTGCCAGACAAACAGAGATAAGCACCACTAAGCTACAAAAAAAAAAGTCAGAGAAAATATTAAATCATCACAGATCTGGTAATTTTCTGGTCACAGGGACTCTCCAAAGAAATATAAATGGAGGGAAAAACTTTCTATCAAATGTGCTTAACTGTACAGACACCAGTTTTTCCTGTGGCATATTTACCTGCTGTGAAACTTTTATCTCCAAACCAATAGCAAAAAATACCCTTTTCTGTCCCTTTCCCTTCACACTTAAAAAGAAACAAAGTAAATGGTTTTCAAGGACTGTCTTTTAAAATATCTGCTTCAAATCAATACTCAAAAATACTTAGTTTCAACTTTTTCACTACTGACTTTCACTGCAGATTAAGGAAAGCTCCTGCACTAGTAAATATCAGTTAATAAAAGTCACATTTTCACAGTTTTATCAACAAAACACAAAAAGAGTTAACAAATTTTACCAAAGGAGAATTGAACGAATTTTTGCATTTAACCACACTAGTTTGATTCTAAACTCTCTTTCCTAAATATATGTTAGGTCATGTTTCCCAAATGTATTCAGCCATGTGATATGTAGTACCAGCTCATTCATATCAGATGAAGTGTGACTGGAAATAAAGCTGGATCTTTTTAAGAAGACACAGTCCTTTGCTCCATATTTCCAAACCAAAATAGCCAAGTTCATTGTATTTTTGCTACATTTCATTACTGCTCTTCTTCCTTCTAAGTGAAGACTAATGTAAAGACAATCACTAAAGAAGCAGCAATCATAATACCCTATACTAACTAAATTCAGACTTACGGCTACCCACAGGAGAAATACATGACAGATCCATTGTTCTGTATTAGCAGGATATTGTCCCAGTATATGAACACATGCAAACTTTGAAGGCTTTGAATATTTAAGGCAAGACACTAGTGGCTCATCCCAGTGGGAACCACAGAAAAGGGGAACCTGATTAAATTTAATGTCATTGTCACTTTTTTTTCCATTGCTAAGAATTATATAGGTAGCCATAGCTACCACACTGTTCAGACACCATGACCACAATATTCTCCCTCAGAGGTTGGCGTCAAGGGCTGAATTATTCACTCCAAGAATGCGATTCATTACTAGATGTGATTCTCTCAGATTAAAAGATTTGTCAGTACATAAAATACATGTACATATTCTAGCAGCTTATTTTAGAATCGCTGTTATGCCCTTGCTAACCTCAAAAGACACCAATTTTTATTGGTATAACTTAAGTTTGGAGCACATCTGCCCCACTGAGAAAGCTCTAAAGTAACTGAGCAGCTTTTTACTGTTTACTGTACAACAAATTATGAAGTTGAAAACTAAGGCAGGAATATGTAGGAGGCTACTTACGGACAATGCAATTAAAAACATTCTTATTTTAAGTTAGTTTCTTAGAATTGTTTGGCTGCTTGAACTTTCCCCTTATCTATTGTTTATTCTATCAGATGAAATCACAAATAAATATTCTGCTTAGCTGTGGAAAGCACATAACTCTGTTTCTCCACTGCTGTTTCTGTTGCTAACTCCCAACTTCCCTGGACTTGCTTCACAGTGCTATTCCTAAGTTGGATAGACTAATTAGACTCATTTCCATCCCAAATAACTTCTGTGAGCATGCCTCATTTACCACTCACTGAGTTACATGAATAAAGAAATGTCTCTATCTGCAAGGATCTGCCCAGTGTAAGATGGCTGGTTCCTCTAACGTGGGTAGGGAATAACATTTTCTCCTGTGTGTGATATCAGTAGCCGATTTCATCATTTTTCCTTTTTGCTCACAAGGAAAATTGAGTTCTAAAATAAAACTCGAGCTCACAGTGCTAACAAAGGTTAACACCACAGCAATCCTTTCACATATGTTGATTGCTCTGACTGAAACCCAAAGTTTTGAGGAGTTTAGGGATGCAACAATGCTGAGCATGAGACAGGCAGGACCACTAACATTTATGCAACTTGATCTCAACAGGGAAGCTGATGACAGGCAAAGTGGCAGAGTGCCCTATTCTATTCCCCTAATTGTTTCCAGCAAGTAGTGTATGGCTGGGTTGTAGGGAAGAGCTGGTAGGTGAGCAGAGAATGCTTCACTCAGTGGTTTTCTCAAACCCCTTGGTCTCTGCTCGGAGTCCGTAGGAGCTGCACAGGACGCTTACTGCAAATCATGCCACAAAGCTACACAGGGTCCACAGAGACAAAATCTGAGGGCAGACAGAACAAACATGGATACTGAATACTGAGTGCTTATAAACTGGTCCATTTGCCAAAGTTGATTTTAATGAATGAATCAAAAAGTTTCTCTTTTTTTTGTGTGTGCGTGGTTTTTTTGTCTTAGTTGCAGAGAGGCAAGTATGCTATACATTTATTATTTTCTGGTAGTAATTTTTCAAAATTAATTGGTCTGTTATGGTTTCTAGACCGATTTCATATCCACTATCCTATTCTGAATTCAAGAAAGGAATTTCTGAATAATATAGGTAGTCATTGTTGAGTAGTTAATATTCTAAGTTAACAATAGGTAATTTAACTAATGTAGCTAAATTGCTGGAGGCCTTTACTCAAATCAAGTATTTTCTTCTGCAATCATCTCTTTAAAATTAAGGTGCCTACTCACAGCAAATAACCACTGAGTTGAACTAAGATACCAGCAATTGTGTGGCCAGCAGGACTAGAGAAGAAATCATGCCCCTGTAGTCAGCACCAGCACAGCCCTTCAATCCTGTGTTCAGTTTCAAGCCCCTCACCACAAAACGGACATGGAGGTGCTGGAGCGAGTCCAAAGAAGGGCAACTGAGCTGGTGAAGGATCTGCAGCACAAGTCCTGTGAGGAGAGTGGCTGAGGGAGCTGGGGGTGTTTAGTCTGGAGAAAGGGAGGCTCAGGGGAGACCTCATCGCTCTCTACAACTGCCTGAGAGGAAGCTGTAGCCATGTGGGGGTTGGTCTCTTGTCCCAAGTAACAAGTAATAGGACAAGAGGAAATGGTCCCAAGTTGTACCAGGGGAGGTTTAGATTGGACATTAGGAAAAAAAAAAAAACAACAGAAAGGGCTGTGAAGGACAGGAATAGGCTGCCTATATAATAGAAAGTGTTGGAGTCACCATCCGTGGGGCTATTTAAAAGCCATGTCGATGTGGCATCTGTGGACATGGTTTTGTGGTGAACATGGCAGTGCTGGGTTAATGGTTGGACTCAATCATCTTAGAAATCTTTTGCAACCAAAATGACTCTGTGATTCTAAAGATTAATTAGAATTTAGTAAGACCATTCCATTTAGTAAGACCACAAGCACCACAAAACTATGGTCTCTTCAGAAACTGCAGCCAGTGTGGCTTCCAGTAGCCCTGCCATTTTCTTAGAGGTGACCCAAATCCCAACAGAAAAGCCTGAATTTGTGCCAGCGTGTGGGGGCAGCACTGCCAACAGCTGTTGACCTCCTGGAGGAGTGTGCAGTCCTGCTGCTGCTCTGGCTGGTCCATCACAAGAGATGGAGCGTGCCCTGCCCCAGGTACTGATGGACAGCTACTGGCCCACCATCCCCCTCTCCCCCCTCTCCAAGCAAGAGGGATGCTTGCCCTCTGGAGGCCTCTCTCAACTACAGAAGCAAGATAATCAGAAAGCAAATATTGCCCCAATGTAGTTTTAAGTCAATATTTTGGGCTGCTGCCTGGCCTATTTGATGACAGCCAGAGGTTAGAGGTCACCTACCTGTTGATGATGGCAGCAGGAGCACAGGAGGCAGCCAGCATTCTTCCTTGCCACTGTTCAGCTAGGTTTGTTTGCAGCTTGAGTACGGCAATCACAGAACCCATTCTCTTCACTGGGAGCTTTCTGCTTGTGCAAAAAGGAGGGACTCAGAAAACACCCAACCCTTCCTGGTGATAATTCCTGGTTTTAGTTCTTCTGGAAAGCCTTTTGCCTCTTAAAAATTTTTGAGAGATAACAGTGATAAACCCAGAGGCAGCCTGAACGGGATCAGGATTTGGTGCTAAACATTAAAGCTTCTGTCCACAGCACAGGAGAAAAGGGGAGCTCGGAGGCCATCGGTATAAGGCGTGCGGAAAGCCGGCGCCACTGCTCTGCTCCGCAAAGGAAGCCTGGCATCTAGTGGACATTAGCTGTTGCATCACTTCTGCCTTTTTGGTTAGCAGGGCTGAAGGGTACCTATACGCCACCCAAAAACTCGTCCTGACCCCAAATTCGTGTGCCTGACTGCAAGCTGCAGTCAGCTTTGGTCCTAATTGCGGTTAAAAATTCACAGCAAACTCTTAAATCTGATCAGCTGCCACTTAAAAAGTCGAGCTCTATTATAAACAGCTCCTTCATGAAACTTGTTTTTGTGCTATAAATCCTATTTTCTGTGGGCTTTTTCCCCACAATGAATGTAAATGTGTGGAAAATACTATATTAGAAGATATGAGGAAATCATGCTGAATACCTGCTCAGGAGAGATGCAAGATACAATATCAGTAAAAGTAACTACATGAAGGACTCCCATTGTTATCATTTAACATCAGATATATTTTTATTAGTTGATCCAACAAGATGCAGCCCCCCTAAATTTCTTCCCTTACATTCTGAAGGTAATTTGAGTGCATGTTACTCTCCTTGAGTACCAGATCAACATTTAAATGCATTTTCTTTCTTTTTCTTTACTTTTCTACTCTTATTCAGAGTTCATACTAGGCCAAGGGGTGAGTATGTGTCACCCTGTGTCACCCTGCTTTGAATAGATTTTTTTCCTTTCACTTAGAGCAATATTTTTCTCTACTTACTTATGCTAAATTGTATCTTACTATGCACTCAGTCCCATTAGAAATAATAGGAGTAACTTTAAAATAAGGTAGCATGCAACATTAACAGAAGGAAAGAACATGATCCATGTGATAATTAAATTATTTTACATTGGTTAATTAATTAAGTTGTATTCCATTGGGAGGTTTACAGTACTTTAGAAAAAAACTTAATAATTTTCTCATAAATTATTCAGTAAGACATCTGATGGACCTAAGCCTCTGAAAAAGCCTTAGCAAGGAATAAAAGTTTCATCTTTAAGTTGATTTTGAGCACTTTATAAACGTCGGTGGCAGTTTTCTCCCCCTGGTGGCCAGGAGAATGAGCTTGCTTTGGTTCCTAAATCGGCATCCCAGTTCCTGCTCTCCCTCCTTACGAGTCTGATGACGAGGTTTTTGCCCAAAATTAAAATCGCTAGTGGGCCGGTATTTAGCATAAAAATCATTCTTTGATAGAAGTGGCGAGAGAATTCTTCAGAGTGGTACTCAAGACATCAATGGAGCAGTAATTGAACTTGTGACATGCAGATGATGGAGTTGCCTTGCTTCAGTAAAAAATTCTGTCATAATTAAATTGTTTAACCGAATAGCTCCAGAAAAGAGAAAGGCCTAAGAATATGTGTTTTATTCTTCTTGGTCTTTTTAAAGGAGAGAATGTACTTTAAAATCATTTGCTTGTAAAGCTAAGACAGAAGTGACAAAAACGTTAATGACTTCACGAGTATTTGAAAACTGAGCTGTCAGCATACCAGAAAGTTAGAAAATAAGGCACCACAGTACTTGCTAGGGAATACACCGTAAATAGCTTATGCTATGCAGGCAATATATATTATTTATGCTTAATGTGCCATGCCAATTAAGAGGCACATTTGTTTTCATCCCAAAAGGTTTATTCTGTGTTAAGTGAAAATGTCAACAAAGCCTTAAAATGTGAAGCAAGTCTTCAGAAACCCTTATTAATCATTCCCCTTGCCCTGCCCTTCAAAAAGAAGCAAATATAAACAGTTAGAAATTGAAAAAACTCTGGAGAATAATTTTGTGTGATGCCAAGCTCCTCTTGTCCTGGCTCCCACAGTGAAAGACAGGACCTTTTAATAACATGTTGTATGGGAACCAGGGACAACATGGTATTTATATGGATCGTGTCCACTGGTTGATAGGTGCTCTATGGACTGCTCATCAGCTTGATTGCCCCACCTCTGAGGCCAGAGATGCAGTGGCTGGGTGATCTCTGTGCTCCAGCTCTTGGCTGTGTTGGGATCGCAGGAGGAGAAGGAAAGTTGCCCATTTCCACGTTTGCCACAGTTGTCTGTCTGTCTGTCTGTCTGTCTGTCTTTTTGATGTTCACCGCAAAGTGTGGTTGGCAGCAGGGATAAGAGAACCCCTGCCAGCCCCAGCCCTTGGCAGACCAGTGGATCCCTGACCCCAGCAACAGCTGCAGTCACTGTCAGGGGCTGGGAAGTCTGTCTGTGCAGCCATGGCCCGTCTTTCCCTTTGTCCCTGAGCTACAGAGGGACAGAGACCATGGGGGAAGAAGCTGCAAGTATTTAGAGGCAGTAGCATCTATGTCTAGAACCTGTAGGCTGGTTCATCATAGCTTGAGATCCAGTCCTTTATTCAGCATTTGCCTCTTCCCTCTTTATGTTCTTACTGAACATAAAGAGCTGGGAGCTGGGAATCTGGGCGGTTGTTACATCCCTGACAGTCTCATTACAACCCATATCGTAAATAGACTCAAACATTGTTTTTTCTCATTTGACATATGTACATATTGACCAAAGAAAACTGTAATGTATTAAAATCAACTGCATGGGCTTGTTCATGTGATATTTCTCTCTCGTATGGTAAAAATTAATTAAAAGGCTTAACAAAGGAAAGCTTCCATGAGGTCTGCATGACTTTATGAGTTGACCCATGTTGTTCTTGTCAAAACTGGGTGCAAGACAGATTAGGGAGCTGGAGAAAGCAGATCAAGGAAACAGAGAAAGAGAGAGAAATAATAATTTTTAAAATGTAGTTGGAAGAGGCAGCAGGGGATCATCCAGTTCTTTCTCTGCCCGAAGGCAGGACCAACTATAACTATGTCAGCTTTGACAGATGTTTGCCTAACTGGTTCTTAAAAGTTTCTAATGATGACGAATTCACAATCTCACCAGATGTTATACTCCAGTGTTTAATTATCTCTATGGTTTGAAAGAATTTCTTAAGCCTAGTGCAATCACTACATGTTCTGTTTGTCATGAAAATAGGGGACAGATGTTTGTCTACCTCTTGCAGTGTTTTTATGTGCACTTGCAGACATGTTACCCTTGGTATTCTCTGCTTTATATTCAGCACGTCCCATTTATTAAACTTTTCCTTAAAGGCCATGATCTCAAGAAACGAGAATAAATAGCGATGGTTTCTGAACTATCAGCCACAATAAAACAAGCTGTATATCCCAAGCTGTGTCCCAAACTGGACACAGTGCTCTTGCCTTACTGGGCACTGGGCATAACAGTCCTGCTCAAAGAAAAGAGCAGTCCTGGGGATGTACTTTGGTCTTAGTACAACCAAATACGGCATTTCCATTTTTCATAGTGGTGTGACCTATTATCACTCCCAGTTCTGCTTCTCCAGAAGAATGGTTATGTAGGCTATTGTTTTCCTCGTCTGTTTTATCTGTATTTATACAACTCTTTATTTTTTTCTTTTTGATCCTGTATCAAACAGTGATTTTTTGCCGTTGCGTAACACGTAATTATTTTCTAACAATTTCATTATTTGCAGGATCACTTTGGACTTTCATTTTAATTTCAGTGCAGTACTTCCAGCATGCTTACAGTCCTGTGTCAGTTTGGTGTCATCTGCAGCTTGCATCCTGTGACCTGGGTTGTAAATCCAAGGATTGGACAGAAGCCACACGGACATCCCCCCGCCATATGATAAATTCTTCTATACTGACCACTCACTACTGGGCCATTAATCAGTTCTGGAAATTGATCTGGGTTGTGTTTCTATGGCTTATGGGTATGCCATAGGACACCCCAAGTTATGGATCTGTCATAATGGCACACTGCCAAAAGCCTTATTGAAGTCAACACAGGTAGCATTTGCTGTTTTCTCCATATTCATTAACCTTCCTGCTCTGCTTCAAAACAAGCTAAATTGGTTTGACGGTGCATATTTTCACAAATCCTGTTGCTCCCTAGGTGTGTGTGTGGGGCAAGGGTGTGGATGTGCATTAAGTGATTATAACTTCTTGGCATTTTATTGGCATAATAGTTCTCCCTCATTAAAAGTATTTCAAGCTTGGTTGTGTCACAGCCCTGAAAACTATCTTTCACTTTAGAGTAAATATAAAATCTCACTACACGGATAGGACAGGAAATTGTCATCCTTTCCCCAAATGTGTGAAGCTTTTACTGTGTGGAAAGAGTTAAATGCAGCCTAGTAACAGTAATCCTTCCTTGCAAAGTTTATAATAATATGACAGAGTTGAATGAAATAGCAGTTAAAAAATGTCATGTAAATCCCAGTTTACCCGTGTGACTTTTCTGAATCCTAAAGTTTTAAATATAGCTTCTCAATGAAATTTTCAAGTTTCGAAACGAGAAGTAAAAATATTTCTCTAATATCAAGATACATTTTTAGGAATACGGTTTTTTAGGCTTATTTTCCTTGAATGCAAAATAAAATGAAACAAAGTGTATTGCTCTGATTACAGAAACAGAATTGAAGGAAGGAACTCTGATCCTAGGAGTGGAGGTGTACCTGTACTTACTCTCCTTCCGTGTGCATTTACAAAAATCATTACTCCAGATTTTAAGTATCAAGATTTGAAGTAACAAATTATAGTAGGCTATAAGGAAACCTGAAGAAAGTATAAAAGCAGCTCAAAGGACAATTTGAGTTTTTTCTCTTAGAAAAATAACTGGCCTATGTATTTTTAGGATTAGATTTTTTTTTAATCCAGTGCGGGCAAAGATTATTTTAGCATTCTATTTGCAGTAAAATGAGGTTTTAGAATTTAAAAGCACAAAAGAAACACAAAGGGGCATAAAATAACACATAAATGTACGTAATGAAAGAGTGTATATGCCTTGCTCCAGCTCCTTTGAGATTCACAACAGTACATGACAGAACTCGGCGTCTGCTTATGCACTAATAACATGCTAGTGAATAGATTTTATTTGCTTAAGGCCAAATTCTATTCTTGAAAGATACTCTTTCAGAAGTCCAGTTCAGCCCTTCTCGCTCTCAAAAGTATCTGGGGAAAAATAGCTGGATCAGGTTTTATAAATACAATTTAAAAAAACCCAAAAAACCACCAAAAACAAAATCCTAAAAATGTTTGGTGCAACTATGTATGTATTTGCTCCTGTGTATTTATTTATGCAAGCCCTGTGACACTGTTTTGGTGGATTATGGGGACAGTTCTATGAATGCTGGGTCAAAGAACTTGAATTTCCTGTTCCTTTTTACTCTGTCAGTTTCCGTACTACACAGTGTCAAAAATGCCACAGTATAGGAGTTACAGCAGTGTAGCCTGATAGAAGTAAGCCAAAAAGTAAGCATGGAAGCACACATTGGAAATGTATTTGTTTCAATTGACCCAGGAGGTATAAAATACCTGTTGGCCTGCACTTTTGAGGTTATGCTCCTCTCAAAGTGGTCCCTTGAGACAAAAAAGGGATTTGTCTGTGATTTGCAAACACTATGGGAGGCCTCAGCTTCAGGTGACAAACTAAAATCCTTGATAATGATGTATGTACATTCTGACCCTTCTTTTTGTTCCAAAGGTCATGTATTCAGCATTTCAGGCAAAACTTATTCTGATGAAGCTGCATTTTTTCAAATGTATTTAACTCACGTATTAAATGAACAGCAACTACTACTTTCCTTTCTAGCATAATCTTCTGACTTAATATTTAGATTCTAAGTGCTCAGGATATGTAGGATGCCATTAAATCAGGGGCATTGAGGGATGACAAACTGGGCAGCAGATGATCATCCATGACTGTGTGCTACCATGAATGGATTAAAGGATCTAAAGACAGCCTCCAGTCCCGTGGTGAACTCTGCATGGGTGATCTGCTGTGGGAGCAGAATGAAAAGTGAAACTCCATGATTGTCCCAATGAAACTGGTGTTCCAGCCTTAGGCAGATTTATCCACAATTCAGCGGGTGCTGGTAAGTAATATTCACCTGAAAGTAAAAACAAAAAGCCCCAGCAGAAGTATCATGGATGCATAGTTTCTGACAAGTCACAGCCTTTTGAGAGCTAGCCAGACCTTTGATTATGGTTAGCTTGATTTCTGAGAGAACATTTGCCCAAATGAATGAAATGGGTGGCAAGCACAATGTCTGAAATTCTACACTCAAGTTTTTCTCTCTCTTGTTTCTTGATCAAATACGTATAAACTTAAAGAGAGCAACTAATTACTTCAGAGAAGTAGAGAAAAATAAACTGTGTTTACTTTTTTAACAAGTAAAAACAAACAAACAAAAATATATACCATAAGCTCAATCTTGAGATAACAGTACTGCAAACAAATTACCTCAAATAACCTCAGGTGAGGGAAAAAAAAAAGTAGAAATGTTCTAGAATGGTAGTAGAATGGTTCATGTTCCTAGAAAACATGAACCACACCAGAGAGCTTTAAAGTATCTTCATACACACAAAAAAAATGGTATTTATGTTAAGTAACACCAATCTAAAACCTGTCATACTACAAAACCAGCCTTATTCTCTTGTTCTTTCCCAAAGGATATTCTTTTTTATTGTTTGCTGAATAGAAAAAAGACCCTGTCTACTCAAAGGACAGTAAAAAGGAAAAAACCCGCGGGTAAGTGAGAAAGGAGACAGTTCTGACCTGAGGCCTTACTCTGCCATCACTGTGCAGCTCCCACAACAAAATAGTTGGGATATTCATATATTTAGGTATGGTGAGGTTGCTACAGCAACGTCATGTGCCACATACATCTCTTGTCGTTTTTTCAGCAGCAGCTGAATTAGTTTTAATATTTTAATAGATTTTTAAAATTTTGTAAATTTTTTACTATTATTTTTTAGAATCAAGTACAAACCCATCTGCATTTGACAACTGGTCTTGTTGCTCACAATTTATAACAAAGCAGAAACTCTTTCCACCTATCCTATACAATATTTGGGGGCAAGCCCCAAGAGAAGTGCTGTAAGCATTTACCTCTCACACACCCTTTTGTACTGTAGACTACAGTACAACTTCAGTGGGGTCTCCTGTGGTAGCTGAGGTAGACCTTCCCCTAATACAAAGTAGCTTGAAGTGACAGAGCACAAAAAGGGCATGAATCAAAGGTGGAAGAACAATAGTTGAAACAATAGAGACTTGTCAGGAATGGCTGTAGACACATTTAGTCTTGGCTGATTATTTACTAGTGAACAACAACTTTACTGCCTTGCCAGTTTGCAAAATGTAACATAGAATGTGACTCTTTGGGTCTCACCAGGTTTTAACTCCTGCTATCAAACTCTTAAAATTGAATTTCCTTCTACTAAAGACAATGCAAACTCAATTTGCATCCATTTCAAAATCAGTGGTTTTATACTGATATTTTTGTTTTCTTTTGCTTCTCTCAGTGTTTGGGCCATTATTATATATCACTGATCTATAAACCTTCATGAAGTTCTCTGAAGGCCTACATACCATCTGGTATGCTCCTCTATCACTGGCATAGCAACAAATCTGTGTCTTAAGCAAAAACAAGTCAAATGTAACAGCTCTAATGTTGCATGTAAAGCAATTCTGTATATAAATAGATTATTTTCAAATTTCTGCTGCCATTCTTAAAAAAAAAAATCTCACAAATCAGCCTTTGAAACAATAGCAGACAGCAATCTGTCATTTCTCCAGTAAGCACAAGCTGTCTAACCAGCGTCATTAGCACCTCAAAAAAGACATTTTGCCTGCCTTGCTTGCCAGGAATTCAGGATAGCTTGTTAACAATACTAATACCTACCAATTACCCAGGCTTTTCAAGTTCAAAGCACTGTAAAAACTGAAGTAATCTGCTGCAGCATTTTCTAGGTTCATGCATTCCTGTAAATGCAATGCTTTTAAAATCTGGCATGTTCTGGAGTGTTGTATTTAATACCCTTCATTTTCACTGTTTTCTTATATTGAACTTGATTTTTCTCCCAGGTTCTGGAATTCATGTCTTTTTTCTTATCTTTTCCCCCAAGGCTGGTGCTCCTGACTGCCTTGTTGAGTCACAAACACAGGCTGACCTGAGTGCATGCTCCCCTTTACACTTGCTTTCTCCTGTTTCATCCTTCTTTTCTCAGCTTTTCACACAGTACTCTTGCAGCTTTGCAGCCTCCCAGCCCATTTGTCTCTGTACATTTAACGGGGTTGTTTGACTGTGTCCTCCAAGTCAGTCAACCCACATGACTTGACACCTAGCACACGCACAGTTTGTTATCCTTTCCTCATGGAAAAAGTGGTCTAAGTCTTATCAATGAGTCCTTAACCTTTAGATGCTTATATGTGTTGCAACAAGCTTGTGTGAGGCAAGCACACCAGAGGTGCTAACAGCAATACTAAAGCTTTGCAAAGAAGCTCATGAGCTTTACGTTATGGTTATCAGGTCCCCAGAAGGACCCAAATTACCTGAGCTAAAGTAAAAGTGTCCTCATGGACCATACTTTTTCCTCCTCTAACGCACATCCAGCTTTACTTCTGATGAACCTACAAGTTTCTTTATTGCCATTTTTGGAGCAACGTGCCTTTTAAGTGGGTAGAATTTCAAGTTGGTAGGAGCCTGAGCCTGTGCTGACAGGCAAAACCCTCTCCCATTTTCACACTGACCTGCTCTTTGCATGAAAGCCCTTGATCTCTTGCTTTTTTATATGTCAACTGTGAGTTTAGCCCAGGCACTCCTTCTCCAGCACAGTTTAGTCCTCCTCAGAGGATAACCTCAGGGTATAACCTCAGATGATCTCTGAACTGCACTGTTCAGACACCAGCCAGTCTGCAAATCCACCTGTGCCTTGGCATCCACCTCTGGGGGTGCAATCACTTCTGTTCCATTTACCCTGCCACTTATTTGTATTTGGGATTAGCAGAATGCAGATTCCAACAAATTTAAACTCATCTGTTCTCCAAATTTTAGATTAATATTTGATGTGAAGGCAAGACATCTTCACTGAAGTTTGATTTCCTCCAAATCCTTTTGCTTCTCAGGTGTTTAGCTACTGCAATTTAAAAGGCAAATAACGTCAAGGGTGAAGGAACATCCTGCGAGCCCAGAACTAGAGAGATGGCATGATGGATGGGGAAGTTGCTTCTCTTTCTGTTTTTCTGTTAGCTAGCATAATCTCTCCAGAAGGTCTTTATCAGCGGCTGCACCTGGCTCCCCAGTAAAATGTTTATTCATTTCTGCCAGGCCTTGAAGCACTTTATTTCACAGGTGGCTGGTATTTGAAAGATCAGACGTATCAAGGCAGTTTCAGTACCTCTCTACCACTTCACTATTTAAGGCCACCATTTCAGCCCTGGCACGGTTCTCTGTGCAATACCAGGTAACCTCAGGCGCATTTGCAGACCTGGCTGCATGTGCCCCACGACCATAGATCCACTGAAATCCGCCATGGCAGCAGGTCCTGACCCAAGACAGCAAAACGAGGTGTCTTCCCACCTATTCTGCCAAAGGAACACAATGCTGGAAACATCTTGAGGAACCTAAGCTGAAAACTGCCCTAAATCCACACCTGAAGGATGCAGTACCAACCAGAGGGACCTGGACGAGCTTGAGAAGTGGGTCAGTGGGAATCTCATGAGGTTTGACAAGGCCGAGTGCAAAGTGCTGCACCTGGGTCAGGGCAACACCCCCGGTACCGACACAGGCTGGGGAATGAACAGATTGAGAGCAGCCCTGCCCAGAAGGACTCGGGGCTGCTGGTGGGTGAGAGGCTGGACATGAGCCAGCAATGTGCACTCACAGCCCAGAGAGCCAAACGTGTCCTGGGCTGCATCCAAAGCCCCGTGGGCAGCGGGGTGAGGGAGGGGATTCTGCCCCTCTGCTCTGCTCTGGTGAGACCCCACCTGCAGAGCTGCATCAGCTCTGGGGTCCCAGCACAGGAAGGACATGGACCTGATGGATGGGATCCAGAGGAAGGTCACCAAGATAATCAGAAGGATGGAGCACCTTTCCTATGAGGGAAAGCAGAGAGAATTGGGATTGTTCGGGATGGAAGAGAAGGCTTAGGGGAGACCTAATTGTGGTCTTCCAGCACTTGAAGGGAGCCTGCAAGAAAGATGTAGGCAGACTTTTTACAAGAGCATAGAAGTGGACAGGGCAAGGGGGAACGGGTCCAATCTTAAACACAGTAGGTTTAAACTAGACATTAGTAAGAAATTCTTTACTGTGAGAGTGGTGAGACACTGGAACAGGTTGCCCAGAAGAGTTATGAATACTGCACCCCTGGAAGCGTTCAAGGCCAGGCTGGATGGGTTTTGAGCAGCCTGGTCTAGAGTAAAACATGTCCCTGCCCACGCCAGGTGGGTTGGAACTAGGTGTCTTTAAGAACCCTGCCAACCCAAACTATTCTATGATTGTATGACCCCGTATTTTAGGGTTGTAGGTCTCCTATGATGGTCTTTTCGCGGTTCTCCAACGCGAACTTTTCAACTTGCAAGGGGGTGGCGGGGTGTGAACACGCGATGATTTGGTATCAAAAACGTTACTCGTGCGACGCCTGGAGTTGGAACCCGCAAATCTGCTTGGTCCCGGCGGCAG
>WEIT01042070.1:157379-195255 GCA_013389985.1 Dryoscopus gambensis | reverse complement strand
CTCCCAGCGCACCCCCTGGGGCCGCCCCGCTGCGCGACAGGTGCGTGTGGGGCCCGCCGCCCGTGTCCGGGGGATGCCGGCCGCCGTGAGAGGAGGAGGGAGGCCAGGGGAGCGCGGGGAAGAGGGAGAGAGGGTGGATGGACGGATGGATGGGCAGGCAGGAGCCCTCCGGCGGCCTGACAGCGTCGCTGGCCTCGCGTTTCTGTGGGAGCGCCGGCCGGTCCCTTCGCCAGCATTTTCCTGATCCGTATTAGACGGGCCCTGCCGGCTGTCTCCCCTTCCTGGCTTTTCCCACAGAAAGGTTGAGAATATGAGCCTCTACAATTTGGACCGGTTCCGCTTCGAGAGGAAGGGGAAGGGAGCGGAGCAGCAGGCGCCGTCCCCGGCGGCGGCCCGGGCGGAGGCACCTGGCGCTGCTGCCGCGGTTGGTGCCGCTGGAGGGGATGAGGATGAGGGCACGGATGACAACAGGCCAGACACTCCGGCTTCGGACGTGACAGAGAGAGCTGGTGAGTCAGGTGTTTTGCATGCAGCATGAGGACTTAATTTCTAGAAATAAAGTAATTGTTTTTTGTTTTGGTGTTCGTTTGTTTGTTTGTTTGTTCTTTCCCCCTTTGCGTGTTCTACAGATGTGTTTTTCCGTGCACACGTTTCACAACAACTTCCACGAAAGTATCCTCATTTGTAGCAGTGGACCTGTGCATTTACAGGCAAACAGTAACCTGAAATATCTTTTCTTTTTTTAACTGAGCGACTAAGCTTCAAATTAAATATTGAAAGTATGTTACATTTTTCTACTTATAAAATGTATTTACTGATACTTACTTTACGCTAACATTTCAGGGTTTTCAAGGAAGAAATGGCACTTTTTTGTCTGATAGATGAAACACTGTAGACTTAACTTTCTGAGTAGAATCCTTGGCTGATGCATTGTGGAGCATGACAGGTGAAATTCAAAAGAAAGAGAACAGTTTCTTTTCACTTGGGCCTGGTTTTGTAAAGAGGTGGGAGACCTGCTGCTGATTCTCACAAGCTGACTGTGTTAATGGTTTTGTAGTAGTGTTAGTGAAATGGCACTGCAGAAGCTTGGGTTTTTCATAGGAATAGCAAAAATTTGCTTGTGTAGTAGTGTGTTGGTTTCCTTTGGCTGTTCCTGTTTGGATCTGTTGGTTAATACTAATGGCTGAAATAACTGTCAACTGCGTAATCACATTCACCAGTAGGTCTTTCCTGTTACTGAGGGAGTAAGAGTTAAAGAGCAGACAGCATCTCCTGCTAATTCTTTGGTACTTCTCAGACATTCCGTATAACTTCTGGTATAGTTGTCAAGTTACAAGTGTTATTGAAGAGATCAGGCAGACTTTGACTATGCGTTTAGTCAGAAATGGAACAACAGTATATGTTTATGTTGTTCAACTGCGTTTCTTTGCACATGACGTTCCCTTGGTGCAAAGCAGTTTTTCACTATACGCTATCTATGTGATAGTAGAGAACCTTTCATGCACAAGGAGGAGTTCCTCTTTTAAAGCTGAGCCAAGTCAGAATTACAGGAGATGGATATTTACTCTTCCCTGAATTTTGGTTTAGTGCAGGCTGACTGTTTTCAGTTGATTGGAGTGCTCTTGTGTTTACATTAGTAAATATTAAGCGATGTTCTGTGTTAAAAACAAAACATATAAAACATGTAGGTTGCCAGTCTGGGATTCAGTAACCTGTCCACTTGCAAACAATGTTTTGGTGGCAGGGGGAACTTAACAGAAGAAGCAAGCAGCTGTTACTTCTGCCTCCTTCACATATGTCTTTGTAATGCTCGCATGGAAGAGTGGGTGCTCTGAGGAACTGCACTTTGGAACAGGTGTTCTCTTCCTGTTTGTGGTAAATCATTGTCCTGTGCTGTGGAGGAGTTACTGAGTGCAGGGGCCCTTTCTGAACTGCGAGTGTAGTTGTGAAATGATGGATGGTGCTGCTTGTTTTGTGGCTTATTTGTCTTTGTAATTTATTTTAATAATATATTTCTTCCTTTAATCTGCCTGTGGACTTCGTCAGTGTGAGCATGTAGCTAGAGCATAACTGCCAACAAACTTTAGTGCTTGTTTGTCAAAGTGCTGGTCTCCCTTGGCTTAGATTCTGCAGGGATAGGACTGTGGGGGAGAAAGGATGTAATACCCAATTTAGAGGCGTAAGCATGAGTTTAGATATAAGGTAATAAAAAGATGAAGGGCAGCCTAAAAGAACTGTAGTGCAAGGTAAGTAGTTGTGAGGAGAACTAGTGGGAGATGGTGGTGGCTAACAGTGAAACAGGGTAGAGTGCAAGAGCAGGCAAAATTACAGCAAGTATCCAACTGAAATAAGCATCCATGGACACAGATGCTGGTGTAGAACTGGAGTACTAATTAACATTTAAAATTGAGATGTAGTAGTAGTGCTCTGCATATACACAATGCTTCATCCTTTGCAGATACCGAGTGTTTAAAGAAGAGTGAGTTTAGCGACTTTTTCTCCCACTTACTTGCACAGCAATGTTGTGTAACCTATTTAAAGAATTAACAACCTTTTAAGAAATTAAGTCACATTTCCTACATCTACAGAAGTTAACCAAAAATAAAACACTCAGATTTTGTCTGAATTATATCAGGCACTTAAATGTTACAGAGAATACTAGATTGATTAGCACATGCCTGTCTTCCTTGTTTCCTAATTACTGTCAGGAAGACAGAATTTTTCTTGTTTTGGGTCAAATAAAACAATTAACTTTTTTGTTGCTGTTGCTGTTACTGAATTGTCATGGAGAAGGCCCAAAGATGGGTTTATGGCGCTGCGTGCTCTCTACTGCTAACTACACCAGCAAGTCACACTGTGGAGTTGTTCTGTACAAGAAGCAGTTTACACCAAGTTCACCGAAAATAACTTGGCCTAATGCTCAATGGATCACGTGAGGACAGCAGTTACTCAGATTTCTTCTGAAGACAAACAAAGCCATTAACAAAATACTAGTACAAGAAACTGGGGAAACAAGAAGAGGGTGATCTTCACTTATACAAATAAAAATGCCATTAAGTAGCTGATGACTTGGGGTTTTGTTTTATTTCCTTTGGTATCGTGCAACCACAGTGTGTATGTAAAAAGAATTTTAAAATACAACTTCTTCCTTCAGGAGTACAAATAGTTCGGTATAATTTCCAAGAGATTTCTTCAGATTTCTCTTTTATCAAGTGCCCTGAAATATGCATCTAACAAAGTGATATGATTGTCTAAATGTCAACCATCTTCAAAAAATATAGTCAGATGATGTCTATTGTGTCATGAACCACCATTATCTTTTCAGCTATGTTTTTTAGTTTTGTTTTCCCAGAACAAACTAATATTGTTAGATTGTTCTGTAGCCCATTTATGTCTGTAGGTCATGCTTCTTGTTGCTTTGTGTTGAACACGCGTCCCTTGTGCTTTAATAAGCAATTTGTGATGTGATGGCCTCAAGAATTGGTCATCTTTGTACACTTGTCTGTATTCAGAATTACACAGGCCTGCAGTGATTTTGCAGCCAGGTTGTAGGGAATAATTCTGAACGGCATCTAACTGAGGGATAGATGTCAACTCTGGGGACAGTTATCAAAATATACCTGGAAAGATAGCTAAAAGTTGGAAAAATATACTGGAGTGGCTTACTACAGTTTTCCATACAAATTAGTATTATTTACTGAATAGTTTCTCTTAGTCTGTGAAGGAAACAGTGAAACATCTTCTTAATTTACATGTAGATGTTTTTAATTATGTAAATAGCTGGGTGTATTAAAATAACAAAATTATCCTACACAGTTGTAGAAATGGAGCAGAACCGTACCGTTAGAAAATGAGAATAATTAGCAACATGAATTTCAATGTGAGATTTGTATTCAAATCTCAAAAAACATGCTTACTAAGCTTCAACAATGAATTGAAATAAAAGTTGTAGAGAAAATTAAAGTACAGTTTATAACCCTGCTGTTGATGGCGGATTTTGTTGCTATCCTCTGTGTACTGTTTGAATATGTATCCCAAATGACTACACTTTGAGATTATAATGCTGAGAGTTCACTTGCACTGAGACTGCTCTTTTTCTTCTGTCTGTTGTCATTTTCTCTAGGATCTGAGGAAGCCCTGTCTTTAGCTTATGTCTCAGTTCACAGACTGTAGTTTTACTTACAGTATTCCTGGAAAAAAGTGATGACTGTAGTACCTAGTGAAGTTTTCTAAGGGTTCATGGAAAGATATGTTGAAGTAATCATCATTTTAAAAGGGCCTCTTTAAGAAGCACCTTAAAGTAATACTGACATTTAGGATCATTTTAGCCAATGGAAAAGACTTTCCTTTGAAAATGAAATACTTACTAGCTTGTAGATTTCAGCAGCTTGTGTATGATACTGCTTTCCAAAACTAGGTGGAAGTTACTTCTATTTGACAATGCTTGTTGGACAGTGTTAGTAAATGTGGTAAGCCTCTAAGTAGTGCCTCAGTTTTTGCTTTGGTTTTAGCTTTGTTTTCACTTGGGAGAGAAGAAGCTGGCTTTCTCAGAGTGTGATGTATGATTTTTGTAGGAAGTTATGTTTAGAATTAAAGGGAAGTGTATTCTCTTTTTATGATAGCAAAAGTTGGTTGTTGTTGGGTTTTGCTTTTGATGTTAATGTGTGCATGTAGGGATACTTAGGAGTGTTCCTATTTCTGGCCTTGGAGTCCAATACAGGTCTTATGATTGCAGGCATTCCTTAACAGTTCTTTTTAATTGCTTGTAATCAGAAAATTCTGCCTCCAACAATTACATGTTGTGGCAATAACTTTAATCTGTTACTACTCTACAGGGTTACAGTTTGCTTTAAATATGAAGACTCCTTATTACCTGTGTGACTTCTGCTTCCCCCACTTAGTAAGGGACTCTGTTCTGTGAAATAGGTGGAGCAAGGGGAGAAGACTGGGCTTTTTTTTTTTTTTTTTTTGAGGGNTTTTTTTTGAGAGGGAGAATGCTTTTTTTTTCCCAGGTAACTCAGCATGTTATAGATATGGGTGTTAGAAGCTGTCATGAAGACTGGACAGTAATTGCTAAATAAAGTAAAAACAAAATGAGAAATCACAAAGTGAAACAGTAAATACTCTTTATTTAAATAGAAACCTTGTCTAAGGTTTATACTGTAAAGAATTACTTTTAAGACCATCCTATTTTTGTAAAATTTCCTTGTGTTTTGTTGTAAAATTCAGTAAGGATGTCTCTTAGCAAAGTTGTCATGAGTATCTGTCATTTCTGTGTTATGCTGCTTGCAAGGGGAATATGTTTAGAATTTAGTCTAACCTACAAGGCAAAGATCCATGAAAACTGCCTTGATCAGTTCTGTTAATTCAGAATAGATGTGAAATTTTCGTGTTTCTTACAGACCTGTTTTGATAATCAGTCACATTTTTTTAATGCATTTTGTATTTCTGTCCTACTGTGATGGCCCTTGCCCTGATAACCCAAAGGTCTCTTTTGCTCCTCTCCTGTATTCGTCTAAAAACTTAATCAGTTTTCAGATGAAGCAACTGCATCAAGGACAGCACGTCTCCTTCCTAAAATAGACAGAAGAAGGTACTGCTGAGGAAGCTTCCGTCGCTAACGTGTTGGTCTTGGATGCAGGGAGGTCTGTCTTGGAACAGTGTACTACAGCTTCAGAACTAACAATTTTTAGGCATTCCTAAACTTACATGTGAATGGGCTTTTCAAAATAACAAGATTAATTTGCAGAGTGAGACTTTTGCCTCTTCTAAAAATCATTACCATAATCCTCTATTGTGATTTGAAAGTGATAGAAAAGGTTTAGATTCTTATGATAACTAAAATTAGGTCTTTTATCACAGATGAAGGAATTAAACACCATGTAACTCCTTTCTGCATTTGACTATCAGATGAATTTATTCTAGTTTCATCTGCGTCTACTGTCTGCTGGCAAATCAGCTTCGAAAACTGACGTTACACTCTGTAGTTATTTGACTCAGCAAGTTTCTGCATTAGTGAATGGAGGCAGAAGAAACTACCTTTACTTGCAGCCAGAACTTTGCGGTTCCAAAGTTAGCAGCACCACTGGTGTTTAGTTTACAGGCACATGAGAAAGGATGGATGTGTTAGAAGAGGATACCTGTGATACTTTCTTGCATTATCAGGATTTAGGATCTTTTTATATGAAGACTTACACTGACAGTAGCATCACTAAAACACAACTTTCCCAGAAGTTTGTAGCTGACTTTCCTGTCCCTTATCCTGGATTTTTCCTGTGTGTGGCTAAGGTCCCCTTGCTGAGGAATCTGTTCAGTGCAGGTAGCTCAGTGTGTGGCTGCGGGTTGAGCTGTGGCGGGGGAGAGCCCCCGGGGAGAGGCTGGGAACTGCTGACGCACTGCACAACAAAGGGCCCAGGTACGAGTGTCTCAGCCAGGGGACTGGGACACTCAGGAGCTGATGACTCCAGACTTCCCCACACTTAGACTGTGAGGCTATAAAAGCCCAGGATTTTTTTGTTTGGGGGGCTCCTCAGAGGTACCGGCTTGAGCTGTGATTTTGTTTTTGCACCATGATTAAATGAT
This sequence comes from Dryoscopus gambensis, assembly GCA_013389985.1. Lineage (NCBI taxonomy): Eukaryota > Metazoa > Chordata > Aves > Passeriformes > Malaconotidae > Dryoscopus > Dryoscopus gambensis. Next base: position 188,673 of record WEIT01042070.1, on the reverse strand, counting down.
ATTGGGGATCTGGACATCTGAGACTCTCCTCTTGGAAACCTGGTGTGACTGTCTGAGTGAGGCATGTGTAGCTGCAAAGGGGTCTTGGTCCTAGCTCAGGTGCTGCCAGAGCTGCTGCTGGATGGTCGGATAGGGAAATTTCTTAAACAACCTGAAGTCTTAAAGTTTCAGTGATTGCTTTTTTGAACTTTCATTGAACCCTTCTTGATGTTTCCTCATAGGCACTGAGTTACATTCACCTGCATCCCTTTAACCACTATTAAGCCCCATTTTAAAGTTGTTTTCTTCTTTTTCTGTAGTGTTCTCGGTAACATTTGGTACCATATTTTTTTAGTTTATCAAGTGCCTTTCCCTTTTAAAGCCTGTGCAGTTTCCTTTGTCAGCAAATTGCTTGTACTTCTAGGATTTATCTCCTTTTTCCATTCATTCAGTGCTGCCACAGTGTGTTATTGTAAATTTATTTTCCACAAGATTTCTTTCATATAGAAAATGCTCTCTGCAGCTGTCATGTTCTCTGCTCCGTGCATCAGTCTTTCTCTCGTCAGTCATATGCTGATGTTTCTATCTGTGTTCTGATCAGCCTGAAAGTAGTTCAGAGGATTTTGCTCATTATTCATTTATCTAAAAAAAAATCTTTATTTATGTATTTATTTATAAGTAGTTATTAACTTAAAAGATGTATTCTCTTAAACTTTGTAGTATAAAAATTGTTTGTTTGATGTAAGAGAGCTGAAGATCCTTTGCCAGGTAAGTTCCCACTTTAAGGAATGTAGCTTACAGGAATTTTGTATGCATAAGAATGTGACTTCTCTTTAAGTGGCTGTTGTGTCTGTGAAAGAAATCACAGCTACCTGATGCTCTAAGTACAAATAAATATTTGAAGTCATAAGTCCTTGTCTTCTCTTCTCTCTCCTATTGAAACGGCTTGCACAGAGTATGCCGCTGTCCCAGAAACTCCTGAAGCTCAGAGGACAATGAAAGAGTCTTATTTCAAGCACCAGCGAGGGGTGCAGTTCCTCAACATGTCTGACAGCGAGGATGAAGAGCCAAGAAACAACAATGCTGCTGAAGAAACCCACGCTCCGAGGGCAGAGGCGGCCTTAATGTATGCTTTGAGCCAGCTTTCTGTAGTGTCTCTGCACCCCCTTGGGGTGTTCTAAGTTGAAATACTGAATTGAAAATCAGAGCCTAGGTTGGGTTCTGGTTTACTCCTTTGGGATTCAGCTGCCCCTAACTAAACTACTGGATTTCCAGGGAAGAAGTATCCAGCTAAAACATTTTTTCAGAGGGAAGAGTTCTGTGATGTTAAAATGTGTGATGTTTGTTCATTTATACATTTGTGCCTTTGGCCTTCTGGAATCCTTTTAGTGCACCTTGAGAACTTAACCATAAAACACTTGCTTTACTAATTTTAAACTGTTGGAGTTGATTTTTTTTGGTATATGAAGCTATATTTGACAGGGAAGCATGTAGAGCTTCAGTGTGTAGTTTAAGTTCCTGAGGTAAACTTAAGTATGAGTTGCATGGTGTGTTTCCTATGCATAGTGAAAACTATTTCTTTCTTAAGTGATTTGGAAATTTGTATTTTTGAATGTGCTGGGAGGGAAGAGTCACTGTGCAGGAGTCACTTGTGTGTGTGCTGGAAAAGCGGTCTTGATACAGCTACAGGTCTGTGTGGTAATTGTACCCTCTAGATGTTCTTGTGCTAAGCAAAACAAGATGGCTTAACCTGGTTTTTTGATAGGCTAGTTGAATTAATCTGCAGAAAACTTTTGTGGGAATTGCAGCCTTAACAGGTGTAGTCTCTTGTCAGGTTTTCAGTCCTACACAGACCATGGAATTACTGAGGGTTTACAGCAGAAGAGAAATAATGCATTTTCCTGCTGCTATTGCCTGACATTCTGATGTTGTGGGATTTTTTTTTTCTTAGGGCTTCTCCCCCAAAGTTTCAACTTAAGGCAGCTACTTGAAAAGGAGAAAAAAAAATATTAGCAGTTACAAGTGAGCTCCTGTTTCTGCCTGTGATTTAAGTTGTAGATTGTGCAAGGAGACAGAGGTGGCCAGCTGGTTGCATGCACCGAACTGGCTTGTGTGCAGTGCTGTGTAAATGTGGTTACTCTGCTTCTGGGATGAATCCCACCTGGAAGCAGTTCAAGTGGTTTTGTACCATGTGGAGCTGATGCTGATAAGCCACGCAGGATGCAACTTGCAGACCCACTGCTTGCTATTCCTGTACTGTGTTGCGATTACTGGGAATGAGAGATGGACAGCACGGTGACTCCTCGTGGGATTGATGAACATGAGGCTACATCCTCTTGTACTCCTCAATATTCCCGTGCAGCCACCCAGCACCTCAGTGCCCGACACTTTGGCCCAGTGTGCTGGCCCAGGTGCTGATCGGTGTGTACAGAACCCACTGAGCTGTCTCACAAGGGGCTCTTCTGGTTGAGCTAACAAACAAATTTGAGAGTATGGCAGGAGTTAGCTGGGATCTGTCCAGGCTTAGGAGTTCTGGCTTGTGCTGAATTCTGGCTTTGCACAGAATCAGTCAATTCAGTGTCTGCATTGTGCATTTTAGTGCATTTGTTACCTAGTTTGGGGGTTTTGTGGGTTTGTTTTGGTTTTTACTTCCCTTTTGCAGAGTATCCCAGCTTCCCTCATTCTCAACAAGGTACAGAACAGAAAGCACGCAGTTTAGAGGAGAAAACACATCTTTCCTAAGAGAAAGTGCCACAAGTTTTGCTGCCAGAGAGTCACTGTCTGGACTCTGTTGGAAAAAAAGCAGAATCTAACATAAGGTTTTGTGGGTCAGAGTTGCTTAGCAGTTAAATGAGTGTTTCTTTATCCTTGATAAGAATGTGATTATACACAGAGGACAGGATTTATGATGTATGCAACTCTGGATTTGTTGACAAGTGTCTAGATGTTATTCCCTGATAGGAAAGGATAAGATAATTGCAGTGTTACCATTTTCATTTGGATTAATTTTCTTTTTTATATGCACTTTTTAAAAGAAACCCTCTTCCTTATCGAGGCAAAAAGATAAGAGATATGCCAACAGAATTGTAATATGGCATTTCATTAAAGCTTTTTTTAAAGTGGAAGTAGGATTCATGTTTTGGGGCTTACAACTCAATGCCTTGGTGGACTGAAGAATAATTTGGGTTATCTCTTATTATTTCCTTACTCTTAAGAGGCACAACCAGAGAGTCCATGCAGCTGTGTGTGCCTTTGGAAAATGGAGAAAAGCATTCTGTGAACAGTCATCTGTGTGTATCTTTTATGTAATTGGCATGTAACTATTTTTTTTTCCAGAATTCTATTGCAATCTGCCTGTTGCAACTGCTAAAGAAAGATATAGTGAGAAAAACAATGTTTATTTTTAATCTTTTTCTATATGTATGTAGAGAGACCTGCAGGCAAGCCTTTCTGATGGTGAAATCCCTATGAAATGGCAAACTCCATACAGTTAATTCATTTTCGTTCCCAAAAGGAGGTTTTTACATGTCTATGGTAGGAAGGAGGATGGGAGACCTGTGCTAAGGTTCAGTCTCAGCTGTGCAGCTCAATATCCTGAAAGATACGTAGGGGTTGCTTTTCGTGCAGATTAGCTGTAATAATCAATCTTTCAGTAAATTAAGAACACTTTTTTGAGAAAGGTTCACCCCTATTTATACATTTAAGATGCTGCACAAGGAACTTTGAATTTTCTTTCTCAGTGAGCTGAGAACTAGGACAGAGAGTTGATACTGCACCTGAAAAGTGTTTGCAAAGAACCTGATCCACATCTGTTTATCTGTTGGGCAAATAAACACTAGCAGGGCTGTTTGAGGTAAACTTGGGGTAGTCTGATGTAATTCAGGTAGCTGAAATGATGAACTGTATTAAGGTGGTTGTTGCTAAATTATCAAGTAACCTTTTATAGAACAATATGAGGGTAAGTCGTGGCATTTCCCTGGTCTGTTCTTCCTTTTTTCTTCCCTTTGCCAAGTTGAAATTGTTTAGTGCAAAGAGGAGACTGTACTTTATACGTGCCTGACTTTGTCCCAAGTAGAGGTATCCCTTTGGATACAAGTTGGTTCAGTGTTACTGAATGCATCCAAATGCATTTTATGCAATCCTGTTGGGTTTAGTTTACAATAATGTTCTGCTAGAGTAAAACATTCATAAGCAAAAATAAATTTTAATTCTTTTTTTCTTCCCCTGTACATTGTAGCTCTGAACAGTCTGATGATGATGACCAGCCAGAAGAGGAACTGCCCCAGCTGGCACTTGTAAATGGTGGGGATCAGCAGCCAGCTGTGAAGGAGGATGTAGAGGAAGATACCAGAGACTCAAAGCTGCAAACAATGAAGGAACTTTTTCCCCAAAGAAGTGACCAAGAATTATTAAAAGTAATAATGCTCAGTTCTTTGATTTATTTTGATGATTATTTTATAGTATTTTATAGGCAGTGTTTCTAAGCCTCTGGCTTCATTACAGGGTACAGTCTTGTGGTGGGTTAATGCTGGTCTGGATGCAGGTGCTCACTAAAGCTGCTCTGTCACTCTGCTTCTCAGCTGGACAGGGAAGAGAATGGAATGAAAGACTCATGGGTGGTGATAAAGACAGGGAGAGATCGCTCGCCAGTTACTGTCACATGCAAGACAGACTCAGCTTATGGAAAAAGTGTCATTTATTACCAATCACATCAGAGTAGGGTAATGAGAAATAAACCCAAATCTTAAAACACCTTCCCCCCTACTCCTCCGTTATTTTGGGGCTTAACTATATTCATGATTTTCTCTACCTCCTTCTGCCCACACCAGCGGTGCAGGGGAATGGGATGTGGGGACTGCAGTCAGTTCATCAGCCCTCCTCAGGGGCAGGACTCCTCACACCCTTCCCTTGCTCCAGAGTAGGATCCCTTTCCATGGCACGCAGTTCTTCGGGAACAAGCTGCCCCATTGTGGGTCCCTTCCACAGAGTCACAAGTCCTGCCAGCAAACCTGCTCCAGCATGGGCCCTTCTCTCCACGGGTCCTACAGGAGCCTGCTTTCAGTAGGGGTTTCCCACGCAGTCCCAGCCTCCTTTGGACATGCACCTGCTCTGCTCTGCTGTCCTCCGTGTGCTGCAGGTGCATCTCTGCTCCACATTGGACCTCCATGGGCTGCAGGGGCACAGCTGCCTCACCGTGGGCCTCACCACGGGCTGCAGGGGAGTCTGGTGCCTGGAGCACCTCCTCCCCCTCCTTTGCTGACCTTGGTGTCTGCAGGGCTGTTTTGCTCTCATGAGGTCTCTCTCTCTCTCCTGCTGCTGGTGTGTTGTTCCTCCCCATATCCCTCCTCCCCTTCCTCTTAACTGTTACCTACTGGTGCTGCTGCTGTCACTGATGGACTTGGCCTTGGCCAGCAGCAGGGCTCCCTTGAATGTGAGAGAAGCTTCTGGTGGCCCCTGCCACTATCAAACCTGGCCATGCAAACACAGTGCAGCTCTTTATTGTTATTTTGTTAATAGCAAAAGGGCAAAAGTAACATTCATGGGGAAGTAACAGCTGTGTACCATTTCCACATACATGGGAACTTGGGTATCTGTAAAAGTGAATATATAGACACACACACTTTAAATAAACACCTTTAGGTAAAGTTCAGCGACAGTGAGCTCCAGTGTATAGAAAATTTTTCAAGTATTTCTTTGTTGTGACATTTAAGCTTAATTATGGCTGTCTCAGTTGATAACTTATGGTAACTGCTGTTGTTGGAATGAGCTAACTGATTAAATGCAGAAGGTGTGAAATCATTGCCATCTTCTCCAGTGGGTGAAACACTGCATCCTTGCATTTATGATATTTAACATGCAAAGACTTTAGTACTTCCAGTGAGGTGAAGGGTAGGTTTGAACTTACTCTAATTTATTCTGATTATGCTGACATGTGAACGTGAGAAAGCTCTTGGCCATTGTCCAGTGTGCTGTGAGATATGGTAGCTTATTACAGTAAAACACCTTTAGTACAGTACAAGGTATTTTTAGCAAGGTTATTTTTCAGTGTTAATATGTGACTAGGTTTTCACTAGCTTTAATTTATAAAGCTAAATGTGTTTAAATTCATCTGTAAAGTTTCCTGGTTGTTGAAATGGCATTGAAGAAATACAGATGTTTTACTGGTGCTCCATGCTGAGTGTTTTGTTTTCCAGTGGATCAAGCTTTATGCTTAGGCTCCCTTTATTTTAGGAAGAACAAAAGGGTTGCAAATAGCAATTTTGAGTTTTTCTCCTGAACATTGTAATTTAAATTTATATTGTATATATCCAGAATGGGAGTTTTTTCAGTTTTTGGCTCCCTAGAATTTTTTTGATTCAAAGACTGATAAAAGTTTATTGGAGCTTAGTAACTTGCTGTAAATGCGATGTGGTGTGTCTGACTGCTGTTTTGTGGCTTATCTCCTGAGCAGCACATGGGGCCGGTGGTGCTTGTTTTCAGCAGAATGCAATCTAGCTCCTGATAGTTCTGCTTCAGCAGGACTCTGTAGGAAATGGAGGCTGTGCAGATTTTTTTCTGCAGTTACATAGCTGAAACATTTTGAAGGAGGACCGAGGAATATCTATTGTTCCTTCATGAAGGATCTGGAGCAGGCTGTCCTGACAAATATGACACAACTGATGAAGGCTATTAAGGAAAAATCATGAACCCTCTGAAAAGGAAGTTGTGCCATTATAGCAAAATTTTAAGATGCTGTTTCCAAATGTGGACTGATACTGGGGAATCAGGATCCCTCATAACTTCATTTTTTGTGGATTTTGTTTTTCATATTTATAGGGTTTAGGCCATTTGCTTTTGTTGCAGTTACCTCACTTGCAGAAAGCCTTCTAAAAGTCTCAGCAGGCAGTTTGTAAAACAGATCTATGTTGAGATTACGTGTAGATGCTGAAAGAATCTAGGACTACAAGGATGTATGGATAAACCTTGAGGCACATTGTAAGTTTCATGCATGTACTTACAGGAAATGGACCAGTGCAACATAATGGTATACAGATACTGTAGGAGTTAATAAATTAGGGGGTTTGAATCATCTTGTTTTGTGATAGTAACATTGAATAGTCTTTGAAAAAAAGCGTTTAAGTAAATCTGCTGGTTATGTTTGTGAAGTAGGGAAGAAAGCAATGATAAATGACATTGCATTTAAAATGTTTACAGGATGTGTTTTAAAGTGTTTCCAAATACAGCTTCTGTGATCAGTCCAGCTAATTTGGTACCTCTAGATTTCGCTCGTGGATTTTATAATACCTGTATGTTTGGGGGTTTTTTTTTAAGGTGTTTTCCAGTCACAACTGATCCAGCATTGTTGTCTTCTGTTCAACTGGATTAAGTTTCTCCACTTAGCAGTTGCCTTTTTTTTTGTTTTGCAGCTGATAGAATCGGCATGCACAATGGATGAAGCAGTAGCTGCTGGTTTGAAGCTCAATGACAAAGGTATGTTTAACAAAAAAAACCCCACCAAACAAAAAACAAAACCCAAACTTGAGAAGCTGTAGCTAATTCAGTGAAATTGTTGGGAGATATTTAAAAATTGGTAAAGCTTATCCTAGAAGTTACAGTATTGTTTGTTTATTGTAGTAACACAAAACTGAATTTACTGGCTTTGCAGGGAGAAAGCTGAAAAGAGAATGTGGACCAAAATCCGTAAATAAGACAAAAAAGGGGAATTTTTTCTGTGAAGGTCAGGGTTGCTTTGCACACGGGTTCTTAAGTGATTCCTGTTCTTGCTGGTTGCTTCTTTGCCCAGGACTTGAGGCAGATAGTAATGGGTTAGCAGTAGTAATTTTAAAGGTTCTAAGTGAGCAGTCTGGTAGTATGGAAAGCATATACTGGAGTATGTAGCTGTTAATAAGTAGTTATTGTTTGTATCAAGGCCCATCACAGTTTTTGTTCAGGTTGCTTTCAAGACTTGCTTGTAATTCTCAGTAAGAACTGTTAGTCTTAAACATTAGATTCCCTGGGTTCTCTAGCAAAACATCACCCAAACCATGCTTTTGAACCCTCAGAGCCTGTTTAGGGGTGTCTGTTCTGCACCTCAATTTATGCAGTCTCATACTGCTACCAGAACAAAGTGAAACAAAAAACCCAACAGATTTTGTGGGAGTGTGATGTAAGTGTTAGACATGTAAAAAGGTCATAATTCTTAGGCTTTGGGTTTGTTTCTTGACATCACCCAAGTTTGGGGTTAAGTCTTGTCTTATATTAATATATTTTTGATTTGTTGGAGTTGGTCAGGGAGGAGTGGAATGTTGGTATTATAGAAAGCAGATCATCCATCTGTTTATAGTTCAGTTGTCCATGGTTTTTCTAAGAGATCTACATGGAAATGATGGAAAAAGCTCTTTATGATCACTCTTGATTATTTAGTTGGTTTGAGTGGTTCATGCATCTTTTCATGCAGTATCCTGTGGATTTGGAAGCAATATGTCTAGGAGGAAGCGTATATTCCAGTATGTCTTGGAAGCATATGCTGAGGGAGAACTGTTTTACTCCTCTATCTTTTTACAGTACAAAATTTTTTGCTTATTTAAATCCCCCTGTTGTACTTACCATAATTTCATTTTCTTTTTTTTATATAAAAGTGCAAAGATTTTTTACAATTTCCAAGAAGCTTTAAGAACATTCAGGCTAATTTGAGTGAGGGGATGCTTTTGTGTTTTGTGTTGTTCAATGGGGTTTTTTAACCAACCAAACCGTTTTTGAGTTTTATCACTGTGTGCGTGATCAGATTCTCTAGATGGGAATTCATGTATGCTGGCAATAGGAAACAAGGCTGGCATGTTTTGAGAAATACACTGAGTGCTGCTGTTCCTGGAAGACTGATTACTTTTCAAGGATTTTGATTAATATTAAACCAAATTAAGCTACTATATATCCTTAAACTTTGTTGCGGTTCACAGTGTTTGAACTAAATCACTTTGATTTCTGGTATGTAGGCCCTGCCTTTTGGCCGTTTTTGTGTTGATCTAAGAATGTTGTTTCACATCCTTTTAATATGAGCCCACAGAAAAATCTTCTTGGCAGCAAAATTCTCACTAATCACAGCTGTTGTATAAAATATTTAGTTAGGAGTAAGCATGCCTGACAGTGATGGTATAAATCACCTCACATTTTTTAAAAGTTGAGACACTACTGAACATCTGCTTTATCTGTGTCAATTTGAGATATGCTTTACTTGTTGTGAAATGTTGACTCTGAGAGGTCAAGGCAAGGTACAGTTTTGCGAAGCGCGGCTTTGTGAAAAAAGTGTGACCATGATATCCTTGAATTTTTCTGTCCTTCCAAAATGACAAAAATCTTGTATGTACAGCTTGAATTCAATAGCTGTGTAGAGCTAAAACAAGAAACAGTGCTGATTTTTTAAAGGTATGAAGATTAGATGTGACACATTGAAAATACGTGAGTGAAAGATGTGAAGTTGTAGTAATACCTGTTGCTTGTGATTTGGTTTTAGGGTTGTTTTCTGTACATCTTGAAAACCACAACAGCGGTGGAGGTGCTTCTGAGCTGAAGCCTCATGTAAATCTGTCTGATATTCACTGCTTTTCGAGCAGTCAGAAATCACTATTTTCTGTTACCATGATGGGAGAAGTCACAGTAATAAAAAGGGGTTTTTTGTTAGAGGTAGCAGCAAGTAACAGGGGAAGTAATTACAGATGCTCCTGTGAAGTCTGAGACCTTGGAGCTGCTTTTCTCATTGCTCATAAGTTACAAAATTTATGGGGCGAACAAGGATTCCTCTGGAGGGCCTGGTGTGCCCTGCCTGCACTCCAAGGATGATTCCTATCTAACAGAGTTTCTTTATCCCATCAGCTGTATACTCCCCTGGCACAGGAAGGAAAAATTAAGTGTACTTTGCAAAGTGAATGTCTTAGAAAGTTGGGATTTTTTTGTCATTTGCAAATGTGGTGTGTTTCCAAAGACCACAGGTGGATTTTTAAATAATTTCGTGTTAATAGGTTTCTGAGACCATGGTTTTCCAGATCCTTTGTTTCAGTTCAATTGCGTCTAAAATTGCTCATGATGGGGCTTTCTTTGAAGGCTATTGAGTGCTAACCCCATGACCTAAAAGCAGGAAAATCTTTTAAATACTCATATATCGAGCCCACATCTTTTTTAGGGCAAAGAGGTTTGCAGAGTCACTGTTCATATTCAGAATTATCCATCCTGAATACAGTGTTACTTGAGCTTAAGAAATAATAGCATGAGGCCTCCAAGGACTTGTGCTTGACCCAGCAGCAGCCTGACAGTTCCCAGTTTGGCTATCAAGACAACCACACATTTCTCAGGCTTAAGCCAGTGGCCTGCGTTTTTCTGGCAATATTGTTTAAATTAGGTCTCGGGCAGAAAGGTCAGGGTCTGAATGGTGAAGGAGAGCCTCCACTGGCAAATTCTCTGGATGCTTTGAACTGTGCCTCGTGTATATATTGTGGCCTTCCAGTACAAGAAAGATGGAGAGGCACTATTTACAAGAGCATGGAGTGACAGAAAAAAGGAGGAATGGCTTCAGATTGAGAGGGTAGGTTTAGATTAGAGATCAGGAAGAAATTCTTTACTGTGAGGATAGTGAGGCACTGAACAGGTTGCCCAGAGAAGTTGTGGATGCTCCATTCCTGGAAGTGTTCAAGGCCAGGTTGGATGGGGCTCTGAGCAACCTGATCTAGTGGAAAGTGTCCCTGATTACAGCAGGACTTTGGAACTAAGTGATCTTTAATGTCTCTTCCAACCCAAACCATTCTATGATTCTGTGATATTTTTACCTATATATATATCTCTCTCTCTCAATACATAGAGTTTGAAAAAATCTTAACAACGTTTTCTGATATCTCTTACTAGATCCTTAATTTAAGGAAGAGTTGCTAGTACTTTTCTTTGGAATGTTTTAATGACTTTTTTTTTTTCAGTATTTATGTGTCACTTCTCTGATGTCAGAGTGCATGCCTATAGTCAAAAATTTATTTGGAAGTATTTCCACACAAAATGTCTTCTTGTACAAAGATCTGGCTATTTAATGTTCCAGAGCTAAAACTATTTTGATCATCTAGACAGTCTTCTGGACTGGAAAGCAAGTGTGCTGTGTGTGTGTGGGTGTGCTGACTCACTGGTCTCCCGGGTCAGGCTGGGAGGGCAGGTTGGCCAGAGACACTGGTATTGGACACCCGAGCTCTACAGCACTTACTGTTCCAGAAAAGACCTAACTTCCAGTACGGTTTCAGATCGTGCACTAGGAATTTTCACAATAATTTGTTCTGGTAATGCTGCTTCAAGCCAAGCTGGTGTGCAGAAATACTGGTAACGTGTTCTTGCCTTCATGAGCTGTGCACAGCAGCAGTCTGGAAGTGCACCTGGCTGGGCAGGCCTTAATGCTGAGATGATAATCTCTTGATAATCACCAGGGCCCAAAGATAGTCAGAAAGGTATGGCTCATGTGGACTATTTGTAAATGATAACGTTATCACAGACTTAATATGCATAGTTTTCTTTCAGACATCTGGATTTAATGTTGAAAAGCATTTGGTAACTGCTCCAGTGTGCACCTGAGCCAGAAATCAGTCATCAGCACTTCCAGATTGGCAGTGATGTACATATTCCAACACACAGATGGGGTTCAGCCTGGAAGAAACACCAGCTTGAATAAAAAACAGAGACAGATAGACCTTTATGCAACTTGTGTGTAAAATCATGTGGCATTTATGAAAAAAGAACAATAAAATGCTATTTCAGTTGTTATATAGGAGATTACTTGATTAATTGCTAGACTGCTAAACAAAACTTAGAGATAAATAAACCTGTACCTTCAAGCAGCTGCTTTGCTTCAAGTTTCAATGTATCTGTGGTCTGTAGTAGGAGACTCCTATGGAGACTGTAAACATCGTGCAGGTAACAAGTAGCTACTACACTGTTGTAGCAATTGAGATATCCTACAGTTTGGGGGTGAATTTAACTAAAGGAACTAATTCTTCTTGTCCATCTCACTTCTTTTTGAAGCTCCCTCTGGTAAAAGGAAACTAAGAGATTCTCCCACAAATTGCAAAACCAAAAATGAGCAAGTTGCAAAAAAGTCAAAAGCTAGTTATGTAAGTACTGTGTTTTTTCTCTTTGTGCATTGTAAGATAAATGGAATTACCTGACTTGGTCAATGACAGTGGTGTAGTTTATCAGAAAATCCAGTCAAATCAGATCTTGCCATCTGAATGAGTTTTTTGTACTTTTTTTATTGTCAGTATTCTGAATGGAATTACCTGCTTTGTTCTTTAGTGCTTGTGGATATGTATCACACCACTGCTTTGGGGAAGTGGTTGAAGGCAGGTAGCAGTATGTGAGGCTCTGAGCACCAGTCAGTTTTTGTGAACATCAGTGGGAATTGCAGGCTCTGGATCACTTTGCCTCCTCAGGTCATTCCTTGTACATATGTTAACATAATGTCCTCAAGCACATAAAGTTAACATCTTTTGCTACTGCTATTCTTTGTTACAGAGGTAATGTTGCTTACATATTTGAAACTAAGACTTAGGGAGATCTTTAAAATAATGAACTGATTACGTTTAAAGGACTGACTACTTTGACCTCTTCTAGTAAATGGGAGCTATGTCATGAACTTGCAGGGTTTTTTCTTAGTCTTGCTTTTTCTTTTGGTTCCTAAGACCAGAGCCTGCTTGGGCAGCTATTGTACAGACTGTAGCTGCTCTCTTAGTGACACTGTAGGCTCACTGAGGAAAGGAATAATGTCCTCTGTTCCTCAAAGTGCCTCTGGGTGATCTGGTTTGTGCTCCTTCAGCAAAGTAAATGTTGATCCAGCCTGTTGGTATCTCTGCTGTGGACAAGTAGCTCCGTAACCGCTTTGCATTCAAAGGTCTAGGAAGAAACTCTTGAGGTTCTTTGTGGTGAATATGAAGCGGAGCAGCGTATGGCCTGTGGAAGTTTTTGCACTTGTTAACTTCCATTTTGCAGGCTGATAGTAGCTGTTAGTGAAGCTATTGTTGATGAAAAGTTTTACCAGTTTTTGATGTGACTCCATGATGCTGTAACATAATATTTGTGGATTTTTTTTACCCATAAATCTTAATATAAGCACACCATTTGACATGTTTGTAGGCTTTGGTGGGTTAAACACTATTAAACACTAATAACTAGATTACTTTAGTAATCTTATCTGATCGCCAACCCTGACATCTTCTGCCTTAAATATGATCCAGAATTGCTAATAACTTTGGATTTTAAAGCAATATAAACTAGACAGTTCTAAATTATCTGTATTTTGGTATATAACTTGGCACTATGTATGCTTATCAAGTAAAGAGTTCCAGTTTTTGTGACGGAAGGCATTTTCTATGTTTATGAAAGCTTTGGTCTTTCTTTGATCATTGACTATATATGAAGAATCACTTCAACTTGAACTTTTCTTGTGCTTTCGTCATTTAAAGTGGCTCTTTAAGGATAGGCAATATTGATGAGGTTTTATTCTGTTTCTATAGTTGTAATTTATATTAAACCTAATAGATACCCTTCTTTACCATAGCTGGATGACTCAGAACCCAGAAGACAATGGGAGAGGCAAGAGATGCTTGTGAAGAAGTTGCAAGGTACATTCCCTGGATTGGATAAGGAGGTGAGCTGATGTCTCCCTATGGCGCATCAGGTTTTGACTTCTTAAGAAAACTGCAGCTATTGATAGTTCATATGAAACAGTTCTTTTACCAGCAGCACTTTGGAAAGAGCCCAGGGTAGGAAGCTTTTTGCTGTTCCTGCTTTTAGAATGTAGCTTGTCCTGAGCTGAGAGCAGTGGGATGTGGTTAGGACTATACAGAACTTCTCTTCCTACATTTCTGGCCCTATGACAGGCCTAGCATAGTCAAATTTGATTACTTATTATAAGAATGCAAGGGGAAGTGATCCCTCCCTCTCTCACTCTTCTCCCCCAGACTGCTAAATGTATAGTTTACTTTGTGTTACTTTAGAATCTGATTATCCTCAGCGAGTGGTCAAGCCCTTTCAGTACTGTCCTTTAAACTGTTGGAAGCAAAGCATGTTCATGTGTGTTCCTACACTTTTGAAAAGTGCAGTGCAGCTCTGCCTAAATTGAGTGTGTAAAGATAAATGGAAGGGTTTTCTCCTTTTGATTCCCTTTACTTTGAATTGCATGATTTTGAAATTCGGGGATTTTCTTTGCCTGATGTTATTAGGCACAGAAATGTAGCTTGTGCTTATCTCACCACAATGCAAAATGTCTTATTTTTTACTAGGAGCTGAGAGAGGTACTTCAGGAACATAACTGGGTGTTTCATGATGCACTGGAAGCCCTGAAAATATTTGCAGATGATGAGGAGGGTAAACACAGATTTATAATCCATGTTATCCCAAGACAAAACAGACTTGTGATACAAATACTTTTGAATGTCCAGCAATGACAGTCCTGACAGCAACATGCCTAGAAACTTGCACTTACACTTGAAATTAGTATTACAGAGAGGATAAAAGAAGGAATATATATTTTTCTGGGTTTTATATCTTTTGCTCTGTAATTAGGGATAAATATCTTTATCTGCTAATACAGATAGGCATAAAAAGTTGTAATTACCTGTGGGTGTATCTTAAAATATATTTTGGTACATGTCAAAGCTAATACCTGCTCCCTTCCTGCTTGTTTAAAAATAAGATTTTTTTTTTAACTTCACTAACATGTAAATTACTGGTTTCTAAACCAGTAATTGCAAATAACTGCATAAGTAACAGTGATACATGCTATTTTGTCCTTGTAAAATGTATTCTAGTAGAGAAATGTACTAGAAATAGGCCTTGAATATGCAACCCATCTGTAAATACCAGTACTTCAAATGTGGCAGGGAGCAAACCCAGTGATTCCAAGTAAATCTGCAAGTTATAACTTAAGCACTATTTAATGAGTTCATTACTTTTCAGTGGGTTACAGAGCTGTCAGCTATGGGCATGTTTTGCTGTATCAGCTATTTAAGTGTTCTTAATTGAGTTCTTTACAAGTGGAGAGAGCTATCAGTACTCAGGAGACTGAATCCTTACTGCTGCTTCTGAGAAGGCAGACGTCAGGGTTGGACTCAACCAGCAGCAAGCTGGGACTGGGCAGAAGAGAAACTTCTGCACTGCAAGTGCTCTCTTCCAGTGAAGGAATTAAAACCCATGCAAAGCCCTTCAGAAAATGACTTGCTTGTGCTGTGTTAAATACCTTCTGTCTTATTTTAAGACAGCTGAGTTATTTTGGTTGGAGATGCCTCATCCTTTGAGTTTTTTTAACAAGTGCGTGTTTTCATTGTCCCATCTCTAATACTGTACTGCAATGCATTAAAATGGAAAAAATAGATAATTTTCTTGGTGAAAGGATTGTTTTCTCAAATCAGCAGAATTAATGTCTCTGCAGTCCTGTGCAGTGGCACCAGTATCTCATCCTAAGGATGCATCGGCGTTCTTACCAGTTTGCTTTTACCTCAGCGCTTCTGCAGCTCACAAATATTACATTATTTCGATCATCTCTCTTTTAAGATACTTAAAACCTTCTGCTGTTTGAGCATTATACAAATTAGCTTTGCTTGTCTTATACTCACAGTTGGAACTATTTGCGTGTTTTATACAGATTTGCTTTTCTGTTCTCTTAGTAACACCTGCTGATGAGTTCTTGTGTATTAAATACTAAATCTCTGTTTTACAGATCTGTAGGTTTTATTTTGGAAGAACAGCTTGTGTTTTCACCAGCCCTTAACCAATATGTGTTGACTTGTTGCCTTCTATGTTGCGTGTATAGGTGTGGAATTTCCTCCCAAAAGGAAAGTTGCTGACTGGACTGAGGCCTCCACTGAGAGCCAGAGTGATGAGAGTAAAGAGAAGACAAAGCAGAAATCTTCTGAGAAGGAGCAGAATGGCTTTCAGAAAAAGGACAAAGGCAAAAGGAGCATTTGGAGTGCTAAAAGAGAAACAGAACACATGGAGGACGAGTCCGCTTCTGAAGACGGCGGAAGCTCCCTGGATGAGGACTACAGCAGCGGTGACGAAGTGATGGAGGATGGCTACAAAGCGAAAATCCTCAGCTTCCTGCAGGATGCTTCCCTGAGCGAACTGACTCTGATTCCCCAGTGTTCTCAGAAAAAGGCTCAGAAGATAATAGCGCTCCGGCCCTTTAACAGCTGGGAGGCTCTGGTAGGTCTGCATTCTTCCTTTCCTATCCCCAGCCTGCCTAGAGTCAAGGTGGCTTCAGCCTAGGGAGGCTTAGATGGGTGGCCTTATCCTCATTAGGCTAAAATACTATGTTCCTCCTAAGCCAATAGCATTTCAAATAGTGTCATATGACCTGATTTTGAATGAATTAAGGGGTGATTTTTCTGGAAAACTCAAGCTGATTGGCTGACATTACTGTCACTCACTCTGGAGCACAGAAAGTTGGTTGATTTCACTGCAGAAGGAGAAATTAGAGCTTTCACTGGAGAAGGAGGTGTTTGCTAGCCTGTTCTGAGCTCTTGTAGCTGAAAGCCCATGCAGGAGGGAACAACGTGGCAGGATCTTTACTGCAGACACTTGTGTAGCAGCAGCAGCTTCCAGGGTAGCTCCATGATTGAAGAAGCCAGTATGGATATTTTCAGTTTCAGGCAAGAAATGGTCGTTCTCTTTTTTTCTCTTCTTTTGTGCCTTTATTCTACTGCATCTTAGTGTCTAGCATGGTTTTGCTAGCTAAGCAATGCAGCCATTTTTAGTGGAGTGAGCTGCTGTGTTTTTATTAATGAAAGGTAAAGCAGCAAAAGGCTAAGCCAAAATCCACCACAGAAGGGAGAAGGATATCTGTTGGTAAGTACATTATCTACTGTCGCTGCATTGTTACTTTCAAATGTTTACCATGGCTTGTTTGTAGACTTCTTATTTCATACAGTTTCAGTTAACTGCAAGACATCAGACCTGCTAAGAGCAATCAGTGTCCTGGTAAGAAATTTGAAGTGTGTTACAGCAGATTGTCTTGATTTAATTTATAAGTGCTTTGGATTTTAAAGCAGTAACTGTGCATAGGCCTTTTTATGGAGTAATTGGTGTTTTTTCATCAGTGTGCATTCTGGATACCCCCTCCCGGCCACCCCCCCCCCACCCCGATGTATGTAAGAACTTCTTCAGTATGTGTAAAACAATAGCATTCATTACTCTGTGTGTGAAATATTTTACCGCAGAACAGTAAGGGATACTAAACAGAATTTTAAGGAAAACAAAATGATCTTTGTTTGTTGTGTTGCAAGCGGAGGGGGGAGACAAGAGGATGATACTTTAAAAAATACAAAGTACAGGTATGCTGCAAAAGAAATTCGTTTTGCCCCAAGCCTTTGGCTTCTCACGGAACATCTGTCATACAGCTATTCCTTTCTAAACTTGTTGGGTTTTGCCTGAGCTTAATTCTTTGCAGAAGTATTTGCTACAGGGCTCTTCTCCTTTTCTCTATGTAAAATATTTTACAGTAAAAAAAAAAGAAGCTGCATGGGCCTGTTTGTGTTCAAAATTTGTCTTCCATGAAGATTGCTGCTGTCAGCAGCCACATGTTTGTGTAGGATTGTGAATACTTGCCCAGAGTAGAAGCAGTTTGCAGCAGATTTTAGCAGATGTTTTGTATTGGTGTGGATTTAATTGTTTGTAAAGATCAGTAACCCAGCATTTTTCCTACCAATTAATATGAGTGGTTAGAATAATGGAGAGAGCTGATTCAGTTACAGCTTTAAAGAAATGGGCTTAGTTTTAAGGTCTCTTTTTACTGTAATGGTATCTTGTGTAACACAATGTAAAGCACTACAAGTTGTTACCACTTGTTCATTATTAGAATTGAGGAAGATATTAAGACTCTCAGTCTGAGATTAAAACTAAAGCCTGCTTATTTGTAAATTCACTCTTTTATTCCAGGAAAACATAAATGAGAATGCCTTTTTTTTATTCTGGACAATCTTTTTAAGTTGGACTAAGCTGTTTTGTTTCCAAGAGGATTTAAGTTAATTTCATAAGCTCATAAGGTTAATAAGAGCACTTGGAAACACTATTCTTTGGAGCAGATATTTCAGACAGATGTTTAACTTGATCTAGGAAAGTTTAAAATACCTAGAAAATAATCTAGTGGACGTGGCTCTCAAAATAAATGGAGAGAGCTGAAAATGTCCTTGCTCACAAAGATTAATTTATTTAGCAGTTTAGAAGTGCCTACACTGTGGATCAAGTACATTTTCCAGGAGGGTGGTTTTATTCAGTCTTCAGTGCTGGACACGACTAGCTGGGAAAGCCTCCTCTCAGACACCAGCTTGCATAGAGTACTCAGGTATGTCCTTGAGGCTTTAGGGGTCTCTCTCCTTGGAGAAGTGAGCAAGCTGTGCAAGGGCCAGTGGCCTCTCTCCAGAATGTGCTGTGTGCATAGGGAAAGTAGTAGGTAACAAAAGAAATTGAAATGTGTTTTCTGAGAGCACCTCTCTCAGTGCTCATCATATTCACAACCAAAAAACTGCACACTGCTTTCTGAGGCAGAGGTTTTGGAAGGGTGAGCCCAGGTGCTTCTGCAAAGCCCGAGCGTGGAGCTGAGACATAAGAGGAAGTGTGATGGGTAGATGGGAGATCATGAGGAGCAGCTCTGCAGTGCTGGGAATTGGGGATTAGAACACAAGGGGAGCAGATGAGTCGTAGACAAACTAAAGGATGGTCAGCAGAAAAGCATGGCTGTGACATCCAGGAAGAGAGGCAGGAACGAGCTCCAAGAGTGTCGTCATCTCTGGAGGGAAAGGTGAAGCAAAGGATCAGACCAGGCTGCAGGAGAGGGTGGAGAAGAAGGTTCACCTCCCACTGTCTTGGTCTGCTGTCATGTGTGAGGTAGATCTTGTGCAAGGGCCAGTGTTCAGCAATGTTTTTCTCTCAGTGCAGGCCTGCTTTGTGCTGGCTTCATGCTCTGTTCCTCCTCCAGAGAGACATGAGGTAGTAAACCAGCAGCTGTTGAGAGAGACCTGCTCTCCTGGTGGGTCTTTTCATAGAATCTTAGAAATTCTGAGTTGGAAGGAACCCACAAGGATATCAAAGCCCACTTCCTAGCCTGGCACAGGGCAGCCCCAAGAGCTGTGTGCCTGAGAGCATTGTCCACGTGCTTCTTGAACTCTGTCAGGCCTGGTGCTGTGACCACTTCCATGGGGATCCAATTCCAGTGCCCAGTCACCCTCTGGATGAAGAAACCTTTTCCTGATATCCAACCTAAACCTCCCCTGACATAACTTCAGGTCATTCCTTCAGGTCCTGTCACTGGTCACCACAGAGAAAAGATCAGTGTCTGCATCTCCGGTTCCCCTCAGGTGGAAGTTGTAGACAGCTGGGAGGCCCCCCTCAGTCTCCTGTACTGGCTTCTGACCTCTCTCACCTGTTTGCTTTGAGGTCCTGGTGATATCCCACTGCCACACCCTGTGGGCCAGCAGACAGCATGGTTTCTTTCCTTGGTGGAAGAACTTCTGGGCAGCAGTTGCCCTCCCTCCCCATCCTCACTCCTCTAAAATCTTGTTGGTGCTTAGTTATATTTTAGCAGCACTCTCTTTTCTGTGGAATTGACCAGTGTTGGAAACTGCAGCACTCAGTGCCATTTCTCAGCAGAGGGGCTGTGAGCACAGTCATGTAAGGGCAGTACCTGCCTGGGTTCAGTGTGTGCCAAGAAACAAAGGCGGAGCCAAGACTGGCTCCCAGAGGAGCCCAGCTGAGGTGTTGGGGTCTGGGGTGGTGATCGGCTCCTTGGCCTGGTGTGTGTGCCCAATGCAGAATCATGCTGCCTCTGATAAATGCAGGACATGAACTGGAGAGGGTTTAATGCTACCCAGTTTTGTATATTTAAGGTATATAACTGTTACCTATTTGAATTCCCTTTTATTGTAAAAACATATGTATCTGTGTGAGATTGGCCATATCCTCTCATTTTTGTCATTCACAGTATTATTCTATCACAAAATCAGCTGTCATTTTTAGCATTTAAAGACTTTGTGGTTTAAGCGATGTCTGTAGAAATTCTTACAGAACACACAAGTAAAGATGATGGAAAGTGTTACATAGAAATGCTGACATTCCATTTAGGGGAATGGGAGAACTGAGCTGTCGGAGGTGGATGTACGTGTCCATCATACTCTGTGTACACTGCAGCAGTATATGAGCTAGGAGATACAGACTCAAAGCAAGAGTAGCTCTGGCTTTTTGTCATCTCATTTTTTTGGCTGCACATGTACAAACTGCCACAAAAACCAAACTCCAGAACCACCTTGCGCCAAAGCCAGCTGAAGGGAAGCAGCAAATATATCAGGTTAGAAATGGGAAACTGCTTACAGTGGAACTGGAGTTTGTTGATCGAGGCTGAGGCTGACTTTCACCCTTAAGCATTAAAATGAAATCCTATATCATCCTGCAAGTGGGGGTAAAGTAAGCCCAGGCAGAGTGTGCTGGTGTGGCAGTTCCAAGTGTGCTGCAAAAGCTCATGGGTTCTGTTTCCATGATGGTCTTACATTTTTAGGCCTCATTTGAAAAAAGCTGAACTTGGGAGGCTGTCAGAACCTCTAGAAAGCAAAGGCCACCCATGGATCTGCACTGTGTTCTGAGCAGGGTAACACCCTGCGTTTCACATGCAAACCAGTGGCTGAAGTATTTCTTGTTGCAGCTTGGACGTGGATGTTAATGTGCTGACATGGAGCAATACAATTTCTTTTCTAACAGATGGCTCAATTCTCCACACCTTTATTTATGGATTACAGGATTTCTATTCATGCCAACCAAAGCTTTAGGCATCAAAACAAATGTTGAAATTTTGTAGGCACCTATTAAAAACTGTGTTCTTTTTTATTTCTAAATAAAGGTGCCTATTCAGAAAACTTCTTTGCAGGTGTTGACATGTGCACCTTAGCCTGGTCTAACCTATGAGTGTTGGTAAACTTCCTGGGATTTGTTTAAAATGAAAAAAAAAACACAAACAAAACAAACATACCCCCCAAACTGTAATTGCCTCACTCCATTTATTTTTTCAATATTTTTCTAATGAAAGCTGTTGTTAAAATTTTATTTTATTTTTAATTTAATTTGGTTATACTCTTCACCCTAACAAAACTTGCTTTTACTGTGCAGTGTGGCAATATTGGTGAGTTACTTAACACATAATTGCTGGATCATACGACTCGGTTTTTTATGGAATGAGTTCTTGGAAGATATATGCATATGAAGTCTTGTGCAAAATTTTAACAGATCCCTGGTCTAAAATTCAGAAAAATCTGTGTGAAAATTACCTCTTGTTTTAATACAAGAATAGTGAATCCAAAACATCTTGTATTCTTCAATTCTTTAAATTCATTAATAAACAAAAAAAGATGTCTGTTTTTACAGTGAAATATGCATAAGTACTCAAGAAGATACTATGATTACAAATATGACCCTAGTTACTCTAGAAACATATTTAGTGGTAGGTTTTACACTTCCTGCAGATGGCACTACATGGAATTCAGGAGAAATCGATGGGCCTGAAGGGCCTCTTTAGGCACAACTTGAGGCTGCTTGGCTCTGACATATAGAATATTCGTACTGTGATGAGGATCTGAAGTTTAGAGGAAGGAAATACAAAGTAACTACTGTGGACCTGAAGAAGCAAGTGGTAGAAGTAAGGCTTCTCTGTACTGTCAGTACTTGGTGACCACAGAAAACCTGGCATGGTTTTGGGAAACATCCTTCCTTTTTTTTTTTTTTTCCCCCTATGCCTGTGTCCAGTTTGAATGTGCCCTTTGTGGTAGAGGTAGAACTGAAACCAAGTAATGCTGAGCCCCAGACAGACCCATAACAAAAGGTAGTAGCCTCCCTTAGAGGTTCATTCGTTTGCCTTGATGCCTACATTATGCTTACATCTTATGTGTTTAGTATCTAATGGGGTTTGTTTAAAAGGGCATCTTAATGAGAATCAGTGCTTTTTTTCCCTTCCTTTTGGGGTTTTGTTCTGTTAGTGTGCCTGGCCTTCAAAGCTGGCTTTGCCGTGTATGTTGCTTCCTGTTGAGGATTTTGAGTTTGAAGAGCCTGTATTTTACATTCAGAGCTCTTCAGAGAGTTTGTATCTCTTAAGCATTCAAGTTTTGCAGTGTGGGGAGCTGCAGTGATGACATTCAGGGTGGATTCACACAGTTTGCAGTTGGCCAAGTGTAAGGAGTATTTGAAGTTTTGAGAGAAGATGGGAGTGCTGTTGTTGTGTCCTACTTGAAATACTGCCTGCAGCAGCTGTGGATTTTCACTGCAGCACCTTTACTACCATTACCAGTGTTGACAGAATTTTTTTTTTTATTATTATTTTGCAGTTTACAAAAATGACAAAGACTGCTGGTTTGTCAGAAGATATAGTGTGGAACTGCAAGATACTGCTGAAGGAGAGGGATGTGGTTCTAAAGCTCATGAATAAATGTGAAGACATTTCCAATAAACTGACAAAACAGGTAACCAGGATTACTGGAGATGGAGGATGTGGATGGAACATAGAACAACCCTCCATTCTGAATCGCAGGTATCTCTTGTTTTTATACTTTATTAAGGGTGTTGGACAATAAGGTGTACTTGAAGACTGGGATTTTCAAAAGTGTAGTCTCTGAAAGTAGAGTTGCAGATTTTTCATACGTAGTAGCTCTCAGTGAGCTAGATAGTGATGTGCAACACTCGAGAGAATGTAACAGATTTTTTAACTGTATCAGGAAAGCTGGTGAGCAGGATAAGAACATAAATTATAACTGTTTTATTTCCTCCAGTTTGGAATCATAAGTTGTCAACTTATTTCAAATAAAAGCCCAAACAAACCTGCTGCTGTAATGGGAGACTGATTTCAAATGGGATTAAATTTCAAAGATGCTAAATTGGAACAAATCTGAGCAAACTGGGAAGGTTTATCAACTGGATGAAAGACCTTGGTGAGGAAGGTCAGATGTACAAAGTAATCTGAAACTATATCCAATGGGAGTGGCAGCAGGGATGTGTTGTGGGGAAGGATTTATTTCAAAATTGGTAAGGATCTCCAAATGGATATTAGGAATAAAGAGAGAGCTTAGGAGGAATGGAAATGGATATGGAGATGGTAAAGGGCATTATCTTAAGGGTTAGGAAATGTAGGGTTGGAGTGGGAATGGCCAGAGTAGCCTCTTGAATTAGAGTTGGATGCTGTTACAAGTAAATAGCAAAAGTATTCTCAGCTGTGTGAAAACAAAACCTGGGAGGAGGCAGGAAGTCTTTGCAGGAAGGATGTCAGTGATGTTTCTTCTTTGGAAAACGTGCTGAACTGGGTGGCTTGCTGTTGAGTGTGTTTTGTGGGTTGTGTGTTTGGGGTTAGATTTTTCTTTGGTGCTGACACAAACCGTAATTGTACAACAGAGCAAAATGAGGAGTGCAGCTGCAAAATGCCACTTAATTCATTGTACATTTTAAAAATGAGTGGTTCTGTAACTGCTTTTATCTGGTTGTGCGTCACTGATTGTAGAAGAAAAGTATTTTGTGTGTTACTCACTTTGATCATTTTAGGTCTATAAAAATGTGGGTAAGCAACTCAGTTTGTGTACGGATGACTGATGAATAAGTTTGTGTTTTTTTTACACAAGGAGATCTGGAGTGCATTAAAATAAAGGCAATGTTAAACCTGCCAGTTTGTGATTACCATAAGCATAAAGTTGTGTTTCATGGAGAAACAAATAAAAGGTGGTAATAAGCTTGATTGTTTTTAACAGCTTGAAACTGAAGCCATATCAGAAGATTGGGCTGAACTGGTTAGCACTGCTGTATAAACACGGATTGAATGGCATCTTGGCTGATGAAATGGTAAGTGTGCAACTGATTATTTAAGAATCGTTAAAATTTTGGGAAAAAGGCTTTGTTAAATCCTTGCCTAGAAACCCAAAGCACATTATAAGTAATCTGAAATTGCAAACAATTCTCCAAGATCTTAAAAGCTGCTGAACTCCTTCTTTCTATTTGAAAATCAAAGGTAGCCTAAGGTTCATGGACACTGACAATTACAAGTCACACGGTGTCTTCTGATGCAATGGAACCAGTTTCTACCACAACAAGTTATTTTCAAACCATTGATTTTAAACAGCTCCTTGCCCAAAAATATAATTCATTCTACTTGTCCAGCATTTAGTGTCGTGAGCCCCTATTTTCTCCATTTCTCCATCAGTTTCAGAACAGGCAGATAACAACACAGGAAAAACCAAATGGGTAGAAACCTTTTCTCCTTCTCTAGAAGCAGCATTTCCACCATCTCTTGTCATGACACTCCCCGTCAACTTTGAACTAAGAGAGACAAGCTTATGGGTTTGAGCTTTTCTTGAGTGCTGACGCCACCCATAGTTGTACAACAGAAAAACCTTAGTGATGCAGCTGCTGAATTTGTGGTCTGTTGTTTTTATTCCTGGCTGCTGTTCATCTTCTGATCAACCATGAATGAATGCATTGGTTTGCCTTGCTATGGCTTAGGCAGTGTTTCTCAACGTCTGTATGTTTTGTGCTAGTAAGAAAGTGTGTGTTTTGTGGTAGATACAGGAAATTTTTTAATTCATGATGCAGGAAACAGGAAAAGTGAGTGTAGGTGGAAATATAGGCTTATCTTAAATCTGATTCCCATATTAAATTCCACTTCAGATATAGCTGGGATATCCTTTGTACAACTTGCTCAAATGGAAATAAACATTTAGATTCCAAGTAATCATTTTTCTGCACCATTGGTTCAGGAAGGTAAAGCTTTGAAGATGATTTGAGGGATGATAACGAACTAAAATGAAAAACTGCGTAAATGGAAAAGATAAATCTTCAAATATTGAGCTGAAATGATAACGAAGTTTGACTAAGGTTCTACTTAAGAAGAAATTGTCTTCCGTAAAATTGGCTAAACAGAACAAATTTTCTAATCAGGTTTCTACTCTTTACTGGGCCGTCACTACACTGTAATTGTCTTACGAGTACAAAGATGGTAAATTTAGTTTAAATGGATTTGTTTTCTCTTAGGGCTTAGGGAAAACAATTCAAGCTATTGCATTTCTGGCTTATCTCTACCAAGAGGGCAACAAAGGTCCCCATTTGATAGTTGTGCCAGCTTCAACGTTAGGTAAGTTACAAGCTTCAAAAATATTTTTGTTAGGAAAAAAACCCCATACCAATTGTGGACATACTGTAAAGCAAAGATAATTTAATGAAAGAAAACTTGGTTTTCTTATGGTGGTACTCAACTCCTTAAGTAATTTGAATTGGAATGCAGACCATGCTGTAGGCATGCTTGTTCTGAATTAAAGTCAGCACAGAACTTTCTTAGATGATCAGTATGGTTCAAAAAAAAAAATGAAGGTGGTTGTTACAAATTGAACTTGTGTAGCAAAATAGTCTTTTTACTTACTGAATGTTGGCTGAGCTTCCTAGTCTTCAGGCTGTGCTTAGGGTTAGGTTTCATGACATTTTAAACATTCAGTGTCTTTTTTCCTCTTCACTGCACAGCATCTGTCAAAGCATGAAAATCCTAAAATGATGAGGCTGACTGTCTTTTACTTGTGTGTTCTGATTGTTTTATGGCCTCAGTTGAAAGTAGGAAGAGTATGGCGGAATGAAATGTCAGCAAAGCTGATGAGGTTGAGCAGAAAATGGTTCCTGATGGAGTTAAATTTGGATTTGTTGAATGAAAGAAGAAAATGACAAGTTGAATTTAGAAAGTAAATGCTGCTTTTAATATAAAATACTTATTTGAGCTTCAAAAATTTCTCTTGACACATCAGAAAAGTTTCCAGTTGTTCATCTTAAGTTTGAAATCACCATTTTTAGTGTGCTTTCAAACTCCACTGGAACGCCTTTTTAAAAATAACTCTTAGTAATGCATTTATTACTTAAAACCTCAAGCCTATGTAAGTATGTGAACAAAGGTGCTTTTGTGAAGTCAGTCTTAAGAGTCCTAATTGTAGTGGCGGGGTGGCCCAAGCCATCCAGCACAGCAGTGCCTGGGCAGTGCAGTCTATTGGCAGCATTCCTGACACTTTTCTAGAGGTGTCTCCTCAGCCCTGATCAGGGTGCAGCCCCTTCCCGAGTGGCGTTTACCAGAGTCCCCCTTCTCCTGTGGTTTGGGGTCAGCAGCTGTGTTGGCTGTCAGGCAGCTTCCCCTTGGGCACAGCGTTGTTGCCTGTGGCCGCTGTGCTGCTGCACACCTGGAGCTGAGTGTACACCCGGCTTGTCAGGCGCTTCTGCCTGCTCCCAGAGGCACTGTCTCTCCTGATGAATACTTCTGGAGGCAAGTACTGGCAGATGAAGTGATTTACTTTTTGAGAAATTAACTGTCTAGGGAGGAAATCAAGCTGCAAAGTTAAACATTGTAATAATTTCACCGTGCAGGGCCCGTTCCTGCAGGAGTTTAAAGTGCAAGCTGGTTAAGAGTTCCTAAAATCCCGGTTGGGGCTGGTTCAGTTTCTCATATACTATCAGTTTTCCTGTTTTAAGACAGAATGTTTCTTAAACCTTCAGGAGAATTTAAAGAGATTTGCATTAAAATCAGATGTTTGGTTTCATGCTAAGGTGTGAAACTGTATGACATAATAAAGTATAAATGACTTGGGTTTTGTTGTAATGTTGTCTTACAGATAACTGGATAAGAGAAGTTCATCTGTGGTGTCCTGAACTGAACGTCCTCTTTTACTATGGTGAGGAATCCAGTTTAGAAATTAATCCAGTAACACAGTTGCTTGCATGGTCAGTCTAAGAAAAGATGAATTGCTCATGGGAGCGTTGTTTTAAGACAGTTGTTTAGGTACACGGATTTTTTGATGAGTGATTTATGTGTGGTGTCTTTAATCATTACATGTATATAAATATATGTAATTGTACTAATATTATGTTTTGTCCTTCTGTAGGATCCCAAGAAGATAGGAAACATCTCAGGGTGGACATTCATAATAAAGTCGTTGATTTCAATGTGATTGTGACTACGTAAGTACAGTAAAAAAAACTACAGGGAGCTTTAGTGAGGTCCTGCTGACCTCTAGTGGTACAAGAAACCAGACAATTTTGGAAGCTCGGTTTCAGGTCATGGTTAACTAGGGTTTTATTATTGTTTAAGAGATACTGTGTCACAGGTGCTTTAGATATGTGTCTGTCAGCATGTGTAGATAATATTACATTGCACTAGTCTTCAGCAGATTTCTGCAAAGTGTTATTGAGAGCATTGGCTCATCAAGTAAACTGTAATCATTTGCCAGTAAGAAACTGTGTTACGGTTGGTTACTTCCCGGCAGTTTTACTGCCCCTCATGGACTCTTTCCATAACTCTTAATATTAGAGAATTTAATTTGATTGTGATAACATTACATTCATTTTCAGAGAGAGACACTAAGTGCAAGGGATATTTCTCTCTGACAGATACAACTCTGCAATCAGCAGCTCAGATGATCGAGGACTGTTCCGCAGGCTGAAGCTTAACTATGCAATTTTTGATGAAGGTCATATGCTCAAGAACATGAGCTCTGTCCGCTACCAGCACCTCATGACAATTAATGTAAGAGGTTTTGTTATTGCTGAGTTAGAGGGGACAGCTCCTGGGTTTTCTGTTTTGTAGTTACAAGCAGGGCGAAAACAGAATGTTGACTGTGAAGTTCATGTACATGTAACTTTAGAGAAACTGCAGTATGCAAGTGGATTTAAGTGTTGGTGTGGTCTAAGGAGTGGCTCCTGCACTGTGATCTCTTGCAGGGAGATAAGCTCCCAAAGAAATGTAATAAATTTCCTGTAGCGTCATTTCAATGATGGTAGTGCATGAGTTTCAGTGTTAAGCAGATTCCCAGTTATATCCCATAGTAGTAAAGATTTTAGAGATGCTCCTTTTTTTGATTACTTGTGCTGAAACCTTGTAGTATTTAAGAGCCTGCTCTGATAGGGCTGTGCAAGAAGAGCTGGCTTGAAAATAGTTTTTCTCGTGGCTTGCAGCCTGAGTCAGCAGACTTTTGAAAAAAAAGATTTGAGTACAGCTCTTTGAATATTATGATCTAGCACTGTAGTAGTCGTACAATAATAATAAACTTAAGATCACTTACTGGAACTTATTTTTCAAGATTTTTCATCAAAAGCCTTTTTAAAGAGCTGATCTTTAAGCAAAATAACTTGCTTGTACTTACAATTCAAAACTTATGCGTAGGTACTCTGACATTAGAGAACTTGATATGGGAGCAACAATTAACACAGTCATTAAGAGGAAGAAAAAAGCCCAAACAACAAAAAAGCCCCAAACAACAACCACCAAAACAAAACCCAAACAGAACAATAGAGAAAAAGCCGAATAGATCTGGGAATGTTTTTTTTTAATTGTCCTAAATTGGTGCACAGTTCCCCACAGATCTGTAAACAGTTTTGTTGACTTAACAAGGAACTTATTCCATGAGTTCCAAATATATAATAGGTTTAAATAGTTATAATTTAAACCAAGCTCATTTTTCTCACTTCTCCATAGCTGTGGGTTTTTTGCCAATAGTAGTTTCTAATCTCTTTGACAAATTTTTTCACTGCTGTTTCCACTTTGGACAAACAGGCCAAGCATCGCTTGCTGCTAACAGGGACTCCGGTTCAAAATAATTTATTGGAATTGATGTCCCTCTTGAATTTTGTCATGCCTCATATGTTCAGCAGTAGCACAAGTGAAATTCGAAGGATGTTCTCTTCAAAAACAGTGAGTATCACGAATTCTCTTCTTGAAAATAACCTTTTTCTTTTTGCTAGAAGACTGCTGTTGCTGCATAACTTCTGTTTTATTCGTATCTTATGGAAACAGTTAATGTGACTTTGAAAATCTAGAAAATTAAACAATTGAATAAACCATCTAAATTAAAATAGCCTGTAACAAGATACCTTGGAATATGAATGATCAGGTCAAATATGTCTGTTTTGTCTGGGGTTTTCATCAAGTTAGAGAAGTTAAGGTGGTGGTGGTACAGCTAAAAGCTTCACACTGTAATTGAATTCTTTCAATGTTTTCCTTAGAAGAGTGCTGAAGAACAAAGTATATATGAGAAGGAGAGAATTGCACATGCAAAGCAGATAATAAAACCATTCATCTTGAGAAGAGTAAAAGATGAGGTAATGTGTTATCTTTAAAATGATGAGTTTGTGTTATCAAAATGCCTTTGAGACCAATCTTTGAGTATAGTAGGAGGTGAAGGTATTTACTGATCTTAAAAAATGTTAATGGGTGCTTGCAGACTTCAGTGGCCAGTGGTCTGAAGAGGGTAACCCTGATTAGCAGTGGAGTAGTTTCCAGGTATTGCATATAATATTATTTCATGCTGTTCTGGAGTGTGCAGACCATGTTACTTGATGGGAAGGTTAATGTATAATCTAAAATCAAGACCTGAGTTAAATTGCTGCCCGAGTTAGTGAAGTCGCAAGCAGTGAAAGGAGCTGGGATGAGAAGAATGAACAGAGTATCTTAACAGCTGTAAGGTAGTGCAGAATTACTGATGGTTCACAACAGTACAGGTTTTATCTGGTATCATTTTCTTTTGTCAGGTCCTTAAACAACTACCTCCCAAAAAAGATCTCATTGAACTGTGTGCCATGTCTGAGAAACAAGAAGAACTCTACTTTGCTCTCTTTAACAAGCTCAAGAAAACTATTAACAGTAATGGTATGTAAGGGCCTCATTTCCTTTTGGTGGATTTTTCTCATGCTGAGACATGTTGGACGTGACTACAAAGTCTTTGCATTGTAGAAATGTGTATTGCTCATAAACTGTCTATATGCCTTCTGTGAATTTTTCTGAAGTTTAGGAAATAGGTGAATTTTCAAACTGAGTTCTTGCAAATAAAGCTCTGCTGAGAGATGGTTATTTTCAGTAATAGTACAAAGATGCTGCCTTTGTTTACAGAGAAAAACTCTGATATGGGGAATGCAATGATGCAACTTAGAAAAATGGCCAATCACCCTCTTTTGCATCGTCAGTATTACACGAATGACAAACTCAGGACAATGTCCACACTTATGCTGAAGGTAAGAGGATGAGATTCAGAAGCAATCCTTCATTTCTCAGAATTTCTAATACAGACTTGTTTCTTTGTTTGTTTGTTTTATTGTCAGACTTCTGGCCAAAAGTGTGTCTTTGCCAGACCTAATTCACTGTTGTTACTTTTTATTTCTCTGCATCTATCCAGTGCTCTAATCAAGCTCTGTATGTATTTAACACTGATTTTTGTATCATTAGAATGGAGAGAACAGTTGTGGGTCTGCAGTCATCTGCTTTTCATTAGCTCCCCTTTAGCACCTCTTGCCTCCACCCCAAGATTTAAAGCCAAAGTGTTTATGGAAAAAATCTTAGGTGAGCACTTGAGATTAGTGGCTTTCTGAGTAGCAAAAAATCTAGATTGTACAGAACTAAAATAGGGAAGGCANAGAACTAAAATAGGGAAGGCATAAGTATTGATCTGTAAAGGATTTTTTTTTGTAATTCATCTGGGGTTAATGCCTCAGGAGCTTGGGGAAAATAGTTGCTTCTTTCTAAAATAGAAAAAGAAATCTCTATGTGCAGCAGGTGCTCTAGAAAAATTGGAGCTGGCTTTGAATATTCTTCATCTTTGTTTTAAATTCAAGCTGGACAAGGTTGGGGAGAAGCAAAAAGTGACCCACTGGTTTATGAAGGATTTTTGTCCCTTTTTATTTCCATACCATCGTACTCTCCAGATGTGGCTTTTTTTTCCTCTTTCTTCCGGGCATGACATTCCTCTACCCACCCTACATCTTGGGCTGGGCTTCCCATGTCTTCTACCATCTATGCAAGGATTGGACCTCCCTTTTAGGAAAGGTGTCTTCAGGGGAAGAGGTCTAATAAAGGGATGAAAGGTCTTAGGGCTTGATGGGAAGTAGGTAATTGCTATGGAGGTTGAGCATATCCTTCTTAAGTTTTTGGCAATACAAATGCTTTTAAAAGCTAAACTGTGAAGTAATTATCCTCTCCTGAAAACCTGAAGTTGAGAGTTCATCTTTTGCTGCTTGCATGAGCCATGCTCTAGCATTTGTCCATGTCTAGGTCTGTCTTTTTTCTTTCAGAGATTATGGATGTTCCTGTGTGGTGATTTTGTTTTTAGTTCTCTGGTGAGATTGTGTATTGCATTATTTCCCTTCATTTTTGCTAATAGGAACCCACACATCGTGATGCTAACCCTGACCTTATCTTTGAAGATATGACAGTAATGACAGATTTTGAGCTGCATGTGCTTTGTAAGCAATACTCTCACATCAGAGACTTCATGTTAGACATGGATCAGATCCT
>WEIT01042070.1:47314-156203 GCA_013389985.1 Dryoscopus gambensis | reverse complement strand
TGTGTTTGAGCTGTGCTGGTTTTCTGTCTCAAGAATTTTGAAATATTTTGTTGGATGCTTTTTCCTTCATTTCACAAAACTGTCATTCTTGGTGTGATGTTACTTCCCTTGCAGAGCTAATGTCCGTTTCTGCCCTTGTACGTGCAGTTAGAAGACAGTCATGACGCAAAATTCATCCCTTACCTCCCCATTTGTTTCATGTACTTCAGTCTTCCCTTATCCTCCAACTGGCTCTTTGTGTTCTGTCATCATCAAAAATCTTTTTCTAAGCCTCTTCTCACTCAGAAGTATGTCACTCATTCAGTGTGTCACTCCAATATGTTTCTCTGGTCAGTGCAGAGGAATGTTGGTACCCTTTTTCCTGCTGCACAACATCTGCACTTTGGAGCTGCTTGCAGTGCCACTGTCCTCTCTTCCAAACGACCATCCCAACTCCTGTGTTCAGCTCTGGAGTCAGCTGTGGTGTGTTTTCCAAGGCCTGATGCATGGTGTCTTGTGTTCTGCAGGATACATCTGATAGATGAGTTCAATACAGATATGGGTATATTTGTATTCCTTCTGTCAACCAAAGCTGGTGGCTTGGGCATTAATCTGACCTCGGCCAATGTTGTTATCCTTCATGACATTGACTGCAACCCTTACAACGATAAGCAAGCAGAAGACCGGTGCCACAGAGTAGGTCAGACACGGTAAGACATTTTTAATTATAGTGCTTGGGTTTTCTTGGAGGCAAGCTCTCAAAGGAGGCTAAAATGACAGTATTTATGATTAAAAGTTTTAAGCAGAGACTTGTGTAAACCAGCTCTGGGTTGTGTGGGAGCTAGGAGCTGTAATTGTCTTAGTCCATGTTGGTGCCAGAATAAACTTTTATATACATTTTACTCTTTTTTCTACTTCAGCACAACTCTCAAATTCTCTATAATTCTCAACTTTCTAGTGCTGGGAACTATTCCAAGATGGATCTGAAGTCTTGGGGACTGTCTGGCCAAGCTGTTTGTTCTCTTCAGGAGACTTCTAAGCTTTTAAGTGCCACCCTATCATAAGGAGTGAAACCATAGAATGTGTTTAATTTCAGCTGTATTCAACTGTAACATGGAATTAGGGAGAATTTGACTTGTTTAAAATAATGCAGATTCTTGTGACTGTCCAGACATTTGCAGTGGCTGGGAGTGCAGGAGAAAACATGTTTTCTGGCAATACAGAACACAGTTATTCTCAAGAAAATATGGAAGCTCTTTGTATTGCCCTGTCATTCATTTCCTCATCCTTGTTTTAAGCCTCAGCCAGCTGAGAAAAGACATAGCATCCTTCCCTTTTGCACTAATCTGAACTATGAAAATGGATTTTTCCTATTTTGTGGTTTTTAGAGAAGTACAAGTCATAAAACTCATCAGTAAGGAAACTATTGAAGAAACGATGCTCAAAATCAGCCAACAGAAATTGAAGTTAGAACAAGATATGACTGCAGCAGAATCAGGTAGGTGTCTTGCACGTAATGATGTCCACTTAAGTAAATTAAAGCTGCTGCAATATGTTGCTCTGAAAAAAAGAAGATTCTTGATGCAGACAAGCCTTTGGTTGTTTGAGGTTTTTTATGGTAAACTAGAAAGATGTGTTTTTGCTGATTGTTCTTTGATTTGACAGGAAGTGCCCTCTAAGTCTGACCCAAAAATCAGTGACCAAGTCCTACAAGCAGTGGATTTTTTTACAGTTTTGGGACGTAGGCTTTTACCTGTTTGTGTGAAATATGTTAAGCTGTACTAATGCTTGTTTTTATTCCTCAGGAGAAGAAGGAACCATTCCAGCAGATATAGCCACACTATTAAAAGTTTCATTGGGTCTCTAAAATGTAAATATGTTGTGAACTTCAAGGCAGAAAGGTGATGATGTACCCCAAGGACTCTCACGTTACTGTTGACCACGAGTTTTATGAACATTTATAACTTTTTGTAGTTTCTTTATTGTATTGCTTATGATATTGAAAATTTTTAACACCAATAGCATTCTTTTGATGCTTAGAAGCATAAATGGCCCAAATGTGCCAACATCAGATACTGAATACAGGTTTTACAGATCACTTTTAAAAATGGGGACCTAAGTGATAATTAACAAATCTGCTACTGCTTAAGATTTGTCAGTATTTTTGTAATTATTTCTACCTCCAAATATATATATATATATATATATAAACTGTCTGTTTCACTGGATTCCACGTGTAGATTTTTTTATATGTGCCTTATTTGACAATGCTCGAGTCTGTTTCTGCTTGTTTTGGTTCATTTGATGTTCTGTACTGGTTTTGTATCAACTTGTTCAAATAAAATTTCATAGATTGACAAAATGTTTTCATGGCTGTGGTGATTTGGAGCAGGTAAGGGGATGATAATGTGCATGTTACAAATCAAATAGGCAGCTTTCAAGCCAGCTGGAATGTTCCAATTGATCTGACTTGGCTTTGTCCAGCAGTAGTTAATTACCAGTGTGTCATTATACTCTAATTACAGTGGTGTGAGGATATTGATTGTAAAAACAGAACTCCTGCCAAATGGTTTGGTCAAGTCTGTTGGTATTTTGGTCAACTGTACATGACTTCTGCAGATTCAAAATGGATGGGAAATTAAAGCTTTTCCAAAACTTGTTTTCCAAGTGTGGACTAAACTACTTGGCTTTTCCTACAAATATTTTGTGGCTGTGCTGTCTCTTCCGAAATGCACAGCTGAAATAAGGTGAGGATATACTGTATTGTTTGAGAAGGGGTATGGGTAAGAATCAGTTTCTCTGCCATGCTTCTTTAATTCCACTGGTTCTGCTGGACTAAGTAGTGGGATTTACCAGAGAACCACAGGTGTTTAATGCTGCAGCTAATTAGGTTGTGTGTTTCTCTTAAGCATGACGCTAACCCAACTCTTACCCCATTGTATCTGCATATTGTCACCTGCTTGGTTCAAATGTGGATTGAAACAAGATCCCTGCCCTTCAGGGTGGACTGTGTGGTGGTGTGGATGTGTATGGGATCAGTTCATGTCGTCTGGCGGAGCAGTGGGTACTCCTCAAACAATCACATCCGTAGACCCCTGGGGTCAGTATCTGTCTTTAGGTGCTGTCAAGCTCGTGTGCTTCTGCCTTTCTTTCTTGTAACTGTTTCTACCCTTTTTAGCTGGGGTCTCAAGAGATTGCAGAGTCACCACCCTTGGAGATAATCAAAAACTAGCTGGGATGCAGTCCTGGGCAGCTGGGTCTAGCTGGCCCCATGTGAGCAGGGACTTGGACCAGATGACCTCCAGAGGTCCCTTCAACTAGTCTGTGGCTCTGTTTTTCTGATTGGGAAAGATGTACAGAGAGGAAAAACCGCAAAGCCATTCTCTCTGAAGTCAGTTGCTGAAGAAGAGTTTGGGAGCTAAAGAAGGAAAAATGTGTGGAGAGCCAGAACAAAGCATGCAAGGAGTTGCAAAGAGGTGAAGATTGGAATGAGTAAAGGTTGGTGCTTTCTGGTCTGGCAGTAGCTGACTTGTCTCTCTTAGGGGTTGTTTGGTGTCACTCATGATTCAATGAAATAATATGTAAGATAGGAGGGAAAAGCAAGTGTGAAGGGAACTACTTTCCCAACAGTGGCCATTTCCAGCCCAGAGTGTTGCCCAAGTTTGTTGTGGTTTATGTGCTTACACCACACAGTGGAGACCTCTGACAAGCACTTGTCTCCCCTTGAGTTTGTGTAAACCACTTGCATCTACAGCCGTCCACATTGCCAGGACTTCCACCTGCTTTTTCTCCAGTCCTGGAGGAACAAACCTTTCATTTGTCCTAAACCTGGTTGCCACCACTGACTCTCAGTTTGTGTCTCCTACTTACTGGCAGAGATACTGAGCTGTTGAATGCTTTTGCAGCCGGTGCATTTATGGAGAACTGGTGCTGGTGTGGGCACCAGCTTTGCTGTGCAACTGCTTTTTGGGTTGTTTTGGAAGTTTTTGCTTGGGTTTTTTTAGGGGTACAGCATAAACCTCAAGCTTCTCAAGCAATTTTTTCAGGTCTTTGAATGTTCTTGACTAAGTGGGTCTTCTCTCTTTTTTCTTTATTTTCTTTTTTTTTCCTTAGTGTCCCACACATTTGCCCTCTCCATTTACCTTGCTTTCCTCCAGACTGAAATACTGCAATAGGCAAAATGTTGTTGAGATTTCACCTCTCCAGGAAGATTTATTCCTCTTTTCTGCCTTTGAGAGTGCACAAAATATTAATTGGTTTGATCAAGCACCGTGTTAGTAGAGGCAGAATGTGATTGAAACCACACTTCTGTGAATCAATTTTTATTACTCTACTAAATCAGTATTTTAGATTCTCTTGCAAGTAGATTCAAGTGGTAGATTTTGATTTGATACAGCATAGCCATCTGAATTTAATTTGATTCTGAAGTTAATAACTTAGGATGCTTGTCATACTGAAAACTAAACATGCATTTGTTTTTCTGAGCAGCTGGTCTACATTACGCTCTTTGGCCTTTTCTGGATCCAGGCTGCAATAGCTGGAAGTGCTTGCACTCTCTCCCTGAGAGCCAAAAGCCTGGGGTATTTGTCTGCCAGGTCAGGTTTATAGGACAGAAGTGTTGTACTGCACACATCCCAGTAGAAGTCAGCCCATGTTACCTAGTAGAAATGGGAGAGAAGGCAGCATATTTTAGTTGGTAATCTCAAAAGCCAGGACTACTAATATTTTCAAAAGAACTGAATTTATCTGTTTTGTTTAAGTTGTCATTTTGGGTTGGGGTTTTTTTAAGCCCATTATTACACAGCTAGTAGTTGCTGCAATTCAAGGCTTGACTTAAGTAAATATTGGTTAAAATAAAGCCTGTGCTACAAATATTAATTGTATTACAGTATTAGTCTTTCCTGCTGAAACTGTGCTGCAGAAAAGTGTTTTAAAAAGGGTACTATGTTTTTATAGAGGTTTTTTTTCATGCTGACTTATTTATAAGTCAGTGATGACAAGCAGAGTACTGTGTGGTCATGAATTTGTGTTCACAAATGCAAAGGCATTTAAAATGTTTTGTGTCAATGTACTTATGAACTGCTTTAGAAAATGCAGATTCTAGTCCTGGTTTGCCTCACTTTTCTAATATTGTGGAAAACAATTTTCATTTTGCAGTTGAGTGACGAATTGTGTATTGGTAAGAACAAGGCGTTAAAAGTGAGGGGAGAGTTGCTTCATGGTCTGACAGGAAACCCAGAAATTCAACGATAGTCAATTACTTTATTTTTCTGGCAACCTGACTGGAATGGGAGAAACAAGAATTATACTTACAGAATTCCCTACCAGCCACTTCTTATCCCCTAAGAAAGTGTCCAAATCTTTCAGTAGCTCAGGTGCTTTGTTCATGAGGATATCATCAAATGCTTTTTTCTGGTGGAAAAACGAAACACAGAGATGCACAGCAGTCAGCAAAACTGAAGTTTTGAGGTTCTTGTATTTATGAAAAAGAAAGCTCAAATATGAAAAAGATCAGGGTTAGATACCAAAAAATGACATTCATGGCTCACTGAGCCATGACTTAAAGCCAGTTGCTCCCTTAATGAACACCTGAGTGCTCCTCGATGCTGACATGATGTCTGTGGTGATGCTGCTCCTTTTTCTGTGCTGACAGCAACCCAGCCATGGCAAGACAGGTTCTCTGCCATAGATTTGGGAAGAATCCAGCTACAAGGTATATTTCTAATGTCTCGTAGTCATTTTCTGGGGACCCTTTTGAATGTCATCTTTTCTAGTGTGCAGAGTCTCAGATTTCCAGAATCCCTTGCTCTCAGTATTTCCATGCTGTCAGTCAGATGCTGGTCAGTTATCTTTGCTTATCAGCCCTTCTCATGTGAGACGTGGAACCTGGGTTTTGAGCTTTTGCTGGGGTTTATCTTTGAACTTTAATGTTCATGTTATTTTGCTTTTTTTGTCTCCACAACAATAAGATTTGAGGTGGCTAAAACATGTTTTTAAAGGATGATCAAAAGGCTCAGGCCATAGTATTTGTATGTTAATGGCTGAAGCATGAGGTTATGGATGGTGGTGGTTCTCCACTAGCTGTTCCCCATAGCAGAAAGTCTTTAGGCTGCTTTGAAAAGGGCTAAGCTGTTTCCTTTGAAAAGGAAAACTGCTTCTGGTTTTCTCTTCTCACCTGAGTGGAAACAATTAAGACTGCAGACTGTTGTGATCATGTGGTTAACCCATGTGGCACAATTTGTCCAGTTAATGTGTTTGGCCTAATTTTGGAGGAACATACTCAGGCTTGGGTAAATAAGCGCTGGTGTAGAGGAATGAAATTATTTCTACACCTTTGATTGAGGATAATGGGGGGAAAATAAATTAGAAGGGCAGAAACCTAAATGCAGGCTGAAATCAAATCAGTGTTTCTACAGACGATCGAAGATTTGACATAATTATCTGCTTTGTTAAGAGCTTCATAACTCTATCAGCCAGGAGTTTGCAGTTTGCTGTCCAGAAATCTCACATCTGTGCCCTGGGTTGTAGTATTTCCTTTCTTTTAGGTAAGTGATCTCCTCCCCACCATTTTACCCTGAAAAGAAAACCCCAAACTTATGTGTGATCATGATGGTAATGAACTTCCCCAACTACAGGAGTGCACAGCCAAGCTGAGAAGCTGGTGGGGACAACAAGGATCCATCTTCTGGAGCAGCACAACCTGCTCCTCTCAGCCCTGGAGCTCTGCAGTGGTGGGTGCAAAGATGTTGCAATGCCAGCTGTGTTTTGGGGAACGTGGGGTGAAGGGAGAGCCTGTGCCTGGCACGGAGGGAGCTTCCATGGGCAGCTCCCACCTCTACTCGCCCACTTTGCTTTGATTTCTCCTTGCTACTTGCTAGATGGCATAACACATCCTCTCACCATCCCCGGGGTGTGTGTTCCTGTGAGCGCTGGTCAGGCCTGGGGAGGTGTTTTGACTTCAGTGTGTGAAACTGACTTAAATCTGGCCTGGTGAGACCAGGAGACACCACATCGACCACAAGGTGGTGACAGCGGACCCGGGAGGAGCGAGAGAGCGCAATGTCGGGAGAGTCCGGGAGATTCCCGATCATGCCTGGCCCCAGCACATAACCTTGCATGCATACGTGCAGACGGGCACATAGGGGATGGCTGCCAGCTCTTCCCGTTTAAATTAATCACTGGTGACACGATCTGAGTCCTTTTTCGGACAAGTGCTTGGGTGCGAGCTGGGGCACACGCAGGAGTTACAACAGGAGCTTCCCCATGGAGGAGCAGCAGTGCACCACCAATATCAGCACATCAGCAGGAGTGTGGCTCTTCCGAAATGATTAAAACTCATGAGTCAACTTACCCTCCCCAAACTAGGAAACTTCAAGAAATCGCTAGGAAATTTAAGTAATGTAATTCACACTTTTAAGTACTAAACCTCCAAATTTCAGATTCTCCCCTGCAAGCTTTCAGAGAACTTTCATATTGTTTCTCTACTTATTGGTTCGGGGCACCATTTTTTACTCTGTGCTCTCTGCAATAAGATACCCTAAATGATCGGAAATGCTACCTTTGAATAAATGGAAAGTGGCTGCGTTGGCAGTTTAGGTGAGACCTGTCGTTACTCCTCCACTTCCCTAAGAGGGTCAGATTATCTGCTTGGGTCAGACCTGTGCAGAGCCACTGTAACGCTGGAGTGAACTCATCCATTGCCTTCTTCCCCCAGCAACTGCTCTGTGTGCTTGCTTTTGGGATTCCGGCGAGAGGCACTGGACTGATGCCAAAAGAAACTCCAAATGCTGTAGGAGAAGCCCGTGACTGTGTGTTAAAGTGGCCATGGCACCATAGCCTGGTGTCAGAAGCACTGCAGAGGACCAAGGTGGGCTGTGACACCTGAAGAGCACAGTGAGGGCTGTGCTACCTGCCCTGTTTAGGAGGGCCCACTGTCCTACACCGCTCTGGGGACTGACAAAGCAGTTGTCCCTGGTGGCTGATGTTACTGGAGACTGATACTTGTTGAACACGTAGAAGAAGTCAAAATGCAGAAACACTAAAGGATGGGATGGGGCTATTTATCCTATTGCGTTGGCAGAAAGATTTGAGCACTGGCTCCTTGTGACAAGAGGGAGGAATTCCACAGCACCAGCTGGGGTGGAAGTGTCCCATCTTTGCCCTTTTGAAGAGCAGTTTGGTGTAGGCACATCCTTGGTTCAAGCTGAACTAGTGAGGCGCAGCTCTTGATGGCCTCAGAGTTTCCACCAAGGGTGAAAACAACCTGGTGAAGGAGGAGGTGGGATCAGCCTCAAGGAAGAACCACAGAGCTCCACCAGCCCAGCTTTGCTGAGCTGAGGTGATGGACCCTGTGGCTGACACCCGTCAGTGTCTCCAGAGGAGATGATCAGATACAGGGTCATGGCTTACGTGCTATCTTTGTTTAATTTAGATTGTCTTACTCTCACGTCCTGGTTTTTCTCTGCCCAAGGGAACAGCGTCATGAAATCATCAATGGTGTCCACAATGGCATCAGCCAAAGCCTGTTCCACAGGTGTCTGGCCTGCCAGACCTGTGGGAAGCAAGCATATGAAGGGAGGTTAGAGACAGTGTCAGCAGCAATTTTTGATACCCCAAAGGTAAACTCTGGGAACATTTTCATAGAAATACACGTTCTCCAGGTCTTTTTGATACTAACAATGTGGATTTGACTCCTTGCATGCAGGTGCCATCTTATCTACCTTTACTTTCTTCCTCCTCTGGCCTTGTGCATCCATCCAAAGTAGTGAGTTGTTCTATCCACTACCTGAGCCCACAGCCTGAGCATTGTTTCTTTACCTTCCTGCTTTCCACCATCCCAGCACATTCAGTGAGGGTCAGCAAAAATTTCTTTCCATTAATCTTTCCCCATCCCAGCTTTCAATGTCCTTCTCCATCTCATGGTCTTTCCATTTTGGTCAGTGAGTTCTCCAAAAGTGCACCTGTGAAAGTCTGCTTCTCTTTCCCTATATCCTGCCCATTCAGTCCCATTCAGAGCATTTTCATGACATTCCACTTACTTTTTATTCTTACATTGTAATCAGGGACCTCAGCCAAACTTTGTCTTGTTTAGAAATCTGCTTTTCTGTCCTATAGTCCTTTGGCTTTCCTGCAGTTCTCTTAATGCTTCTACTGTTTCTCCCCTTCTTTCACTTCACAGACATGCGTTTTATGCTTTCACCTCTGTGCAGGTTCAGATCACAAACTGCATGTCCTACGTCTGCCAGGTCATCTCCCTTACTGAAACTTTGTGCGTTTGAAGGTGAGGGTTGTGCCTCTCCTTTTGGGCCTCAAGTTCTGTGATCCTTCAGCTGAGAGCTGTTGGTGTTGGGCACCTAAAAATGCCATTTCTTATTTTAAAGGATTACTGATATGTATGCAGACTTAGTGGCAGAACTAGCAAGTTTTCACTATGAAGCTGAAAAGATATTTTTCCCTTTCCATGTGTGCTCTTTTTCCTGCTGTAGCTGACAGCATGACTAATGCTGGAAAGAGCACAGCATGGTCTGAGTGTGCTCCAGATCCCAAGCCTTTGTCACTGATGCAAGTCAATTGAAAGAAGTCCCAGCTTCAGACCACAAGAGGAGCATCGCTCCAGGTCAGCCTCCCAACAGGAGCCAGGGAGGGAGGAATCTTGGGTGGAAGGCAGACTTTCCCACTGTTTTTTATCACCAGGTGGGCTTTCCTCATTCTCCTCTCTTGCAAGGAGCAGATTGTGTCAAAGCTGGAGGAAATGGGCAGAACAGAGTACTGCCAGCACACTCGAAAATATGTTGTGTTAGGGCCTTGAAGAATAATGCTGTGAACTTCTGCTTCTTTCCTCAGTTAGAAAATGGGAGATATTTTGAAAGGCAGGCTACATCCATTTGGTCACAGTGTAAAAAAAGTAGGATAGTACTTGCTTCCCAGCCCCCCTCTCCAATTTGCTGATGTCCAGCATGCCATGGACACATCTGCCTTCAGCCAGAACAATTTTGCAGATGGTGTTGAATGACAGCTTGTTGACCTAAAGCAAAGCCTGGGCACTCTCTTTGATTACTTGCATTACTAAGTCTTATATCATTTCATCGAACTGCTTGTGTACTTCCATAGCATGTAAGTATTTAAAGATGCAAGTGATGTCACCATCTCCTCTAATCTCTCTGCTGGCCCAGAATTGTTGCCTAAATCTGCTTCAGAGTTCACTGCCTGCTGTGATAATCTCTAATGCTTCCAAAACCTCTTCCTCCTGGTCATCTCTCTGGTTAGCCTGGCAGCTCAAGGTTTAGCTTTACGGGGAACTGCCCTGGCAGCCTTAGGGAAACCACAGGTATGTGCTTTCTGTCAGTCAGTGAGAGGTGAATAAAGTGTACTGGCTTGGAGAAGTCAGCCCAGGCCCCAGGCAATGGTTCCACTTTTGCCATGCCGGTGTTGACTTCTCTATGGTTAGGCTTGCCAAGCTGTTGGTTTGTTTCTGTTTTTACTGCGGATGTATTTTTACCAGAGCATTAAATGTGAGTTCAGAAGAGAGAAAGAAAATAGTCAAAGATATATTACCTGATTCTCTGGCAAGGTATCTTGCCATTGCCAGGCTCTGGTGAATGATAACTCCATCTACTTCCAGAATAGGGAGTTTGCCAAATGGGATAGCTTGGAGAAGAAAGTAAAAAAGAAAAAACAACCAAAAGTTAAATCACAGCCATTAACAATGGGAGTCTGCGCCAGCTTTAGTTTTACCACTCAGAATGTATGCGTTGTTATAGCACTTAACAGTTACACACTGTTTCTGTGGAGAAATGCATGGACTAAAAATAAAAATAATAAGGGTAAGGATGTAATCAGGTTGCACTGAATGAAGGCAACCATAGCATAGAAAGCAGGTGTTTCGTTTCCTATTTCCTGGCTTTGTGCTGCAGAGGCAGAGTGTGCTCCTGTACATCCAGAATTCTTTATATAGGCAAACTTTTCAAGGAATATTAGTTTTTCCTTCTCTCCCCTGATTTTTCCTCCCCAGGTGTGTGACTGCTACGGTTAAGTAAAGTACTACTGAAGATTTCATAGTGCAGGATCCAACTGGGGCATGAAGCAAAAGATTGGGTAAAGACTGCAGGATGCTTTTAATTGATGGTTGTTTTAAATTCAGAAGCAGTGATTCTGAGAAGCATCTGCATTTCAGAACTTACATCACGACAAGGCATTTCACTTGGTAGTCATCACCGAGACAAATATATCTTTCACACTGAACTACAAATGCTAAAAAGATACTCAAATTTACCTGATGTGGCTTGCATTTAAAAAAAAATCAGTTATTTATGGAGAAGAAGCCTCCAGACTTTAAGTAGAGGGAAAGATAAACTAAGCAGGTGTCATGGATATCTGTAAGAGAGTGTGAGATAAGATATCAGTCTTATTTTTCTCTTATCAATTTTGTAGTTACATGGAAACTCGGACTGCTGTTTTGCTGTGTTTTGGAGAAGCTGCTGTCATAATACAAATGGAACTGGAACCTTGGAGCAGAGCTTAATCTGGGCAAAACTGTCGTGTTTAGGGCAGTGAGAATCTGCTTGTGGGAATATGGTGCTGTTCACTGAGGGAACTGTAAAACTCTCCATTTCCAAGGATGCTGTTTCCAAGTATGTGACTGCAAGTGCTGACCATAGCTAAACGCTTTGTACACGATTTTCATCTGCATTACACTTTATATAAGTAAGATTTATATCCATTTTAAGACTATCTTGTGATGTAAAAAGGTGGTAGTGGAAAAGTGAGAACATTGGCCACTGAAAGCATGCAAGGTGCTTTCAAACCCAGGAGAACTATCTTTACAGGGCAGCTGGAATGACATGTCCATTCCATGAGGATTTTTAGTTCTTAATGAAAAGGGGACAGTAATGAAACCTTGTGCACTCATAACTGTTTAGCAAGGCAACTCCATAAATGATGAGCACTGCCAGCAGCTCTGTGGTTCAGCGTGCAGTATGTGAATTACTTTAGGTACGGCATGTTAGATGTTAAATCTTGATCTGCAACATGAATTTTGCAATTGCATAAGAGATCCAGGACTCCTCTGTGCCTTTTCTTCTTTTTTTTTTTTTTTTTCCCCCTGCATCTGAACACAGTACTCATGATACCTTTTTTTTTCCTTAAGTTCAGCACACTGGGAAGTCAGTATAAATTTGGATGCTGATGACTAGCAAAAGCAAGAGAGTTCAATGGGCATTAGCTGCTGTGCCCCAGGGAGAAGCAGGCTCTGCTGGTTGTTACTGAAGCAATAATAGACTTGTTGCACAGAAGACTTCGTATGTTTATTATCCAGAGAGCAGCAAGGTCCTGGAAAGACCATGTTTTGTTTCATTGAGAATCATTGAGAGTTGACAAGTTGTATCCCCTGACTGTTTTAAGAGAAAAGCTCTCTGGCTATGAAAATGAGAAGAGCCTCGGTTCTGCGCTGTGGGTTAGTGGGGCAGAGTGCCCTGAGCATCACTGCTCCAAAGCAGCAGAGATGGTAACAATGTTTGCTTATGTAAAGCACATCTTTCAGGCCAGCACAAGCAGAGGGGGTGAGAGTGGGTGTGACTGCTGGATGTGCCAGCGTGGTCAGCCTGCTCCAGATCCCCCGAGACCACAATGCCTGACAACAGGGAACAGCAAAAGTGCAGCCAGAGCAGGGGTAATATCTTCCCTCATGAAGGAGTTAAGCAGCCTCTTTTGGAGGCCCCGGTAGGAATGCTATGGGGCGATGCAGCTGCGGCAGGGTCAATATGACTAAGCCAGTCTGTGGCAATAGCTGTCAAAACACACTGTCACTCACTGCTCAGGTTGGGAAACTGTGAAACCAGCATTGCTTCATCCAGAAACCAACAGATATTTTTGCTGCTGTGTTTACGTACAGTGGAAGAAGTCTATAAATCCCAGCTCTGACTGATATTTCACTTTGTGGGTCACTACAAGAAAAATTAAAGTCAGTTTGTTTTTATGGGCTTTTTTGTTTGTTTGTTTGTTGTTTGTTTTTGGGTTTTTGTTTGGTTTTGGGTTTGGGTTTTTTTTGTTTTTTTAAAGAAATTCTTGATTACATCTAAAGGAGGGAAGCATCTTTCTGACAGCTGAGGAACATGGTTTATGATGTCAAAGTCAGCTGACTGGCAGAGTGGTAGTCATCTCATGTTTTGTTTCTCAGGAAACTAGTAATTTCTGAATTCAAGGAAATTGCTATTCATTCCTTGAAAACATGAGTAACGTCTGTGAAGTCTTCCTCCTCAGTACTGAGCTGCTTTCTTTAAGACCTGGATATTCTTCTCTGAAAAGAGCAACTGAGTTTGCAATAGAAAATCTATAAAGACAGCTTTGTTTTGTGTACATACAATTGCATGATTCACAATACAATCATTAAATTAATAAATGAAAGCAGACTTTATTGTATGTTGTCCCATAATGTCCAAACGGATTTATGCTTTGATTTATAATGAGACTTGGGGTTTGTTTGTTAGGAAGCAGCAAATCTATTACTATCATTACTGA
Source organism: Dryoscopus gambensis (assembly GCA_013389985.1). Lineage (NCBI taxonomy): Eukaryota > Metazoa > Chordata > Aves > Passeriformes > Malaconotidae > Dryoscopus > Dryoscopus gambensis. The sequence continues at coordinate 142,709 of WEIT01042070.1, read as the reverse complement.
GCAGTGAGCTCTTTAAAGGATGACAGATGGTAAATGGTAGATGTTTATTGCACAAATGGGGTTAGGTTATTGATATGTTATTAATAGGTTTTGCACTGGGAACACTGCGTTGTACAAGTCTGGACTCGTCTCTCGCCCGAGGTGGTGGTGTAACCCTTGAAACCATACACCTTTACCTGGACCCTGCCTCTTCTCCCCATGTAAACTGTACCCTATTGGTGATGGGCTTTTGCCCCCTCCCCTTCCTCCCTGGGGGTTCAAAAGGAGCCCTCAGGAAGCCCCCGACCTCTTCACCTCCTGGATTTCGATGGAATAAAGATCTAAGAACGCTATCCCAAGGGGAAGAGCGCCTTCTTTCTTTTACCTAGGTTCCTTGTCGTGTGTTGCTCCTGGGGGTCCTGAGCTAGCCCTAGGACCCCCTCGGACCATCACTGATGTTCCTTCCTTTCTTCTGTGTTCCAAATGCTATTTAATTTTTTTCTTATCAAGAACAGAGGAAAATTGGGATTTAATGTAAACATAGATTTTTTTTTTTTCCCCAGCTGATAGTGTGTGTGTATATAATTATACACTGATTTTGTTGATTATTGAGTTAATAAGCTGTAAATGAGTGCAATTCTAAGAGGTTTGAAGAAAGTGTGCAGATAATTTTAAAAAACTGTTGTTTCTTCTTAGGTGCAGGGCATGCTATTCTTGAACACCAGAAAGTACAGCAGATATTCAGGCTGCTTTACAGGTGAAGAAAATAACAAAGACTAGTCAAGGGGCAGAAAATATTTATAGTACCTCTCTTTCATATCTGGGGAGAAGGTATAATGGCTTATAAATGGCTTGTGTTTTCAGTCTCGAAAAATGTAGGAAAAAATAATCTTTGCCTTTGAATTGTTATTATCTAAAATTCATGTAATGACCAAAGTTTTTAGGAACCTGTTGTAAAGTATCTTTTCACTTTTGTAACTTAGAATCTAACAATATTCCCAGGAGATTTTTGTACATCTGAGTTTGGCTGTCATAGGGAAGAATGCATTTTCTGTGAAAATTGGAATCTTCCTTTTCCAGCTGGAGAAGAGAGGGGTGGATTTGTGTCACACAGCTCATCCTAAGGGAGGATGTGAAGAGCCTTCACACTGGATGGACACAGTTTGATTGCTGGAGGTGAGGTTGGGGTTTGACAAATGACCTCAATGTGGCCTCTAGAATCTTTGCCTCTCGCGGAAACCTCACCTAGGCCATGTTCTCAGGGGCTCCAACCTACGACAGAAACCTGTCTGCACATGGATTGAAGGAGTGTTACCCTTAGACTCATGCAGTTACCCTTAGACTCATGGATACGGGCTTCTGTGGATTGCTTTGACCTCCTGTGGTGCGTGTTCGAGGAGCCTCTAGAGATGCCCACGTGCCCTGTGTGTATAAATGCCCATGGCACTAAACCTGCTGAAATTTTCTCAGTTTTGGTGAAAGGCATGGTTTGTGTGACTCCAGATAAGCAGAGCAGGTAGGTTAGCTCCTGCTACATTAGATGAGCAAGTGAAAAGCTTGCATGTGAAAAAGATTGCTGTTTGGGTAGAATCAAGGTCATGGGGACAAGGCATGAAACACCAGCCAGTGGGAGCAATCCCAACTGAGCAGTTAAGCCAAAGTAGTGCAGGCTGGAAGGATGTGAGGGTCACTTTGCTGATTTTTCTCTAACCCTGATCGTTTTGGGGGCTGCTTGGTACTTACGTCAGTTTAAACCCTTGTGTATCCATACAGATGTCCTTTCCATGTTTTTTTAAAACAACATTGTCTTACAATGTTTGCAACTCCAACTTAAGCAAAGACATTTTGAGAAGGAAAAGTAGAAAAATCTATTGCTGTCATCATGCAAACAGCATCATTTCTCAGGCAAGCACAAAATATGACCTCTCCTGTTTGGTTCCCGTTTGCTTTGCTGCTCATCTGAAGTACAAAATGCTGGGAATGCATGGGTTGGTTTCCAAATTTAGATTGAAAACTCACCGGAAAGAGGAACAGGGTTTTTTAAAAGCCTCCTTTTTGAATAACTAAACTGATAGTCTTCTTTAAATTGAACTTCTATCAGCAAATTCTTGCTTTTCATATTATGTTGGTTATTTATTGGGTTTTTTGCATCACATGCTGGAATGAAATCTGCCCAGACTACACTTCCCATGAAGAAAACCTTGACAGAGGACAAGTCATGAGACTGATCTGCAGGCCTTTTCTCATTTTATGAAGATCTCACTAAAGTATCTGTGCAGTGTTTAGGAACTGGATTCATTCCTTTTCATACTACTTCAATTTTGGTTGGCTTTTGTGACTAGAACTGTGGTGTTTATATAAGTCTCTGCTGGATGCTGAGTAGGGGAGATGAGGCCTGATGTGTGTTAAAAGGAAGGACATCCCTTTAATTCATTTCCACTCCGTCAAGTTCCTAAGGGCTGTAATAACTGCTGGCATCCTGCCATGCCTGTAGGGTCTCACCGGTGTTCAGGCCTTCCCTTTGAACACAAGCTCCTCATTCATCCTCCTGGCCACGACCCAGTGGATGATGCTCCTGTGGGACTGTTCCTCTGTCAGGGACAGGGAGAGGAAACACAACAGAGCTGAGCAGTTTTGTCCAAGCCTGGCATCTAGGCTGGTGCTGTGCTGTGCTTCTCACCACTCTTCTCCCCTATGCAGATACGGTTCTTAACATTCTCCTTCCCTTACCGCTTTCTTCCATTTTCATTCATTTTCCATTTTCACTAACTTCTTCATTCTTCTTCTTCTCCTCATTTCTGTTTTGTCCTTCCAACATGTCCCCCCATTTCCACTGCGCTGACCTGCCCATGACTCATCCTGCCCATGCTGTAATTGTTGATGCAATTCAGCCTGTGTTTAAACACTTGATTATTGCTCAAAAGCTGAATAATTAATTGTTTGGTAAGCAAGCTTAGATTGGCTCTATAATAAGGCAGCTGGATTCGTCAAATATAGTGGAAAATAAATGTCACAGTCATGTTTCTTACTGCAGTGTATCTTTGTCAAAATAATTTCTCCTCTGCCTTGAAAACTGACCATAACTGCTTTTCCTATCTATTTGTATTTAAATTGGATCATCTGAAACAAATGTATTGAGATATTTTGCATCTTCTAATAAGACATATTTGAAATACGTACTTGTTTTAATGGTGGCAGAGGAGCAAGGCACTTGGGAAATGGTAGGCCCAGAGCTGGAGGTACCTAGAATCTGAATCTTCTAGAAAGGGATGATGAGGAGGATGCTCTGATGTAATCTCAGCCCAGGTTCAGTGCTATTACAACTCATATTCTCCTTGGAAGTTCTCGCTAAGCCCTACTTCTTACCCAGCAATAGCTATGTGCACATTTTAGCTACAGCTACATACCAAAAAGTCACTCAGGAAGCAGGGCAGCTGCTCCCCTGTGGAATTTTTGTCTGCCATCAGGTGCTTATCAAGATTTATCTGTTATCTTGGGAGTATTTTCAGCACCATTAGTCCATCAGGTTTCCTAAGGAACTTTCAAGCACCATTCTACACATCCTGAACAGTTTATGGGCTGTTTACAGCCACCAGTGCAGTGGAAGCATCCTTTGCTGATATTGTCATTGCCGTTGCTTCAAATTGCTCAAAGGAGCCAGAGATCAAAAGCTGTTGCTGCCTGCCAGCCTAATATCTACGGTGATGGTAACTTAGTGTACCATTACAGTGGATTTTCTGCTGTATATGACTAATGTCAGTGCAACGATGCTTTTTGTGTGTGGAGCCCATTGTGTGGAAGTACAGATCTTGTATAAGCCTACTGCAGATCTTGAATTGATTGCCCTTTAAAGGGGTGCATGGTCAAGTCAGTCTGTTCAAAAGGAAGTGTAAAGAATGAGTTTGTTTACTTGTTAAAATAATTATTGACTTATATAAAGTGAAAGGTTATGGAATGTTGCTGCTTGATATTTGTCTGATTTTTAAAAGTCTGTGCTAAAGCAGGACAATACTTATACACTGGCTTCCTTAAATGTGTTTATATGATAAACTGCAGTCCTTGCCCAAAATAATCAACTGGAAAATTTGCCAAAAATGATCTGATTAGTGTCAGAAGGGAAAAAAAGAAATGCTGAGTTATAGAAATTTTAATTTCACTGTGTATAAGCCAAATAACAGAAGTTCTTATGTTATAATAGGCCTTCCTTGCATACACAACAAAAGCACCACTAGGTGTAAACAAAATCAAGTGGGACAGTCTTTCTAGGAGGGAGGACTTATTTATTTGCCTGCAGATACATTAGGATTGCAGCTTATTGGTGGCAGCCACATGAAAAATGCCAAAACAAACAACAAACCCCACCACACTCCTCAGTTCAGGTCAAAAATTAAACTTGCAGCAGCTGCCAGTCTGCTTTCTAAATGGCCTTTCTGCACATTGATCTTTATGCACAGGTTTTCTGTCTTCCCATCAGTTTTACAGAAGTCTTTTCTTCAGAATAATGTCAGTATTTCCTGGTTTATAAGGTATGATGATTTGTCTGCCTTTGTATGTTGCAAAACCTTATTTCAGTTTTGAGAAACCTGTTGAAGCAAACCTATCCTCTCAGATCTCGTTCAGAAACCGATTCCTCGTGCTTAGACAAACTTGAATTCTTCAATTTGTTCCTTATTAGCTCAAGAAACATGAAGTGTTCTCTTGTCCAAGCTCCTTCCCTAAGTATTTTTTTGTTTATCTTGCTTCATCATACTTGAAGTTTTTAAAAAGAGAGATATCACCTTGTACTTGCAGACTGCAGTCAAAACTGGTTCCAGATCTTTCCCAGGCTAGTGGGTAAAGGTAAACATGGTGTGTGCAAGTGTGCATAGCAATTTCTCTTATTTCTTAATCTCACCTCAATATATAATTATGTAATTAATTCAATTAATTTGACCAATTTTAGTGATTTTTGACAGCTACAAAATAAGCTGTGTACTAAATTGCTATTACTTTAACTGATGTCACATCAACTGCAGCTGTAATTCCCTTATCATTGCTAAACGCTTACCACCCTTTGGTTTTCACCAGGATGAGACTGAGTGGAATCTGCTACTTTATTTCTCTTTTTTCTAAGGCAGACCCAGTTCAGAAAAAATAGGAGGGGAAGAAAAGCTTTTATATAAAAGATCTAAATACAGGTAAAAATGAGTGTCACAGAAGAATTCTCAGCAGAGTGGACTACGCCTTTGTACATGCAATGGGTTGGATGGAGCTCCTCACTTCACATTTACTTTTGAACACAGCAGTAGTTTAACTTTTTGGGCAGGCATCCTGTTACCTGGTGCTTTTTCCTCTTCAAACCATGTCTCTGTGGAGAAAGCTGAGGCACATTTTGAAAACTCAGGATTGCAGAGAACTCAGGGTTTGTTTTCCATAAGGCAAATGCTGTATGCAACACTTGTGGTGTGAAGGCACAGGAAGCTTGTGCAAGCCTACTCCCTCTCCAGGAGACACCTATTTCTTGTGTTGAGTCACAAAAGTCAGGGTTTAGGTGCCCTAGGGCAGATTGGGGCACTGGCTCTTGGTCTTGTTGAACAGTTAAGGCTGTTTATTCCAAAGCCCTGTTGCTACCTTTGATATAGTGTTTTGCTGACTGATTTGCCTGTGGGAGAACACTTTGTCTGGAAATACTGTGAGTAACCATGAGAAATGCCTCACAAAAGAGGAGGAGGTAGTCATTAGTTTAGGTGATCTCCAGACCATTTCCTTAAGCAGCATTACATTTTTATGCACGCAAGGAACCTTTACTCTTGTTTTAATTGGCAAACCTCCTAACTGCTTGTTGTCTGTAATGTGGATGTCGGTGGTGACAGATGGCATTACTACTTTGGTGCTAGAGCTAGGGTTCAGGGAGATCTGAAGATCAAAAGTTTAGCCTGCTCCCATGAGATGTAACAGCACCTTCAGATATGCACCAAACTATTTAGCAGGGTACACTCCAGTTCCCATCTGCTGACTGACTGGGTGTCTACAGATGCCTGAAATTCAAAGAACTCTTAGGCCAGCATAAATTTTGCACAGATGACTTCACAAATCTTACAGTGGCAGCTCCTACATTTCACTAAACTTCTTATCTGCTGTGGAATTTCATCTAGGGATCAGTTATAGAGGCTGCTATGAAACGCCATTAGGCAGAGACAATGAAAAATGTTAATTAACCCTTGGTAAGCCTGCTAGCAAACTTTTCAGAGCACAGAAAGGGAAACAAAAACTTCCATTAATGCAGCAGATACAGTTACAAATTGTGTAGCCTAAGATTTCTAGGGTGTCCCTGCTCCAGGTGTTTTTGTGGTAATGGTGATGCAGCTGGACATTCACTGTAGTGAACAAGTCCTGCACACATAAAGCTCCCCTGTGAGGTTTGTGGTGTGAGCATGGAAGAAAAGCATAGGAAGAATTTTCCTGCATTGTTTCTTGTGCTGCTCAGACACTGGGATCATCAACGATATACAAAGAGTGATGCAATCCTTTTACCTTGTCTGATAGATCTGCTGTTAGAACATCTTGTCCTAGAATGTGAATGCCTCTGCACCCTTTAAATGACTAATTATGCTTTGTCTTTTTAATTTGTCTTACTTAAAAAATCAGTATGCAAAACTCTACATAAAAATAAATATACTTTGCTTATACTCTCAACTTGGTTTCAGGACTAAAGTGAGTGTGCACAATTAAGTATGAAAAGCCTGTGCAGAGCTTTCCTCAGGCCGTCTGAATTCTTAATCTCACCTTTACTTTCTACCCTGCTTCCCTGAGAGCTGCAAAGAGAAATAAGCTATTCCACGTGGTCAGCTGGCTTAAGCTCTCGTAAGGAACAGGTTTCCAAAGGCAGTCATTCCTAGCTGAAAATATCCCAGTTCCACTGCTTCTTATTCCTCTCTGTGGATTTTTGCCAATGTTTTCTAGGCTTGAGCACCACCGAAGGCTTCAACTGCCGCTTTGATTACAGCTCTGTTTGAGTGTTTATCATTCAAGTCACTGCAAACAGGAAAGACCAAACCTAAAAAATTTGCACCCTGGAAAAATTTGGTAGCTTGCTGGCTGGGCTTACTAAATGGTGTGAAAGCTTATCAAGAAACATTGTTTCATTAGTAGAAATCACCTTGTGCATTAGTTGTGTCTTTTCCCCAAACTAAAGGCATTATCCTTCATTCTGGATGTGAAAAGTCATAGCCCATGTAGCCAAATACAGGCCTAATCCATGAATGAAGACACAAATTTCTTTGATTTCATACTGTCAGTCTTAAAACTCAAGATCTGTTTCATTTGAACTAAGACTAATTTAATGAACAGAAATAACAAATACCTTTAAAAGCTGAAAAGAGGTTATTTAAACTTATATAAAAAGGCATGAAATGAATGAGGTACAATAGCCTGCAGAGTACTCTTGGAATGGCTGGTAGGGCTTGTTCTTAGGAACAATTATTTTCTAGTACCTCTTTTGATCCTTTTGGTTTTTCTTCTTTGCTATATCAACTGACTTTGTTTTCTCATCACTTTTCCCCTCTGAAGACTTTAGGTTGCAAAGGAGTGTCCTTCCTGACCCTTCTTTCAAATTTGGCTTTCTAAATCCCGGGTGAAGGCTGAGGTGTGGTCTTTGAAATCAAATTATCCAGAGAAGCTGAGATCAGCACTCATTTGGTTATCTTTAGGTACACAAGAGCTGTACTGAATAGATAGCAGTAAAAGCCCAGCCGGATAACAGCAGGTAAATCATTTCAACTTGTCTGAAAGTTTGGATCTGGTCTCCTGTGAAAGCATCAGCAATGACATTTTGGCTGTCTCACCTTAATTATTGCATAGGCTTAATTAAAGACAGAAATTAAGTGTATTTCTGCTCGGTAAACATACAGGCACCTCTTCAACTGCTTTTTTTTTTTTTAACAGCATTTCTAGTGGAGCTTTGGCTGTAAGAACGAGTGCTACTCACTTGGCTTGATTTTGGGCCAGTCTGCCACTTCTATCCTGTGATCTTCATACTTCTTGCCCGAATAGGCAAAGAGGTAGCGGCTGATCTCTGCTCGTCCTCGCAGGTTGAAGTAGGTGAGCTTGTACTGCGGCATGCTGGGCCCTGCTAGGGGGGGAGACACAGTTGCTTTAGAGAGGGTTAACTCAACTCCTTTTATACAAAACCACTCTGTATGCTCGTTTTTGACAGACATGCTTGTACAATGCAAAGGAAATGTTACACCAAGCTGTGGTGTGTTGTACTTGGCAATCGTTGCGTTGCTCACACCTCTTTGTTCTACATTTGTCAGCCACAGCACACACAAAAGTGGACAAAGACAGCAGAACCTGCAGTTCCTCCTCGTGTGTCTCTAGACTTGGCTTGATTTTTTTTCAGATGTATTAGGAAAGTTCAGCTTTCATTTATTTCCCTTGTGACTCCAAGCTCAGGCCATTTTTTATAAAGTGGTTTCTGGCTTTTTTTTTTTCCGAGAGTGTAAATCTAAATTCATATTTCATACCAGAAGATAGTTGTTATCTTGAGAGCAGTTTTGTTCACACCTGCCCTGCTCAGCCCCTATTGCTTATGGAGACCTTCATCCAAGACCAAATAATGAGAATTACCAAACTCTTGTGATTTTTTGCATCAATTATTACCCTAGTTGTGTAAGCAATCGCCCAAAAATTATTTTAGAAGAAAAATTTGCTATGGAAACCAGGCTACAGTGTTGTTTTGAGAAAATCATAATTGAATTTTCAGTTTCTTTTACAGAAGCGAAAAGAAAATTTGGTATTACTTTTTTAGGTTTTGATGTGATTTTTTTTCCCCTTCAGTTGCAATTAGGAGTCACATAACAGGAAGGCTCTGTTTCCCAGGGTAACAGGCAACAAAAGAAAGTATTTGAGAGTTTGTACAGCAAGGATGGTACAGGAAAGGTGAACAGATAAGGCTGCTTTAAACCAAAGGTAAGCATTTACACATAGCACTTAAATAAGAGAACTCAGCTGAGATTTGAATGTGCTGGCTAAAGGATAGTAAAACAACCATCTGCCTCCTCACCCAAAGGAAAACCCTTTCTCATTTTTGCCTTAAAGTAGACACTGCATTTACCATTCTTTTATATTCATCAGAGCATTAGGAAGAAAGCCTGGAACACAGATCATCTGCACTAGGACAAAAAGGGAACTCTTTTTTTTCTTTTTTTAATGAGTAAGTGCTACCACATAATCTTACAATAGAAAAAACAACCCTCTGTCTTGCCTTGAAAACGTGTTTGAGCAGATACATCATCAGCTTTCACTTTAGATGCAGAAGCTCTTCGTTCAGAAACAGAAAAGCTTACACTTAACTCACACTGAAAAGAGCAAACTGCTTTTGACACTTGCTCCTCTAAAGTCAAAGCACGTACCTTCTGTCCTCAGGGTGGCAAAAGCAAAAAAGAAAACCCAAACAAAAAAAACCCACTTAGCCGATGAGCACACTAGAGGCTGCTTAATTCATTGTGGAAGTTATCTGTTCCCCTACAGCACACAGCAGGCTCAGAAGTGAATTATTAGTGCGTGGAGACTTTTCATGTCAAATGGCCTAGCAGAGAAGCAGGAACAGAACTGGAAATTTACCAATGGAGATATCTACAAGTGCTTCAAAACAGAGACACCACTACAATTATTAAGTCAAGTGTGTTCCTTTGCACAGTATAAAAGAGAGAGGCTCCAGGAGAAATGAGTTGCATCAGGATGTGATTAGTTTTTTTAGATGTGTTAATTACTGGAAACCATGTTTGTCTGGCAGCTTGGCAAATGCAGCTCACAGATTACAGGTGCAACCATTTCTTTCTCTAAAGAGAGAAATTTTGGCAATCCCAGCTTTTTCAAGCATGTTTTAGGTGAGCGGCAGAGCTTGGCTACTCCATTTTCCAATTTCATACCCAGATTTATTACTTGTTATGCTCTATTGTGTATATGATAAAACTAGTAGTAGTACTAGTAGATAGTATTATATACTATGAATTTGGATTATATGTCTACAAAGTTAATGTAAGAAGAGAGAATGAGATCGTAATAGGGTTTTCTTCCCTTTTGTCCCTGTTTCTGATTTGGTGTGGTCATTTGAGAGCAAGGAATGGCATTTTTTCAAAGAGCATGTGTTATCTGAGATTCATGACAGTGATTTAGGAGCCAAAGGGAAGAAAACCCCAAACTTTGAACCTTTTCAGTTTTTTAGAGACAAGCAAATGTTACTGATTTAGTCTGTTTCCCTTCTTTGGGAGTGTCCGTAGAGTTTCTTCCGTAAGCATCTATAGCAGTCCCAGTGCTCTGGACTTGCTACACAACTCACACACAGCTCCTGTTTCCTGGCTGCCTCTAGCCCACTTAGCCCTGTGTTAGCAAATAGTTGCTGGCAGCGGGAAGGCACTTAAAAGCATAAGAATAGTAGATTTTTAGGGTGCAGTCATGAGGGAGTAGGCAGCCATATAGAGAGGGCTCGAGATGGCTTAGGCCGAAACCTTCCAGCAGGTGAGTGTGGTGGAAGAGCCTAATTCTTACTGTGGGAGCATGCTTTACACAAAGGCATGTCTAGTCAAGAGTAGTGAAGTGATGTAAAGATTTGGGATTTCGGCTGATGATCAGCAGGTCTCTCTGCCTGTTGTGGTAGACAGTGGAATGTTTTGGTCTGTCAAGGAAGCAGCGGAAACTACTGTTTGAGTTATCTAAAGCAAAGCTAAACAAATTTCTAATGAACACACCGTAAGGAGTAAACAAGTATTTGTAGTGGTGATGCACTTTTAAGCTTATGATTTTTTTTCCATCCCTGAACTAAAAAAAAACAAAACCGAAACCAACTCCACAAGGAGTTTACCAAAAATACTTGACATTTTAAAAGCCTTTATAGCTTTACTGTAAGCATGTTTTTGTAAATGTTTGTAGGTTTTATTTTTTATTTATATTTACTGTGAAATGTCAGGAGTAGTGCTTCCTAAACAATAAGCTTCTAAATGAAAGAAATTGTTGTGTTCAGAATAGCTTTTTGCCAAACATACAAAGTAAGCTGTTAGGGGATTTTTTCCCTTGTCCTCCTTTACCTCATTTCCCCAGTGTGTTTCATAAAGAAGGGGATCATGAGGAATGAATTAAAACCATCCAGAATTACAGAATTATTGAAAAATGTCATTTCTAGGGGAAAAAATATCTATCTGGTGTCTTTGACTTGGTCTTTGGGGTGAAGATGTTGGGGACTTTTTGGAGGTGGAGAGCAGGAAAACCTTGAAAACTATTGAAAATTATTTCTCTTTTTTAGATTAGTCATAGCTTAAAAATACTGAAGGATGGTGATGGTGGGTGGACCTCAGTGCCCAGACTTGCCAGCATTTAGCCACCTTCTTAGTGCTATTAAATCTGATCAGGTGAGTTCATTGCAAAGCCAGGTGTGTATAAAGACAGGAGGGGGATGATTTACCTTCCACCAAGAAACCTGCCACCTAAGTGGTGTTTTTCCAGTTTCTAACTGATGAATACATAGCTTGGACAGCCCTGTACACCTGCCCTGTCCTACACTGACAGCACTTCAGTTCCAGTTTCATTCCATACAGCTTTCGAAGCCATGAACTCAACAGCTCTAAATGTACTATTAAATTAGCTCTAATACTTTAAAGTTGTTGACCCTCTTAGCTGATTTTCTAGCTTTCCTCTGTGACTTTCTGAAAGCCAGCTTAACTGGCTTTAACATACCTTTAAAGAGAAGATTAATGGATCTCATGATTAAATTCAATTTGGAACCTTTCAGTGACAAAATCAAACAGGAAATCTGAAAGAATGTCAAATATGTGGAAAGTTGGCATCCACCATTATACTCGTGAGCCAACAAATCAGTGTCAAGTTACAAGTGTCTAAAAATTTTAGCACAGATTTCAAATTATTTAAAACTGTGGCTTTATGGAGACACTGTATTTCCTGATGAACTTGAGATGCTTTTATTCCAGTTGAAGCAGGATCGAGCAATCAATTTGAAAACTTCAAGCAAGATTAGAGTTAAAAAGCAGATCCCAGGAAGGAACCAGCATTCTCTGGGAACTGAAATACCAAGTTTCAGATAGCAGTAATACAGAAGAGAAAAAGTGTTGTCAGACTGGACACTGCTCAGGATGAGTTTCGTGAGTATACCCAGGGCAGGCACCCTCTGCTAGCCAGCGTTTGGTCCTGCAGGCCCAACCTCAGCAAAATTAAGCACCAAAACTCAGCTGGGCTCTCTAGAGCAACAATGTTTCAACTCTCTTATGGAAAACCCAGACCTCAAGGTAATACAAGAAAATACTCTTCAGGCTGGTAACCGGCACCAAAACCTGGATGCATGCAAGGAACCAAGTTAACTTTTATTTATGCCTCAACATTGTCCAGGTTTTATGCTATAAACCCATTTTCTGACACGGGGTGGAAAATTACTTCAGAGCTTTAAGGCGTGCCACGTGCAGGAGGCAGCTGGGACACGTGAGGGGGGCAGAGACCGCCGCCATTTTAGGGTCTCTAAGTGGACAAGGCCTTCAGAAAATGGCGGGAAGCTCTGGCTCTGGGGGGACTTTGCCTGGCAGTCAATCAGGGCACAGAAAATTTCCACCACTGGGCCGCAGACAGCATAATTCCTGCTGTTCCCCAGGAAAAATTTCCCCTGTCTAGCTGATGGTCTACGGCACTATGGGAGGAGCCTTAGCACATAAACGCAGTTAGCTGCGCAGTAACCGGGGCCTGCCATCTCAATTTCTCAGGGGGTGGGAAGCTCGTCTGGAGGTTTGGCTGGTTGTGCCCCTGCTCACCTTCTCCCTGCTCTTCTGCTCACCCTGCCTCTCTGCTCTCTTTTCTATCCATCTTCGGTGGGAGCACATCTTTCTTTATCAATATACAGTTCTCAGACATAATACTTCCCACATTTGTGCTTTATCTGTGCCAAAAAAATCTGTTTAAAAGGATCTCTCCATGATTCCTTTGCAGTGGAACATGACGATGACAGATACTCAGTATGTGAATTCAGAGAAAAACATTTTTAGAAGGCAGCATGTAATTACTTTTTTCTGTATAAGGTTATTAGTATTTGAGGTGACAAGCACCAGAGAGCTTTCCCTGAGCTGGGGGCTAAGGGAGAAAAAACCAGCTAAGTTGAGCTATATGTTCACATGTACCCAAAGTCCTAACAAAGGGCTTGTGGTGCAAAGTCCCCTGTAACTGTACTTCATGTTGCAAGAAATTAAGGGGGTTTTTGCCTTAAGAGTTCATCACTGTTAGAGAATGTAAAAAAAGCCCAGCTGTTCCCTCCAGGAAGCAAGACCAGTAGGGTTGAGATAAGGTTCATCTGGGTGTTTCTGAAAATTTGGGCTTGACCAGTGTGCTTGGAAAAGATGACTCATTGCACTGTATTTATATTTATTTAACGTGAGAGTCCTTCATTAATTTAGGAGTCGCTTATGGAAAGCACCATGGTTAGTGCCTGACACAATGCTGCCCTGGCCGTGGGCCTGCCAGAAAGGGGAAGCTGGAGGTCTTTGTCTGCCAGGTGTCATTGTCCTCACTTGAACTGCAACCAGAGCATGACAATGATTCATAGTGATAATTCAGTCAATGGGATACCTCTTTATTTTATTGTAAGATTAAGCTTTTATACCAATTCAGAGTGTTTGAGTTGCTGGAGCTGATTATATATTCTATTTTCAATATTTTACAGGATGAAAGTATAACAACAAATCGGCTTCCACTCACATAAGCCTACAGGCATCTTTCTGCCAAGAAGAGTCTTGCTTTATGAAGTGTGAAATGAAGTTTGTGCCTTCTCTAAGCACTATTCTATCCAAAGGTGAGAAACTTTGTGGACATTTTTACTTCTTTTGGTTTTTTCTAGTGCTGTTTCCAAAGCATTTGCTGTTTCATTATAACATTTTTCTGCAAAGTTGACCTGAAAATCAAATAAGTTTTGAAGCAGATGCGCACCCAGCAGCCTGATTTGGGTGTCCTAATCAGGGGTGGATGGGGCACTGCAATTTCACCCAGTCCTTATATTTACTCATGTATTTCTGCCACATATGCAGTTTGAAGTCGTAAAATTAGTGTCAGCTGAATGTTTTCCATTAATGGTGACACAGGGATTTCAGAGGGAAAACTTTTCCTTTTCTTCCTTGTTCCCAGTGACAGGGTCAAGTAGTGCTAATGTCAGCTAGGATACTCAATTTAGAAAAGGAAAGGACAGGAGCTGGCTGGGTCTCTGTATATACAGACAAAAGAGTCTTTGCACATTAAAGGAGAAATCTTTCTTAGGCTGTCATCTCAGGAGTGACCTGACTTGTCCAAGAATGAAGCATGGATTTTTGGTTCTGTTCCTTAGGGGTTGGGGAGAGTTGTGTTACTTATGGAATACAAAATAAGATCTTTAACCAGGAAAGAGACTTAGTCTGCCTTGTTTCACCTCAGAAACATCAGGAATAGTAAATTCCATTTTGCCCATCTTACTTATTGTCCTTCTCATATATGTGAATTCCTCATCTCTGTGACTGGAGAGCTGAGCATTAAAGCAGCTTTCTCCCTCCTCAATTTTAAAAAGATGTTTTACCTGCCCAAGTGAGTCTTTATGTCTTTATTGCTTAAACTTTCAGATTTCAGAGGAAGGAACCAGAGAGACAAGACTCAAAATAGTTACTGCTGAAGGCAAGTAAAGAAAAGCTTCAACAGCGGTAACTACAAACTGCACAGCTGCACAAGGTAGGAAAGATAAAAAATGTTAATGTGCAGTATTTCTTCCTTTTTACTTAACCAACATAACAGTTAGTTCTGGGGAAAGGCATAGTTGTTTACATTTTCCTGTTTGAGCAGTGCTGGAAATATGGAAGCCGTCTGAGATGCAGCCTTGCCCTGCCTGTGGGTGTGGTGCTGCTCTCCTCCTGGTTACTGATCGAATTGGTTGCTGCGGGAATGCCTTCAATTTTTTCTCTTGGGTGAAAAATTATTCTCTCTGAGACTCTCTGTGTTAATATTTTCTGTCTAAATTGCAGAGAGAAATAGTGATGTATTTGTCCTTTTTTTGGAGATCAAAGTTTGATGCTGAGAAATCCACTCGTGCCAGCAAGAACCAGCCCTGAGGCGGCTGTTGGCCACCTTCTGACTCCTTGTTGGTGAGGAAGGTTGGCAGCTCTGCCTGGCAAAGACCCTGGCTCAATCCAAGCTGTTTATCTGGATGTATGTATCAGTAAGACAACCAACTTAGGGCTTCACCTGGGAAAAACTGAGGGGTATGTGATGTATTCCCTGAATGGGGAAGTTAATGACCATGAGATTCTTGTTAAAAAACAGAGAAGTGAAGAATCAGGTGGTCTTCTCTTGTTGTCCAGTAAAAAAAGGGAAAAATGCTCATTTTCTTGAGCATAAACTTCTCCTGCTTTTAGCGCAGATTCAAAAATATTAGAGATTTAAGAGATATTTTCAGCCTTTGAAAACCAAGAATAATAATGATTTGATGGTTTGTTTGGCTGCTTTTTTTCCTGCCAAAAGATGTTTTTATTAATTCTTTTTTTAGCAAAGAAAATAAGAAATTTTCTGCCCATCTTTTGGGGAGAAGGATTAGAGAATATTGGCATATTGATGGAAGACTGCAAGACTTCCAGTGGAAGATTTCCACAGCAGTCTGTGTTTTGACAGAAAATAAAATTAAAAACTCTAAGTAATTCTGTTTCCTGTCAGCTCTCAGTCTGACATAAGCTCTCTTTCTGAAAACTGATGGTCTCTTTTCCCACTCTGGCCCAGTTACAGAAAATAAGCATTTGAATTTGATCTCTTACATTTATAAGCCAGAGAGCAATCTGGACCTTGTAGAGAAAAGAGAAAAAAATCTGTGCACCCTTTTCTCTTTAATACAGAAATCAGGTGAAGTAAATGTTTGTGCAATTAGATGTAGGGTCGAGTTTTGAAATAACAAATTCCAAATATAATGGTTGTGGCCTGCTGCTACTTAGCATGATTTTCAAGGTTAGATACACAAATCACTTAGAGCATAAAATAGATAGAAAATCTTTTTTAGAAGGATTTTGCATGTGCATGCACCTGGTATGCTGCTTATTTGTGACCTGTGAGGGAAATCAGTGTCCTAAAATGAGAAGAGGTTTTAAGGCATTACTGTGAGAGTATTGAGTAGTACTATTGGTTATGAGTATTTAAAGTGACCTGATGAGTAAAACTCTGCTGTCTGAGCAAAGCCTGATCTGTCAATATGTGAGCTTAAAAAAAAGCAGTTGTAGGAGACCTTAAAGCAATTATCTCTCTGAGGAAGCTTCAGGCTTGTTTTGCTGATGTGGAAAATCAGAACTCTAGAAAAATCCTTGAAGAACACAGGAAAAATCTCACTTTTTTTTTTGCTAAATTTTGTTTAGAAAAATAACCACAATGTATCAGTGAAAGAGGAGGATAAGAAAAATATGAAAGGGTTTTTTTGAAAGTGGGAGTCCAGTGTGAGTGGGCAGTGAATGGGTGTCCACTGTCTAGACTTGTTGAAGGAGAGTGCCAGAGCCCACTGGGTTTCCCTGAGCTGCATTTGTGATTGCGCCACAGGCAACTGCAATCAAACTGATAATAATTAATTCAGATATCTGAAGTTCACCCTGTTTGTTTGAACTGAAGGGAATGAGGGAGCTCTCACATATCAGCAGGATTAAGGAGGCAGTGAAATGGTGACAGACAGGGCTTTGCTCAGCCACCTTAGTAGCATGTCCTCAGTCTGCCTGGCTTGCCACACCTTCCCTTTAGGGCCTGAGCATCTGTGGTGACTTTTCTTTCTGTCTGATCCTCATGCTTTGGATTTGCATCTACTTGGTTGCAGTTTTATGCAGATAACTTTTGAAATTTTTTTGTGCAGCATCTTTTGGATGAATAAATTGCACACCCAAGACCATGAAATGCTAATAAATAAAATTGCAAGAGATCTCAGGAAAGATGCAAAGGAGTGGTTAGGATAATTTCTCAGGAAAAACTACTGAAGTCTTTTATTTCCACATCAGATGTTTTAAGAATTCCCAGAAGCATTTTGTGGAAGAACAAAAGCCTAAATAATCTTAATGCTTGCCAATCCTATGTCATTCCTGTGAAATTCACTCCTTGCACCTGTCTCTGAAATCTTCAGATGAATCAGCATGACCTTGCTCTACAAAGCTCAGAGCCCCGTTGTTTTGTGATGTTTAGTTGGCTCTCCAAAGCCAGCTGCTTCTTCCAGGATGAATCCTGTCCATTTTCTGACCTCTCAACCTTGTCCAGCACAATAATTTTTTGTAACAACTGTCTTGGCCACCTAACGTCTTCTCTTTGATGTGAAAAAGTGGTCTTTTTTTCTGTCCCAGCCACAGGTGGATGTGAGTGTGTGTATATGTGCAAGGGGGAGTACCAGCACCAAATCCTTCCCCCTGCTTGTTTAAACGACTTTGCTCTTGACCTGTTGCATGTTGTGAATCTACGGTATAATTTGCTAAAAAAACCCCAAAATTACAGGCATGAAAGAATTAGATAGGCTTTTAAGCACTGTATACAATCCCTTATAGCAGGTACAGGTTTGACTGGAAAAGGTTTTATTCACTTTGCAGGGCTCTCCAGTACCACCCACTGCATGTCCTGGTCACAAATTCCTCGTGTCCCCCTGCTCTGCCCTGCAGTGCCTGGCATAGACCACCATGCCCGGGAGGCACCAGTACATTGGGCTGGGGCACAGGTCTCAAATATTCTCAGACATTTTGAAATTATTTTTTTTCTTGAGAGAACTAGCAGTGCCCAATGTGGACCTACAGCTCTGAGCAACACCCAAGCAGAAGCCTGGGGATCACCTAGATTTGGCCATAAGTGAGAAACATCCAGGAGTCTTGAGTTACGGTCACAAATTGCTCAGTGTGTGAAACCCTACCCTGTGTGTTCCTACACTTCAGGAGAAAGCACTTTCTGAGAGGCGGTTTGCAGCCAGTTGTTCATGGAAGCTGCAGCTAGTCTGGCTCTGGGTCAGTCCCAGTTGCTGTGGTCCTTTAGCTGAGACACGGCGTTACACGTCACACATACCTTTTTGCTACACGTCAGCTAAACTAAGGTTGTGAGACAGCGTAAAACCTTTGTTTGCCTTCCCTCTTTGCATCTGCTATGAATACAAACATACACTTTGTCTGGTATGACTGAATATCCTTGTTTTCTCTCTTTTTCCATTTCCATGCTTATTCTCTACTAAGTCATTCCAGGATTATTTTTAGTTACTTCTAAAGAGATTCAAAATTAGGCATTTCAGTTTTTCTCAGTTCATTGTTGTAGCTTGTTTTATGGGAGTTTTAGCAGATTGACTCAAGATTAAACAAGATTCTTCAAAGTGGTGGCACTTTGAAAAGTATATGCGGGATTTGGCAGATTTTTTTTCCCTTTTTTCTTCTTCCTCACCCTTTTTGGACTAACTGTTAAAAGGGTAAAAAAAATCACCTGTCTGAGATTTGCAGCATATATGATAAGTCTCGTGTGAATAAGCATAGCTTTCTGTTGCAGAGCATGCCCCCTGCTAGCCCAACACCAGCCACGTCAGTGGCTCCTGGGCAGTGTAATTACTTTCTGGTGAGATTTCAATCAAAAGTGTTTTGAAAATGAGCACCAACTTCAATTGCTTCTGCTTTCCAGCTGCTCAGGACAAGGTGGTGTGGGGCAGACAGCAATGAGAAACGTTAGGGGCAAACTCGGGAGCAGCAGAGCCTGGTGGTCAGTGGCACAGGAGCGTGCTGCGCTGGCTAACGTGCTTGCTCATGCACAAACCCAGAACTGTTAAGAATTACTTTGTGTAT
The DNA here is from genome assembly GCA_013389985.1 of Dryoscopus gambensis. NCBI lineage: Eukaryota > Metazoa > Chordata > Aves > Passeriformes > Malaconotidae > Dryoscopus > Dryoscopus gambensis. Next base: position 123,927 of record WEIT01042070.1, on the reverse strand, counting down.
ATTTTCAGCTTAAAATTTGGAGAGCTTCCATCTCATTTCTATACAAATAGATTTGACTGTGTGCCTCGGAATGTGTGCATCTGCAGCAGGGAGTAATTTACACAATGTGAGCACTTTTAGGGAGAGGTGGATTCTATTTTGGATTAAAGAAAACAAAAGAATGAACAAAAGTAAACTTAAAAAAGACCTCTGTGTCTTTTGTTCTTTACAAGCATTGCAAATTTGAGTATAACAGTACTAGTGTTTACAAACAGTTCTAAGGAGTACAGAAGCCCAGGAAAGATTCTTTATAGCTACAGTTTGTTTGCTTGGATAGTCTGAAATGAACAGCGAACAAGAGATGTCTTTTAACAGAGGAAATTGTGTGGGAGGATTATGTATATGGGAAAATGACAGCAGTTAGGATCAAAGAAATGAAGCCCTTAGCTGCTATTCAGAGTATCATTTTGAAGTAAAAGACAAATATCAATAGCAAAAAACTCTGCAAGTTTTGATAAGGAGAAAAACGGAGCGAGTGGAAGCCGATGCAGGAGGTTTTTTCTCTATAGAATGATGGTGGAATTAGGACTAGAGTATGTTAATCCATTGGTTTAGAAGACAGGAATTTGAAAAATGAACAGAACAGTTCACAAATATGACCCAGAATAATTGGTTTGTGCTGCTTAACATTCATCTCTCTGTCATTTGCCTAGATTCAACTTGGTTATGTAAGCGAAGGCATTTTAGTCAGCCTTTACATCTCATGGAATATTGGTTTGAAATGGGTTTTCACTCACTGAAAACTCTCTGCAGAATGCCCAGAGCCTCGTCACTCTGATTTCTTTGCTAATGAGGTTGTCTTTGGCAAGTACCCTGACACGTAGCCTGATTATCGAAGTAACTCAGTACTGACTGCGCAAGGCACTGATGAGGAGCAGGGGCTTGCTTTTGCAACAGGCCAGTGATCTATCTGCCTGTATGCCGCTGGAAAACCAACTCATAATTTTTGGTAAAGTCTGGTTTTAGCCATTCATGGGATTGCACAGATGCCCTAAGTGCAGCAGGCAGTTTAAGGATGGCTGTAAGTAGCAAAGAAGGTGCACAGATGGAATACTTGTGTTACACTTGCAGCCACCGTATGGAGCTCCTCACTGCCGGCAGCGCCACTCAGAGAGTCAGACTGAAAAAACCGAACAAAACTCTAAAAATTAATTACTCCCAGGGCTTGCTCTGCACGCGGCATAGTGTGCCAGACTAACCTCCCACAGAGCCACCGTAACGGTAGCCTAGCGAGGGCAGAGTAGGATCGGAAGCAGCAAGGGGAACGAGAGGAGCCAGGCTGCAGCAGTAGCGAAGCTGAAACAGAACTCACTCACTCGGTGCAGTGATACGTGGTCCCTTCCTCGGTGCACAGGAGCTCCTCTGAGTGCCGACCCGACCTCGACTTCGGAGAAGACTGATGTACTCGAGCAGGGGTTGTTAATACGCAAACCACTCCCTCTCCCTCCCCGTGCCCGCCCGCACGCCTCTCTTTCTCCCGTTTCACACCCACTGCATATGTATCATTCATGATATGAGGCAAGTTTGCTGACTTGGAGCCAGCAGAACATACTGAGCACTGGAGTTTCTTGGCTTGCATTCAAAACAAATTTTAAGTTACAAAGTGCCATTTGAATCTATATAATAATAATAACAATAATAAAGACAGGCACTGAGGAGCTGCATCAGATGATGGGTGTTTTTTCTAAATGTAAGAAGTGTGGAACAAGCTAGTAATGTCTTTCCTAGATTATTTCTAACTAATGTGAACCCTCACAGTATTTGATCTAATTATAGAACAATGCCTCAAATAGCTGCTAATGGAGAGTCAGATATAAAATCAACAAAAACACCCCAAAAACCTCCACCACGACCACCAAAAAAAACCCAAGTCCTAAGCCTTTTACATAAAGAACCAAGTGTGACTTAAGTTGGTGTTTTTCGGGGTTTGGTTGGTTTTGGTTGGTGGGTTTTTTTGCTATCAGTGAAGAAGGATTCGTGCAAACTGTGTCCATGAGTAACGCACATTAGTAATTAGGGCTGTCATGTTTCTGTTTCTCACCTGTAGTGGATGTTGTGCTTTTCTGTTTGTTTTTCTTTCTCCTTTTCATTGTACTTTGGCCTTAGCAAAGTCCATTTGATGTTGCTGTGCTTTGCTCTCCTCTGAGCGCCCGACCAGAGCGCAGCAGCCCTGGAGCAAGGTTTTCTGATGCTGTAGTCTCATGCGCACCACACAAATCTGCTCTGAGGCCTCCCTCACTTGGTATCAATACCAACTGTGTGTGTTCCCTGCAGGTGCAGGAAGTGGCGCTAACCAAAGCACCTCTCTCCTGCGATGAGAAGGTGACAGATCCTTTTGGCTCACACTCTTAATCATTTGCCGCAGGTCAACTCATTTTCATGTAATACATATTTTTCCCTGATATCAACAGCTGAGTTTTCACAAACCAGCAGCCTTTACAGCTAAGAAAAAGTTTACAAAAAGAACCCCAAAGTGTCTTCTAACTGGGACTGATGTAGGCTGAGTGATAAAAAAAATTGCTGAGGCTTACCTTGGTGGTGGCACTTCCATGCTTTTAGATTTGCCTTGGCTCCAGATGGATGCTTTAATATTCCTTTTCTCCAGAATGTCAACATGGAGAGAGTGGTTTTGAGTGCATCCCAAAAAAGAAAATTTAAAGTGCTAAATTTCATCAGTATTTAATTGCTGATTTTTGATAAAATAGCCTGTACAGGGTAAAACAGTTCCTTCAGTTGCAGAGAAGAAGTTTGAGACTTTTTCCTCATTTCATTAGCAGAAAACTGAAGGAATATTTATGGTTCTCAAGCAAACAGAATTTGGAACAGATTTACTTTACAAACATTTGCAAATTTTGAGCAGCTAGGAACTTTTACTTATTTTAAGTTGGAGCTGAGAGTGCAACACAGCAGTGTGTTGTTGGATCGGGTTCTCAACCTTCTCAAAGGGAAGCAGAAGGTATTATTCTCCAGGAATAATTTTCAACAAAGAGGAGTTTACTCCTATCCTGACAAGGTTACCAGTAAAAATACATGGTAAAGCATTAATAAACACACTGGTAATCTAACTTTTACTTTCTCTGTGAATCATTTAATGGGTTAAAACTGTCTCTTCTTAATGAGTTAAAACTGTATCTTTACTCCAAGAGTTCTATTCATTGATTTGGGATGAAACACAGATACTCCTTTGTGCTACAATTATACCTTCAGTGACTGGCAAGGTACCAAAACCCCCTTTTCCCCTTTGCTGTGGGAAGTCTTTAATTTGGATCAGGGAGAAAAGATTTCTTATCTGTGGCTGGACTGTGCTGGGACAAAATTTTTCACTTCATGTTTTGAACGGGTAACTCAGTCCCTGTCCGGTGGAAGTTGCACTCAGGCCATGCATCACGGGCAGGCCTTGTTCCCTCCCCTCACTGCTGCTCTGAGCACCTTAGGGTCTGGCAGGAGCGTGGGTATGGAAACAGTGGGATTTACAGGGGCTGTGCTCAGGAGCACCTATTACTCAAGCTGAGTAAAGCTCTTTACATGATCAGGAAGTAGGTTCTCCTAAAGAAAAAGTAATTCTTCCTTTCTGCCAGATTCAGCTTAATGCACGTGAATGATAAATAAATCCCTCTGCTTTCTAAAATAGGAAGTGATTTGTGCCTACAGTTTCAAAATAATGAAGTTAGTAATGCACTGAACTGATCTAACCTTGGTTTCATCTGATGATGATTTCTTACAGATTAAGCTCTCAATTTCTGTTGCCTTTTTGGCCTGCAACTGCTGCTGATGTTATGAAAAACTGACTGAACTGCTTGATGAAGCAGTCAGGCTGGGACTGATCCATCTGTTACATGAGGCTCTTTGCCTAAAGCATCTTTCACCTCCGTCTAACTTCTGTAAACTTCAGGGATGGGAAAGTAAACTAGTCAGGATCATGATGTATTAAATGAAGCACTTATAAAACCTGGGTATGGAGACATCCATTCATGTCCAACACCTTTCCCAGAACGGCGGCAGGGGCACTCTAATGGCAGGAGCTGCAGTCAGGTGTCTCAGGGCTCAGCAGCTGGCCTCTAGCCCATTTGTTGTTTGGTCATGGAGCAACATCCAGATTTCTCGTGGTCAGCCGAGCCCCATAGACAACTCTGCAGGCATACATCTGGCAATCGTGTGGAGTCACCAACTCAGGATGTTTTCTGTGTGTTGTATACAGGGAAGTGAAGACATTAACTCAATGACACATTTCCATTCTTGGTCAGCATGGTGGCTCTCATGGTTTGAAAGCCCTAGAAAAATGCAGAGGAAGTCACATGGATTAAATTTAAATCCAAGATTTAGTTAGCAGATGTCCCTTTCAGGGCATTCACAGGCAATTAGGGGATCCATACACTCCAGGCAGATCTCCTGCCCTGTGACTCCTAAGTGTTGAGGGATCACTCTGCTTATTGACTTGTGGCCAGACCTTCCCCACCTCTTCTGTCCCAGCTGCCACTCCACCTTGTGCCTGAGAGCTGATAGTTAAACAGAAGGTTGGAAACAAGATGTAGCATCTCATGAAGTTGCCCATGTTCTGTTGCAGGTCTCTGCGGCAAGATAGCTTGCTTACTGCATGTGCCAGGAGAAACAGCCACGATTCCTGACAACTTGCTTTGGGAACAGTAAGGGGCCAGCTCCCCAGAGCTGAAATGGTAGTAAGCACATTTCCACAGTGCAGCTTTTTTCCATGCTAGGAAGGAAATTCCAACCATTTTTTAATGGTGAGTTGACTTTTACACTCCACAAGACATGGCCATCTTATCAAGGCTAGTAACCTGCAGTTAGTGCATCTGCCTGTGTGTCCAAGAGAATAAATCACTCAAGGCAGAAGTTTCACTGTAAATTTAGATATAGTCATCATGTTCACTTCCTTAGCAATTTCCTCACCCCACCCCTGCCTTGTTATTTTGGTTTTTTTTTTAAATTACAGTGCTATGCTGTTATTGGAGACTTGAGCAAACTAACATTTAAGGTAAGATACAAGAAGTGAATAATTACAAGTTTCATAATTTTTAAGCAACTTAATGAGGGATATTAGGCCTGCAAAATGTTAGACCTGCAAATGCAGCAAAGGCACTTTGTCTTTTATGTTTATATATAGGAGAACTCAGCAATTTGCCTTCTCTTTTAGCAAGCTATAAGTTCAGCCAGAAAAATACACCTTCAGACAGACCTAATGTTGGACCTTTAAACACTCTTGACCAAAGAAATGCTGGGGAGAATATTGAAAATACCAAGTATTTATTTTTTTAAAAGCCAACACATTTAAAGTTTATTGTGAATTAATGTTCTTGTTGCCTTTTTTTCTAATTTGAAATATAAAGAAAAGGTTAGTGTATTTGAAAACACCATCTGTGTCAACACAAGCATGTTCCTACATGTGCAGTTTGCTCTCCTCATGCATATTCCATTACACTTTTTATGATACTTTGTTAGAAATCTACAGAAGGGTCACACACTCATTTAAAAGAAATTATCCATTCTTAATCAAATATCCTTCCAGTGTTACTGTAGCTCTAGTAAAAGGCCATACTTAATGATCAATGAGATCATTACGTGAGCAGTAATGAGATCTGCTTTTGAAACAGAGCAGCTTAGAGAAGCAATCAACTACAGACAAGTCTGCAATTCTGGGGTTTTAAGTTTAGCTGATAACTTTTTTTTTCCTCTGTTCCTAGAAGCAGGGAGCTTTTGCATGTACAGTGAAAAGCATCGGCTGAAAGATTCATCTTCAAATTACTACATGGAGAGCCATAAAGATCTGTCTGTTAGACACAGTTCTTCATGTTGAGAACTGGTCTCTTGGCTTTCTTCATACATAGGAAGGTTCACAGCTACAGCAGGTTTTATGTGAAAGACCTGACCCAAAGTCCTGTGAAGCTGGCATAAGGACTTGTGGGCTCTCGTCTCAGGTGCTGGTTTTGCCATTGGGAATTTGGGCAGGATCATAATGGCCCAGTTAGTTGGCGCATTTGGAATTACCTTTTCTAGTGCTTTTCCCTCAGCATTTCATTTAAGTAATGCTCAGTCCTGAGCTAGCTGGCAGACTATTTGCTTTATCTTAACACTTTTGTTTATGAGAAACTGGCCAAGGTTTAAAAAGCCAGTTACCCTATAGAATGCATTTATCCCAATAACTTTTCTGCCTTAGCAGAGGTGTAATGACACTCTTCCAAGCTCACAGGGAGTTACATGCATACCTGACAATTAAGTAAAAGTTCTTAGCCAGAGGACCCATGTATTCAGAAGATGCAGTTCAGCATAGAGACACTGAATGGAAGTCCTTGATATGTCAGCTGATGGCTGACCCCTACCAGTTTGAGGTCTCTATACTGATGCTTTGTTTCCCATTATATCCTGCAGAAACTTGTCATGGAAATGAAAAACCACATGGCCAAGTCAGAGCTGATCAGCTGCTTTTCTAACTTCAATTACTGTTTTGTTATGTGTGTTTAAATGGGAAGGAAGAGTTAAGAAATAAATAACTGTGTGCAAGCTGCAGAAGATAAGAGACCTTTGTTCCTGATTTTGTGCGTGTGGTCAAAGTATTGATGAAAGCTGGAGATGCTGTCTGCTTACATTTTGATAGATAAATCACGAGTTTCATCCCCTTGTGGGCCCTTGCAGTTGTATCACGTTGCGTGAACAGCTACGTAAAGGAATCAGATGTGCTTTACAAGCAGGAGAATAATCTGTGATTCACAGAAGTAGGTCAATGCAATTAGTGAAATGTTAAGACTCATAATGTAATGTAACATGTGCTGTCTGCCTGATTCCATCCACATCAGTTTCAGCAGGAATAACATTAGACAAATAAAAGCTTTGAAAGGGAAGCCTTCTTAAAAACATGAAGCCCCTTCATTTCATGTACAAGTACTGGGTGGTCCCACTAGGAAGCCCCCAGGGAGCCCTGAGCAGGCAGAGTACCTGTTTACAGATATGCACTTGGAGGGATGAAGGGGGAGAAATCATTCACTTCAACATTTTGAAATTTGAGGCTTCTTTAAAAATACCAATCTCTTCATGCCACCCTTTGATCCACAATATGGATCACTCAATATCACATTTGCTTTCAAGGAAACTAAAGTGGATTAAGAAGAACATGGTTTAAAAACTTGGTGTGGTTGGGTTTGAGTTTTTCTGGTGGTTTGGTTTGATTTGTAATTTTTTTTTCCTTTTAGGTCTTTTTTTTTGGGGGGGGGGTTGTACTTTGGGTTTGGTTGGTTTGTTGTTGTTGTTGTTTTCTTTTCTGAATTATTTCTGCAGGGGGTCTTCTGTACCCGAAAGTATGTGGGGGTGATCTGTCAAAGTGAGCGGGACAAAAGGATCAATGTCTAAGCCTTAGTTTTGTTATCCCATGGCTCCAGCAGTGACTTTCCAACTGCTCTAGTCACAATGGAAACCGATACTGGTAAATCCAACATAAATTCACTAAGGAAACGCTTGCATTTGTGTCCAGATGACAGAACTTAGCCAGTTCCACAGTCAGCCCACCTCTGAAACCTTCTGTGTCCCTCCCCAGGGTATTGGTATGGTGAAGGAGGTTAGAGGAAGTATAGTATTGAAAATACCAGGCGACGAATTAACTTGTCTAGCTAAAAGAATTTGAGTTCCTTTGAGTAAGGATTAATTTTCAAGAAGAATTAATACAAATGGACTGAACTGGAACTTATTGCAGAGACAAGAGGAAGAAGGAGTAAATCTTTGTGTACCAGAAACAAATTTAAACTCAAAAACCAGGGAAGCTGGAATGTGGAAGTCATTGCAAAATTAACAGAATAGAAAATTGCCTTGAATTTATGAGCTAGAAAATGATTTATTTGTGCTTTGAGCTTAAGGAGAAAGAGACTCCTCATGTTCTGCTTCTCAAAATAAAAATAATCTCACATTTGGATTGCTAGCTGTTCTTCCTCCTCCCTGAATTAGCAATAGTCTGAAGTGCTTAAGCAGAAGTTACTCAGGTGTTCTTTGTCTGAATTTATACTGGCTATGGAAAAAGTAAGGTAGATAAGAGCGGTTTCATCTCTTCTGTTCTTTTCTCTTTTTATCTCTCTGGTGGTTTCCGAGGCTGCAGGCTGAAGCTCTTGCACAAGTGCAGCTCCACCCCTGTGTTGCCAGACGATGTGACTGTGCTGTGTGTGAGCCACGTGCAGCATGAGGTGACACATCTGTCTGTCTGGGGCTCTTGGGGACTTCAGCTGATGTGTGCTGCCCTGCCCCATGGTGCAGTCCTTGGCCTTAGCCTTTCCTTGACATCCTTTTCCAGGGAGATGTCATGTTCAGACCTGTGGGCATGTCTTTAAGGGTGCTTGCTTCCAGTGGCTTGAAGCTCAGGGTGCAAATCCCCGGGTAACTGTGTGTGGTAGGCAGCTGCAGTTCTAATTTGCCCACAGAAAGCAAAGAAGCATAAAGCTAGGGGCAGAGACCTGGAGGCCATTTCTAAAGCTAGTTATAAATATTTTACTACTTTATCTGTCTTGTGCTTCTCCACAGTAGTTGCAGGCCCAGAGGTTAAATATATTAAAGCAATGTCTTTTGTTTAGTGGCTTAAAGTACAGCAGAAGGGAAAGGGACCTAGCATTTGTTTGATGTTAGACAGATGTAAACTGCAAAATTAATTAAAAATTAACAACAACCAGGAATGATTAGAATGATAATCAGTTGGGGGAAGTTCTTTAGGGAGAGCAACAGGAATTGCTTCTGGCTTCAGACTCTTCTCTTGCAGTTCCAGAGAACAGACGGGTATTTGCCCCTTTCCTTGTTCTCAGATGGCAAAGAGCCCAAAACAGCCATGGCAGCATGTTGTGAAAGGGTGATCTGGATCAAAATGCAGTTCCCAACAGCAGTTGTGCTCCATGTTCCAACTGATAACAAGACATGGTGGTCATTATGAAAGAGCAGAGGGAAACTGCACTGTCTCTTCACGTTGCTTCTATAGAGACAAAATGGGAAAAATACTGTCTTTCCTGGTAACATGCTCATTTTAGCTTTGGGGAGATATTTGGAGGTGTTATTAAGTGCCTGATATATTTGGGTAGATAAGCAGCAAGCAACCAGAAATATTTGCTCATAGTGGTACAATTTCCAAAGTGGCAGAAATGGAACAGAGCAAAGTGTTACAGCTGGAGGAAGCCACTTCAGGGTAAAACGAACTAATTTAAAACCAATTCAATCACTGTTTTCTATCAGTGCAAATTTACTCATCAACTTCAGTGATTTGAGATTTAATTCATATGAAGACCAAAGTTTACTCTGTCAGGATTCCTGGATTTCCCTTCTTCTCAGTATAAGAGAAAATAATGTGAAATGCCACCAGCTTTCCAGAGATGGGTATCTCCTTTTAAGGTCAGTATCACTACTTTTACGGCCTCATGAAGAGAAGCCCAAAATGATGAAGATTCCTGTCTGGTGAGTTGCTCCTAAGAGGTTTCTGACTTTGAGTTCTTGGTACTCTATCCATCATGATATTGTGAAAATGTTTATTTCTTCCCTCCCTTCTCTTTCCAATGTTCTTTTCAGGAGCTACAGATAGCATAACAGGCTCAGAGAAATATTAAGACTTTCAAACAGCCACTGTTCCTTCAATTATTTGCTCCTGTCCTTTTCTGCATAAACTGCAGACTTTCAGGAGTGAAAATCAGTAGAAAGCCTCTAGCTTTTGACAGATGCTGCCACATAACTGACTTCATCCATCCAGCAAATGCTGACTGCAACACTGTAAAGGATCTACACATATTTTGTCATTAAATTTATAGAACTTTTTTTGTTGTTGTTGATTTCAAAATACAGAAAGTCTTAGGGACAAACTGCAGTGGTATTTGCAGAGCAGTTCCCTCTTCATGTTTGCTGTGTGTAGCCTTGAATGACTGAGAGGATGAGAAAAGTACAACTGCACTTCAACAGAAAAGTTTCTGGGTTTGGATGCAAGTGCTTTTCTAGCAGAATGAAAAACAAAACAAAAATTGGCAATGCACTGAGTGAAAAGACAAGGTCTGCAGTGTTGCAGGCTTTGATATTTTTGTCATTGTCTAATGCAGAAAGGAAAAATATTTGGATGTTGAAGTAAAATACTTGTTTTGAACATATTTTGGACTATTCTGTCTACCCTCATAAAACTGTAGGAAAAGATAAATTGCTTGAACTACAAGTATTTTGATGTTTATCCAAAATATTTGCTGTAATCTTAAGGCTTGTGCAACATCATCTTTATCAGTAAGTGTGTTTTTCTTAGCAAACATAGGTTAATTTTTTCCGAGAGTTTTAAGTACCTGTGTAAGTTGTCCTTGTCTCCATGATGGTTTTTATTTTACTATTTCTGTAACTAAGATTATTTCTCACCTGCAAATTTTTGTGATGTTGTGACCTGTGTAGTGATATCTTCCTGTTGGCACATCGTTTGACATACTATTTTATAGCAAGCATCAAAATCGTGAGTGTACAGCAGCCCATGACTGATAGAGTTCCCCCCACTCTCAATGTGTTAAATAATCACTGCACTTCTGCAGGGGTGCAGTGAGAAACTGAGAAGAGAGAAGCTGAGACAAGAAAGTGAGACAAGGTAATGTATCCATATGTTTCTGTTCCATTGCCGAGCTTTTCTGGGAGTCATCATGAAACGATTCACTTTTCCAGACAATGCTGCCTTTTGTTTCCACTGATTCAGAGAGCAGCAGGAAGAGAGCAGCAGCCTGGAGGAGCTGGCTGTGATATTAGGGTGAGGTTGAATGTCAGATGTAGGTCTGCATCAGGCTGGTTTTGTACCTAAAGATAAAGCAGAGGTATTGGTCCGACCCTAAACGTTACATTGTCAGTCTGACAGGTTGCCTGCAGGCAGCTTTCTCGCCTTTTTACCAAGATTATGATCTGTCTGAATGAATGATCAAGGAGTTTTTGCTCACCCAGGTAGTCTCCTGAATTTGTTACAAGTTACCCAAACCAACCTTGTCTCACACCCCTCTCACTCTCCCTGCTAATCTACGCATACCAAGGGCTGCTTCTTTCCCCTCACACAGCAATGGCAGTAGCTCAGACAGATCCTTCCTGGAAGGGTGGCGGTTGGAGTTCCAGAGTCACAGTCTCCAGTTGTGGCTAAGCGAAGGCTGAGGCATTTGAGAGATGACCCTGGCCTGTGTGCAAGCAGGACGGTGGGCTTGGTGTATGCCTGAGAGAGAGACCCACAGCACCGGCTCAGCTGTCTCTTTTCAGATGACGTTTTCCCCTTATCCTGTTCTCTGCATTGCGGTGTTTCCCAACAGGACATGATGCTGTAACTCTTCCTTCTGTGCCTTGTGTGAAAAGCATAGTCTCCTCAAGTGGTGAAAGCTCCCTGCTTGTCGTTGCCAAATACATGCAGAAAACCTTACAGAATGTGTTCACCACACTGTGTGTACATCTCCTCCTCCATACTAAAATACTCCCTTTCTGAGTACTGTCTGTTTTGAAATTTCCACTTTTGTTAAGATTTCGGTAAACTTACTTAGTCCCTTTCACTTTTTGAACTCTGCATTTGTACAGGCTTCCAGTAATACACCTTTTTTTCTTCTAAGAAATAGCAAAATCACTAGAGAGTTCTTCTGACTTGTTTACCACAGTATTTAAGAAATGAAAGTAGCTTTGTGTTCTTGATATATCATACTTCGCAAAGTTTTGAAAGCTGATGAGTTGAAGTAGCTGAAATTAAAGATACACATTCATTTCAGAAGGTTGCTATAAAAGCAAAAGGAACAATGTTGTCTGCCTACACCAGCTGATCTCTTACCATAATCAAGCATTATTCTGACAACAAAGGAGATGAGAAGGGTCGAGAGATGATGAAATCCAGCTAGTGAGGTAAGGATCCCTCTTTTCTGAGTTGTCTGGGGAGGTTTCTCTCCTCAGTAGAATCTGAAAAGTGGCATTTCTCTTTCCAACCTGAGATGGATCCGTTACCTTCTGATAAAAAGGCCTTCAAGGACCCTACTTGAGACACAGCGCAGTGCCCTGGAACAAAAGTACAAAAAGACTTTATCTGGAAGTAGCTGTATGTGCATGTTAGTGTTTGAAAGCAAGGTAGAACTTTGTCACCTGCAGAAGTTCATTTGTTGACTTAGCTACCCAGTGGCTCAGGTGCATTCTTCAGCAGAAAATTAAAGGTAACACATTTTAGAACACATTGTCTAAGTGCAGCACAGTTTATACTTTCTCACAAGAATTATTTTGCATAGATCCTTCTACTCCTAAGCAGAGAACTGAACTGAAAGCAATCACAGGCAATGCAAGGATTATCTCTTTTAGCACAGCCAGTTGCTGGGAAGAGGATTTGCCCTTTCTATGACTTTTGTTGCAAACACTTTAGCTGACCACTAAAGCAGATGACATGTTTGTTCCATTGCTGAAGCTATCTTTGACCTCATTTTCTCACATTATCCCCAACTAGAGGGTAATCAATTAGAACTATTTGGAATTACTTGTAGTCCAATGAAAATTACAGACCATCCAAAAATCATGTTACATGTGCAGGAACATAGCAGTAGTAAATTAACTTTATAGTGTTGCTGCTGCAGAATATGGTGGTGAGGGTAGAGTGGTTTGGGTTGGAAGTGATCTATTGAGATCTACTGGTCAAGCCACTCTGCTCAAGCAGGAGCAGGTAGAATCAGTTGTTCAGGGCTATGTCCAGTTGGATTTTTAACAGCTCCACAACCTGTTTCTGTGTTTTACCACCTTCACAGTTAAAATGGTGTATCCTTGATGGAACACGGAAGATGGAATTTCATGTGCTTGGCTGTATATCCACTGTTTCTTCTCCAGGCTGAACAGTCCCAGCTGTCTCATCCTCTCCATGTATGAGAGATGTTCCAGTCCCTTAGATATATTTGTGGCCCTGGGCTGGTCCCACACTGGTACACTCACTGGAAACAGTAATCCTAAATTGGTGGTGGACTTGTGCTATTCTCTGGGCAAAGTTGTAATACCTAAGTAAATTATGCCAATGTAGCACTTATTCCAGGAAGGTGCTGTAAAATCTCATTTTCTGTAGCACTTGATATGAGCTCTCCGCACTCAGCGTAAGACTTTTGAACACTACACAACAGAAATGTGGAAACAACACTTCATGATTACGTTCGACTTAGACCCACTTATTCCTACATTACACCAGTCCAGTGGCAAATGGTGATGTTAATTTTTCATAAATTGAGTACAGAAGACAGTTCATGGATGTTAAAATCACTGACATTATGAATCATAGCTTTTTATTTTCCCCTCTTCCCTATTGGGGCACAGTTCTGAAAGCGGTCTTTTCTCTCGGTTTGAAATTGATGACTCAGCCCAGTCACAGGATGGGAGAGTTATTTTGTGAGTCCTGAATCACTCTTTGATTCTGAAATAGTGAGGGCAGGAGCCTGGAAATAAGGTTTCACATTATTATGGATGATACACATGAGGAAGTGTAATTCTCAGTTTATGAATGCTGTGTATATTCAGGCTAACTGATGAAAGTTTATGAAAGTGATGCTGTAAATAGATTTAACAGAAGAAATATTTTAACTTATTTCTAGAGATAACTATTGATCGAACAAAGAGAACAAAGAGTGCTGAATAAGTAATCCAGCTGTATTAGACCTCTATACCTCAGAGAAATATTGGAAACTGATATTTAAATAAAAATTTCTCTTAGTAGCACAGAGACTAAATTTAAAAAGAATAAATTAACAAATCTCTCCTAACTCAATGGAAGCTATCAGTAATTTGGCAAGTCCAAGTGTTTTCTTATCCTCATTCCAGAAGAATAGTTTTCATCTTCCAGAAGCTAATGACTTGTCAAATTGGCTTATCTAGCCTCGGGTTTTCTGAGTAAGACTAGTTCTTTCAGACTATGTTTTCCAATGCTTCCCAGCTGGCATTTACGACACAGCTTATGCCTTCCACTACTGACATACCTCTCCTACCTGGTAGGTAGGGCTCTAGTAAACATGCCAAATGTACCAGGCCTCTTGGAGGGTCAGAACAGAGGCTGGATGTGAGCTGGTGTCCTTTGAAGGCAGGCTAGCAGCACTCAAGCACTGCAGTGTGCACCTCCCATGGACAAGGACATATCTGCTGCAGGACCTTTTCTTCCACGTGACCTCAGCTTACACATTTAGGGTTCTCAGTGGTCTGACAGGTTGGATCAAGGCAATTTCTCACAGGTAAGCAATGCAGGATGCGGGTAAATGCAGCTGCTGGGGCCCCTTGGTGCACAGGAGAACAGAGTACTAGTGAAGGAGCTACAAGAAATACAGCATTTATGTCAGGATCACTTTCCAGGAATGGATAGAAATGAGACCCTGACCGACAGACACAGACCTATCAGGGATGCTGCTTCAGTGTAAAACACAGAGGAACACATAAAACATAAGATACTGTTAGCTGGTTTGAGATTTAATACTTCACCCTTGAATACTTGTGTTCTGGGTAAATATTACTTGGCCTGTTGAAAGCCAACCAGTCACTTGTAGTTCCAGTTGTTCCCCTGATGGGCAGGAGGGTACTTTCCAGACTGAAGCCAGGTCCGTGGGCGTGGTCAGATTGACTGGCAGGAGATGTCCAGCCTGACAAAGACAGCGGGATGCCTTTGTGAGTGAGTGGTTGGACATGCCTTGTGCCCACCCAGGGCTTTAGGACTCCAAAAAAACAGTTTATGCATTTGGAAATTATTCAACCATCAGAAGCTGCCATCAAAAGCTGCCATCGTATCAATTAAATAAGGTAATAATGTGAGAGGAGACCTAAATCTACTCCTAATTAAAAAGGGAAAAAATCATTCTATAGGCAGCAAGGTATTCCATAGCTGCTGTTTGTAAGTCCTGGTGAATGTTCTTTGAAAGAATTAGTGGTGGTCAGTGTAAAAAGCAGGACGTTGTGCTGGGTGGATGACAGCTCTGATGGCAACTTATACAGCTTTGATATGAATAAAGAATGGTTTCAAATGAGCTGCAAGACAGGGTTCTGTCAATTATTCACACCTCAAAAGTAGGGCAACGTTAATGTCATTGTGCCACCTCCAAAGAATATTTGTAAATCACAGCAGAAGAGAACATGACAGATTATCAAGGAATAAGCGTAAGGAATATTGGATAAAACGACACATAATTAAATCCAAGATAAAAAATCAAATATTTGTTATAGGAGCACTTAATCAGGAGGGCTAAGGCAAGCTACTCTTTTGATATGTACGTGGCAACTGGGACAAAAAATAAAAACAGAAAAGCAGTTTTCCAGCCCATAACTCTTGCAAATGTGATCTCCAGAGGGGAAGATACAGGCATAATTTTGTAGGGTTGAATCTTAACAACTTCTTTCTCTCATTGCTAATGTTGGAATCCCATTTGTCTGAAATGAATTTTTCTAAGTATATATTCATGGAGCTGCATCATGAACTTAAATGTGTCATGGCTAAGTGCTTTACTGAATCTAGAGGTAAATGAAAAGCTTGATAGAATAAACTATAAATAACTTCCTTAAAAATCAACTTCATTAGGAAACTCATGCTTTAGTGAATGATTCCATTTTCCATAAACATCCACTCAAATTTACAAGTTGCGTGGAAAATTGAATTATTATCACACAGCCACAAAAGAGCCTTACCATGGCTTAACTTTTCCACATGCCCAGCATGTTGTAATGTCTGTACTAATTAACTTGGTGTTTCATGTTTAGTTTCAGTTTCCAGAATACAGAATTCACAGAATGTATGAGTTGGAAGAGACCTTCAAGATCATTGAGTCCAACCTGTGCCCTAACACCTCAACTAGATCATGGCATCGAGTGCCATATCCAGTCTTTTTATAAACACATCCAGGGATGGTGATTCCACCACCTCCCCCGGCAGTCCATTCCAGTACTTTATCACCCTTTCTGTAAAAAACTTTTTTCTAATATCCAACCTATATTTCCCTTGGCACGGCTTGAGCTGTGTCCTCTTGTTCTATCAGTTGCTGCCTGGTGGAAGAGGTCACCCCCCACCTGACTACAACCACCTTTCAGGAAAGTTGTAGAGAGCGATAAGGTCACCTCTGAGTGTCCTCTTTTCCAGGCTAATACCTCACTGCACTGAAGATCTTTCTGCTTTCATCTCTGAGGAGACTGAGCTCTTGTGCTGGGAAGTGCTTGTACACTGGCAAAAGGTGCTGCTGAGGATGGATTTGTGGATCGTACTTGTCTTCTTGTCACAGGTTGTGAAGGCCCTGTGAAAGCAGGGCTTTTAGGCACTCAGGAAAGGCCCCCTGGCCAGTACAATTGATCACACTACTTTGGATGGTCTGGCAGACTCATTTGTGGTGTTGGTTTATATGTGGTGCGTCTCTTAAAAATAATGCTGTTTTCCATTCTTACTGTGTGTGGCTAATACAAAATATTGCGAGTGCCTGCTATCTCTTGAATATCACCACAATATAGTCCATAAGAAACATATAAAATGACTAGGCAATGAAACAATTAATTGATTTTATAATGCATCATGAGATCAAATAGGCTTTGAGATAGAGTTGAGAGAAGCTGATGTCTGATCTGATTAAGATCAACGTTATTTTCTGCCCAGGGGCCACTGTTCAAGTCATTGGCCTTAGCTTAGCGGTCATAGAACAGCTAGACAGGTTTGACTTAGCAATTTATGAGCGACAGCTCAGTCTTGGGAGAGTCATCAGTGCAACAGGGATGTGGTTGTTTTGATGTGGCCAGATTTATATCATGGGGAGGGAAATGGGACCACAAATAATTCAATGGGTTCTGTACCTTTTGATCACATAAGAAGTTCTTTGCTGAGCTGGAATGGGGAATTCAGTGTCCCCTTATGGTTAAACCAATCAGTGTACTTTGCAGAAATGTTAGATATCAGTAGAGTCACGAATTTCTTGGGTTTAAATCATTACAGTGAGCAGCAGGTCCAAAGAAATTCAAGAAGCTCAGCTGCTTTTGCTCTGTGGTGTGGCTTGGTTTTGTTTTCTCCATGGTGCTTTCTGTGCAACAGCCAGCCTGGGCAAGATGAATTTAAGAGAGCAAGGCTTCTCTACCAGGGGGATGTTTTGCATCCACCTGGTTCCCCATGGAATTGTGTTTGCACAATCAGGATATAGTTGGTAAATGTCTTTAAAAGATTTCTTTGATTTATAGGCCAATAGGGACATCTTGGCTGCAGAAAAATGCAGTTGTATCATTGAGTAGTGGCCTGGGTAAGGAAATGTTCTTTACCTTAAAGTATATGCAGAAAATGTTAATAGAAGAATTTCTAGGAGAATAATAATTACACTCACCTGATGCATGCTACAGAAATCTCTCAGATTGAAAGGGACCATTATGAGAGCTAAGCAGGATTTAGAATTTACCCTTGTACAAGGAAGTCTGGTATTTGCATGCAGATCTTTGCTGATATAAAATGCTCATGTTTCAAGGTTTTTCCCTGGGGATCAAAGTTCTTAAAAATCAAGAAGTTACCAATGTAGAAGTATTTTCAACATCAATAAGGTATTTTCATACTTCTAAGTTTGTAAAACGCACATGACTTGAATTACTGAAAGGCACTTTTTAACTTCTCTGATTATCCAGATTTTTCTACTTTCAATGCCTTAGAGGGGTGGCCAAGGGGAAAAGCATTCTTTTGAAAGATATCCTAGAGCTATTGTTCCCTTACCAAAGTAATTTTCTAATGAATTACCTTCTTTACTGTGACTCCCACATATCAAGCAGTTCAGGCAGAGAGATATTTGTGATGCCATCCCTGGATGAGAATGGCAGTCAATATATTCCCTCTGAGTCAGAGGGGAAAGGTAGTTTTCTGTTTTAACTGCCAGGAAGCAAGCCATGTAAGAGAGCTCAGGAAAATTAATTACACTAATTTCTGTACAAGCCAACCTGAAATAAAATAGTGTTGGGGTTTTTGGGGGTTTTTTTGGTGTTTTAAAAAATATTCTAGTCTAATACAGTAAATTTCCCATAAAATCTGTGCTTTCCTGGAAAATAAAGAGCTCTTGGTTAGTTATGTGACAAAATGAAGATGTATTCAGTCCTATGCTGAGTTCTTGATTTTTAGAAAAACTTTGAATGTTGATTATATTAATACATCTCTGCAATATCACACTGATATTTTTTCATTGCACTGCTGACTAAAGTATAATTAAGAAACAGAATAAAATGTTTTAAATTTTTAGCCGGGATAGGAAATGTGAAAATGAGCAATACGTTAAGTAAAGGAAATATCTATCAATACATTTTGGAAGACAGCTTGAGACCGTTCTTAAGTGGGTAAGACAAAGTGAAATAGTATTCACACAATCAACCATGGCTGCAAAAATTAATCCATTTAAATAATTTCTAGCATGTTAATACATGTTTAGATACATTACATTTACAGTGATTCTACCCTTGATTTGCCAGCAGGCTTTTAATGTGAGGCTGGATGGCATTTTGGCACTGGGGGACAAAAATGTGGCACTGACACTGGGATGTGAACTGCTGCAGCAGCCCCTCTGCTAAGGGAGGATATCTGTTAGCTAGCTAAGTATCATTTCTGAAGGGTGGACCATGAGGTGAGGAAGGTGTCAATTCTATTGTGAAATGTCCCTCTGGAATAGTGGCACTATTTTAAGATCAAAATGTGGCAGACACTTTACTATGGGAGAAGCCAGTGCTCCATAACTCATTGTCTCTTCACTTTTCACAGGTTTATCACATTTCAGCAGTTCCCCACAACCCAGTGAAATCACCACAGATGCATTTCATTCAGCTGAGTCATGCTGCTCTGTATGCCTGTTTTGAGCAAAGCAGTAGGTGAGTCTAACACCACTTTATGAACGTAAAACCACCTCATGCTAGACCTTACAAACAAACAGCACTAGCTTTGTTTGCAGACTTTTTCTTTATACTAAGCAAAAATGCTGAGGGTTTAAAGCATCATGTAAATCTGTTAGTTTATATGTGCTAGCATGTTTTGAGGAATCTGGCTTTTACTACTGTAGCAATACCCTAAAGTTTTAAGCAATTTTTTGGTATAGTTAACATTAGAATTTTATGTATGGATACTTCTTTGGTCTTAATCAAACTCAATTTCATTCTGCAAAAGGTACAAAATAAACCTACATGGTAAACTCATAGATTCCATAAACTTATGGAAACTATTGCTCTCTTTTTGGGAATACTTTGCTTCCTATAAAATGTGAAGGACATGCACTAGGCTAGCATGCTCACCCTCAGAAATTCTGCTTTTATACTTCTCTCTAAAATCTACCAAATATCCTATTTTCCAAACCAGTGAAAGTTTAGCAGAGTGTTTTTAAATATCAGTTAATCTTAACCAACCAAATTTCTCTCTCGGTGTAAGCATCCAAAACCCCATAGTTTTGGAAACTAAATCTAAATCTCAGACTAAGTTTACTGTATATATATTTCTCTTACCTTGGAGCCAAAAGTTTTTTGAAAGATATTTTTGAAGCAGCATTTGTAAAACTAAAATTAGGAGTTTACTGACACCCTGGTTGTTAAGGGTTCTGAGTTACCTCTTTTAAACAAAAATACTTAACGAATCATTGCATTTTCTAAATCAAAAAGCAGTTATATGTATTCAGTTTTGACTGTAGTAAATCTTTTAATGAGACAACTATTAAACCAGATCAGTGGCTGTAATTGTTGCACCAAAAAGGAAAAATAAATGCCTTCAACTCCTCTTCTTTGACTTTAATTCTTCTTTTCAGTTCTGCCTGAGATGCATCTTCTCTTGGAGTCTTCTCATGAGATGTATGACATCACTCAGAATTATCACATCCAGAAAAATATGGTATCAACTTAACCTTACATTTCCTGTCCAGAGGCGACCACTTCAATTAGGTGGATGTAGAGAAGCTGTGGGATCAGATAAGAGAGTTATAAAATTCTCTGGAGAAAGCAGGAGGCTCTCTAGGTAACACTAAGTCAGTGGGGATCAGGAAGCAGGGAAATGGTAGTGCCAGGAAGTGAATATAGAAATCATGATACGTGCCAATTCTGTCAAGACTAATAATTAGTATTAGCAACAAGTTATGCAGTTATCGTCAGATCACAAGGAAATGGTGACAGCAAATTTAACAAGATGTTTGTGTAGTTAATCCTTTGGTTGGTGTTTTGTTTATAAAGTGCTACAATGGTAATGAACATGTCATGCCTTCAGTGAGGCCTCTTAAGTGAAACAAAAACAAGTCAGTGCATGGCTAAAATTGAGGCTGTAGTGGTTCGCATGGTGCTGCCCTGTGCATTGTGCCATGTTCCCACTACCCCAAATCAGGGTCAGGGGGGTCTGAAGTGAGAGGCACTGAAAGAAACAAGAAAAGGGAGAAGATAAAGCCTCAGCTGCAGAGGGCAGATTTTGGCCTATTCAGGATGCTGATTTGTGTGCCCAGATGACCAAGAAAGACAATGGCATCCTGGCCTGTATCAGGAGCTGTGTGGCCAGCAGGACCAGGGAAGTGATTCTTCCCCTGTTGCTGGCACTGGTGAGGTCTCAAGTGCCATGTCCAGTCTGGGGTGCTTCAGTTCAGGAAGAGCATTAAGGTGCTGGAGTGTGTCCAGGGAAGGGCAGCAAAGCTGGTGAAGGGGCTGGAGCACAAGTCCTGTCAGGAGTGGCTGAGGGAGCTGGGGGTGTTTAGCCCGAAGAGGAGGCTCAAAGATGACCTTATCACTCTCTACAGCTCCCTGAAAGGAGGATGTAGTCAGGTGGGAATCAGTCTCTTCTCCCACGCAACCAGCGACAGGACAAGAGTACACAGTCTTGAACTTTGCCAGGGGATGTTTAGGTTAGACATAAGGAAGACATTCTTCACAGAAAAGGTGATTAGACATTGGAATGGACTGCCCAGGGAGACGGTGGAGTCACCATCCTTGGAGGTGTTTAAGGAATGGCTGGATGTGGCACTTAGTGCCGTGGTCTAATTGACAAGGTGGTGTTTGGTCATAGGTTGGACTTGATGATCTCAAAGGTTTTTTTCCAATCTAATTGACTCTGTGACTTGCAGAGAACAGCTCTGTGTTGGGCAGACTTTTAATTTTGGAAATTAAGTGGGGAAAGGTGAGCAGAGTGAAAGAGTTAGAACAAGAAGAGCAATTCTCTCAAAGACCAAATGCTAGTGATTTGTGCCCAGAAACAGTTCTCCTTAGCAACATGACAATACAATAAAGCTGTTTTTTTAATGCATGTCTGAAGATCAGGGTTGTAAATCAACTTCTGTTCTCACTATCCTAACACGAATATATAAGCCAAATTGAAGCTTGTGATATAATAGTAGAATTTGGTTCTCTGACTTAAGGAAAGTGATTTGTTACGTGGGACCAAAGGCGGAAGGAGACACTGACAGGAGGAATAATCAAACTGTATTTGTATCAACAGGTTTTGCTGAAAAGCAACTTGGTATTCTCCAGGAGAAAATAAGGAAACTCGAGAATTTTTTTAATACTGCTTATCTGTTATACTATACAGGTATTTTACTTGAGTTTAACTGTAGCAAAGCTTGCTTTACAATCTATCACCTCTTCATGCTTCTGAAGGAACAAAAAATGCTTTTTTTCTGTAGGCCAGCCTTCTCCTGAGCTGAGCACTTGGATGGAGAGTTCAAAATTGCAGCTGCTGGAAGAAATGATCAGTAAAGGTACAGTTAACTCCAGCAATGAGGATTGTTCCCTATATTGGGAAACGTTCTTTTAATTGAAATTAATTTTTACTTTTGTGTGTGCGCACACATGCAGGCACACCCAGAGACTGAGGGCGTGTGATCTGACCTGCCTATAGTTCTATTGCTAAATTTTCTGTAGTATTTCTACAGAAAATTGTGGTTTAAAATAAAAAACCTGCTCTGTTTAAAATGTCTAGAGGAAATACAAAACCCCTTTCAGTCATGCATGAAATGGTCCCTTAAGTTGTCTTATGTAGTTCACCACATCTCCTGACAAAAATCTGCTTTTACCCTGCTGTTTTAATATCTTATTCTGTCTGCTTCTCTCCCTGCCCTGCATTTGTGACCTTTGGGGAAGAGTATCCATTCCTGAAAGTACCTAGAGCAGACAGCTCTTTTATATTCTGGCTATCACTTATCCCCTATATGTTTGGGCAAAAAAAACTTTTCAAAGTTCATTTTCATTTCAAATTTTCTTTGTTAATGATTAATAGACCAAGCAAAACTTTGTCTCCTTCTCGGGAAATGTGTACATTTGTGTTATGCTTGTTGTGAGAAATGTGGGAAAAAAGCTACTTGTGGGAGTACCTTTGCAAAGGTGTCATGGGGTGATTTGTGCTATATCCCACATTATTCAGTCCCTACTTAGCCATGATCCCTGTGCTTTTCTGTGCTTTTAAACTGTGCATAAACTTAAGTTATGCTTGAAAGAGGAACTATACTGGACACAAGGCAGACTTGACCTTGATGAGTTACAGCTGTGTCGAACCAGGTGTTCCCACTAAGGGTCAGAGAGCAGCTGACCCTCGGGGAGGTAACACATAAGAGAGAGAAGAGCCCAGAGGGAACTACTACTGAGAAGGGAAGGCATGCCAGCAGTTTGAGGAATGCTATAATCCTGGAAGAAGACCAGCTTGCTGACTTAGCCTTACAGAATCCTGTCGCCAAAAATATCAGGAGCATCAGAGACCTACTGAGCTCCACCGTCTTCGGAGGGCCCCCGCACCCCGTGCCGGACAGCTCTGATTCCAGCTTCACGGGAGAGAAGGGGAAACCACACCCACAGAAGGACTTTCAAATCTTTCAGGTTCCCTCCCCTCAGCGGGAGGTTTTGTTACTCTTAACCTGTCTGTTTGTTAAATAAATAGTTTCACTTTCTCTTCCACCTTCCTCCGAGGAGAATTTACTTTTTTTTCTTCCCGAACCTGATAAGAAGGGGTGACATCTCCTTTGTCGGAGACATTCCCCTCGGACGTTTCCCGTAAATTTAGCCAAAGCCATCACAAAAGGGAAGGAGAACCCCAGCTGGTCAAAGAAGCCCAGACACCTGAGTCCCACTCCAGCTGGTGCTTTCATGGTACTCATTAAGTCTCTTCATTCGTATACCCTGCTCTCAGGCAAAAGGGTTTTGTCTGAAATATTTCATTTTAGTGAAGTGCTGGATTTTTTTAGTAATATCTATTTTGCTGAGGAATGTAAGTGCATCCTGATGACTTCCGTACCAGATGGGAGAGGGATTACAGGAACTCATGTGGCATTGGATCAAGAAAGCCGAGAAATTATCTCAGTCTGAAAGAGAAGGAATTTTAGATCAGAGAATGTTTGGTGAAGGGAAGAACAGGCGTTTTAGTAACAGGGTTTTTTTGATCTTTCTTCTGGAAAAAAACCCAGTGAATGTAAGTATGAAATCTTTTTCTGAGTTGCTGCTTCCAAATAGTTTCCTTCTTTTTTTTTGGAACAGAATTGAAATTTTTGAAGATAAAAAGTTAGAGAAGATCCCATTTGAAAGAAAGATTAGGTAATTTGGGCTTATTTTCCTTTACTTTCAGCACTTGCTTTTGAAAACCACTCTCAGATTCACGTCAGATTGTCATCCAGACAATGTTACTGATGGCTTATTATTCTAGTAGAGATAAAATTCAAATTTCTTCTCACTTCTGGGTAAATGTACTACTGTGCATCTAATTCAGTTACTGGAGCACTATTACTTCTGTTTTCTGAGGAAAGAATTTACAATGGTTTTGGTATTTGTCACTGAGTCCTGCGGATATTCAAGTCAAGACTCAAGCCAAATTTTTAAAGAAGTGTGTAGTTTAAATTTCATTTTTTTTCTGGTTCAGCCAGTGTTTTAAGGCAATGTTATCTGAAGAGCAACTGAAACCATAGAATTATGTGGGCTAAAATGGCTGAAGAAATTATGTATTGTTTTTTGTATCACAGTAAATCCTGAGATCTTCTGAAACCTATTGCCATCTCATGCCCTTAATTTCAGTGGGACCTGGATTTTAATTCCCCTCGTTTACAAGGTGGCTGGTGGAAATGGTTCACACTGAAGGTTCCTGCAGAGCTGGTGTCTGATCGCTGCGAGGGTGAGGACAGGGCTGAGCTCAGAAAGGTCACACCACAAGTGCCTCCCTCGACGTGCTCTGCAAAGTGCCATTGTTGGAACAGGGCAGAGCGTCACCTGGAGCGCACACAAAGCCCCTGTCACCGTGTCAGCAGGGACCATCCGAGCTGTTTTAGGGGCTGTGCTGCAGCCCCTGGAGCCAACACTTAACAGGGTACAGCACTTTCTGCTAAGTGTTCAGGGCAGTAGCACGGCTATTGCCTAATGTGTATTCCTTCTGGATTGTAACCGTTGTCCCTCTGGCTCTTCAAGGACGTATGGGTCATACTTGCTTTATATCCAAGTATATTCTTCCATCCTTTGTCATATAGGAACTGAAGACCTATAGGGCCTTCCTTGTTTTGGTGCCTCTTTTTAAAAGAGTCTCTGAAACAGGGAGCCAATACCAAATTTGGGGTTCTTTTTTTTAACCTCATTACCTGTCTAAGCATTGATAGGACTCTGATGCATTCAGCTGCCAGGATGAAATTCTCCAGGCTGGCTTTTTACACAAAAGGATTTTGTTTTAAGCATTTAAAGTGTGAAAATGTTTCTGTTTATAGAAATAAGTCACCTTTGACCAGAAATGGAAAACTTCAATATAGAAGATAACAAAACAACAACAAAATCTGTATGACTGTCACTGCCATGACTTTGACAGCAAAAGCTGTGACTTTTAGAGTTTTTCCATAAGCTATTGGAGAAAACTCTGTGATTGAATGAGGCCAGAGAAAAAATTTGTGAGTTAGTAAAAAATCAAAATGTCTTTCCTATGGAAAACACTGGTATCATGAAAAGTGTTTTTAAACTGACTGTTCAAAGTAAAAGAGATTGTATTCTGAGTAAGTTTGCAGTATTGGTGGTGTAGCAAAATGTTGATCTGAGGTCCCTGTTCCAGTACAAGTCCATTTCCATTCCAGTTCAAGCAGCCTTTCCAGAGGGTACATAACAGTGCTAGGAGTGGTAACTAAGAGCCCAGATTCCTGTCCCCCAGGTGAGGGTCTCCCCAGAGCATTATGAAGTTGAAGTCCTCCCTCAGGTCCTTTGACAGTTGCATTTCTTCCCTGGCATTTTGTGTCTCCAGCAGAGATAACATTCCTTGGCTGTGGCTTGGTGCCAAGGACCCTCTCCTTGGGAGCCGGGAGCTTCAAAGGCCCTGAAGACTATAAACCATGGCTAAAAATCCCTTGCTGTACTTGAGAATGAATATCTTCAACTGAGGAAGGAGATTGGGCATGGATTTCGACTGGGTTGTTCTTTGCATGGGAAAGACTCTGGGTAAGGGTGAGCCTGGGAAGAAAAGTTGTGTCTGGGTCCTGGTAACTCATTGCTGCTGGTGGAATAAGGGAATAGGAAGGATATCAGCCTGTGAGGGAAGGGGCTTGGACAAGGGGATAGGAATTATGCTGAAGGCCCTCTTCATGCAGGGACCACCACCTCAGGTAGCTTCAGCTTCTCCCTCTCAAGAGTGAAAGCAAGCAAAGGCTTCTGTAGGCTTGACATAGGTGAAGTAGAAAGAAAAGACAAACACCCAATTAGTCATTGCCATGACATATGCTCTGTTAGTCGGGGAGGAGAACAGTCAAGCTGGTACAGATTTACATTTTTACAAGGGAGTGACCTGTGCATGAGATGTGTCCTAGATAAGCATTGTTGTGTCTTCATCTCTCATGAGCAAACTGTAACCGAGTGATATGCATTCTGACTCTGTGGTTAAGTCTAACCCATACCTTGATGTTAACTGACTGCGTTCATATCCTAAAGCTTAGATTATACTGTAGATATGAAACAGTTGGTTTTCCATGATGATTAATCCTGCCTGAGAAGCACTTAACTCAGGAACTTCTTGAGAGTTTTTCCAAGACCTAAAGTTTCTATGGTGGTTTCATTCACACTCAGCTGGCCTGACCCATGCTAACACTTTATTTTCCTTTGCAATTAAAATATTTCGGCTGCCATGTGAAATATGTAAGAGTTTTTAACATTGTCAGAAGTGCAGCAGGATGACACTGAGTGTTTGCACTGCTGCTTATAACAGTCCCAGGACTAAATCCCAGATCAACCTTGTAGCTATTTTTAAACCAGTGAAAAATATGGACTGCTGAATAAATCCATTTTGCTCATTGGCATATGATTCTGTTCCCACTTTTTGTTTCATTGTTCATTATTCCACAGCTCAAAACACATTTCCAAACATGCCTCTGTGCCATCCCAAAGTGAGCATGAGACTGTAAACTACCCATCAATCTTTGACAGTCTTTTTGTCCAACAGCACATCTGGAAAGGGATTTCAACGTTATGTCTTTTCTTTTTAAAGCTGGAATGTACCAGTTCAGTGGCTATGTATTTAACTTTCACTGAATTTTCTTCTTCCTTCCAGTTTTTGTTGGTTTATTTATAGGGGTTTTTTAATAATCATGCTGTACTTACCTTGTTTTTTAATCTTCAGCGATCACAGCATCAGTAGCCATAAGTGTATGGCCATTATTGGATATAAAGAGGATTGAGATCCCTGATATGACTGTGAGACAAAGGGAGTGTGAAACTCGCTCCCATCCCACTGCATCTGTAGCCTGGAGGAGTTTTTCAGTGTGGTTCTGCTCCCTTTGCCATTATAGTTAGTAGTCTGTAACTGAATTTAGCCTGCTTTGCTAATCTCAGTGTCCAGAGATTTCCAAGGAGCTGGTTAGGTTGTTGTCGGACCCATGTGCCTTAGGAAGCAGCATATTGAACAGTCTCTTGTGTGTGAAACACCTTTGAAATTTGCTGTGCTCCCAGAAGTACAGCTGCAATTAAAGAAAGATAACCTTGGTGAAGGCTCAGCTCAAAGTTGACTGTTTAAAAGGTGGTTGGTTTAGATCACGTATAAGAAAAACATCTTTTGCCGTGAGGGTTGGTAAAGCACTGGAACAGGTTGCCCAGAGAGGTGATTAATGACCTGGAAACATTCAAGGTCAGGCTGGATGGGGCTCTGATCAAGTTGAGGATGTCCCTGCTAATTGCACAGGGGATTGGACTAAATGACCTTGAAAGGTCCGTTCAAACCCAAACTATTCTATAAGTCTACATTTCTCAGTGTGCAGTGCCTCTTGATTGGCCACTGGGTCTGTTTTCATGCCTAGATGTTTACAGTCAATCTCTGCTCTCGCTCTGTCTAGTGAATATAACACTTAAGGGGGGGACTGTGGCACCTCACGCTGAGGCAGCTGCCCTGAGGAGCTGGGTCATGAGGAAGCCTGTCCTGGGCATGACAGCTCTTCAAGATCTGTGACAAAGTCGTCATCACCAGTGGTAAATGGAGAAATACTAGTAGACTACTTCTAACAATTGCTTAATCCAGGATTCAGCACTAGTTCCAGCTGTTGATAATTATCCTCTCCCAGTGGCTTTGCTTAGACGTGGTTTTTATCAGAATAGACCTAACCTGTTAAACAGATACTGCTTTTTGCTCCAGCAGGAATGCCTTCAGTGACAGATAAAATGATTCCAGTGTACAGAGGACAAAGTACTTCAATTTGTTACATTTGGCAACTGCTTTGGGAGCCTGTGGTATGAATGATGTCATAGAAATGTAAAGTGCTATTATTTGTCCTAAATCACTCTA
Organism: Dryoscopus gambensis; assembly: GCA_013389985.1. Taxonomy (NCBI): domain Eukaryota; kingdom Metazoa; phylum Chordata; class Aves; order Passeriformes; family Malaconotidae; genus Dryoscopus; species Dryoscopus gambensis. Next base: position 96,227 of record WEIT01042070.1, on the reverse strand, counting down.
CTCTGTTTTCCTAAAATAAACCCCAAACAACCACGTGTCCTTCTTTCCTGCATTTTTTAAATGTTTAGTTGTTTTCTTTAAATCAGCACATGGAACTGCTACCACTTAGTGCTTAGATCTTGACTGCGTCTCAGGCATTTTATCTGACCTTTATTTAGGCAGTTATTTCCCTTACCTGTTTCTTCAGTTATCTGAGCAATCTGTTTTCTGAGACTAATTTTGATTTTCAGTGCTTTTATTTGAACACACGGTGAGTTTAAGCATGCAAGTGCAGTTCATAAAGCTCAGTGAGTCCAAACACTTTGTCTGGTTGTACTCACTTGATTGATTTACTGTATTTTCCCATGTCCTAGGATTAATTACAAACAGATGAAAGGCCTAATGAAGAACTAATCTTGGTATCAGAGCAGGGAAGAGAGATGCGTGAGACAGAAATTCAGTAATCCTCCGGCTGGAGGTTTAGTTGTACCTAAACACTGTCATTCACGGAGCCAACTTAAACTGTCAGTCAAGACCCTGTCAGTCTAAACAAGTCTGAAGTGTGAAGAAATTTGCTTTAGCTGGCATTTAACTTTCCCTTGGCATCCAATTCTTAGCTTTAATCAGACTATCTCACAGAAGATAGGGTTTATTTTCATCCAGCTATGTGAAGAATTGTATGTAGTGGCTTGTGCTCAGAGAAGTTTCATCTCCAGCTTGAGAACACAGGAATGAACAACATGAGAAAAGAAAGCAATTCCTCAGAAAGGACATCTGAGCGGTTTGTCAGGTCCCATGTATCAGAGGGCAGCATTTCCAGCATTTTACTTATTTCTGTAAGAAAGGGAAAAAAGGGAACCCTTGTGTAGATGTTAGAGGGCTGATAATTTCTCATTTGATCTCTATTGCCTTACAAAAAATTTAAACCATACTGAGATAAGAAACATTATTAGCCAAAAAAATATAAATCAACAGGTTCTGAAACTACCACTCATGTATACAGTAGCTCCAATATTGTATATAGATTTTCCTCTAAAAGGCAATATTTATGGAAAAAGTTGTAAGATAACCAAAAAATAACTTTGGAACTGTAGCAACATCTAATGTGTGTCATTTGTTGGATTTGAACTTGGAGCATATAAAGTAATGGAAAGAACTGAAGTTCACTCCCAAACAGATCTATAATCAGCAGATCACAGAGGTCAGGTCAACAGAAGCGGACCTAAGAAGTAAAGTATCAAGATGCAAGGTACAGCTGACTGTGAAAGACAGCAGCTAACGACTGGGCATCTTCAGAGGAGGGAAGCAGAACCTGTCAGGTCAAACGACTGAATTGAAATAAGGTGATTCAATAAGGAATGAAACCCAAGGATGAAGTAATAATGACCAACAAACAGTAGTGATGCCTAAATTGTTATGTATGACAATGATACCACAATTTGGTTTTTATAATACAATGCATAACACCATATTGTGTTTTCACTGAATAGGTATTTTTCTTCTGTTCTGGCTGACTGTTCATTATATTTTAACATATTCATCATGTGTTTGGGCTGTTAAATGCCAAAGTAAAGTTTGTTTTGAAATCTAGGCCTCCAGTCTAGGAAGTTCAGCAGTATTCCCTAGCATTTGCAGATCATCCATGTGGCATACATTCACCATTCTTGTAAGTTTTATATCTGTAGTTTTAAAATCATCAGTTGAAAAGGTAAATCTGTGGGCAGAAATAGTTTTAAGATTCTCCTGAGGAGCTGTGATCAATGTCATGTCCCAGAGGGAGGGGGCATGTAAGTTCCTTGAACCTGGTTTAAATTGTAGTTTCTGCCTCCTTTCTCTACTGCTTTGAACATTTTCTTTTCCAGACAAAGCTCATTCTTACACATCCTTTCCATTCACACCTTTTAAAAGGGAAATGCTGAAACCAAGTATGTGGAAAATAGTAACACATTGGGAAAGAAAATGATATAAGGATAGAAATCTAAGTACTTTTCTGATGTCTTTCTGGCCAGAATGCAAGAGAGGGGCTCTCAAAGAGCATGGCTGCCATTAGATCCCTGCTCTTTTCATCATGTTCCAGTGCCTCTGAAATGATTAGCTTTACAATCATGACACCACCAAGTTGCTGTGAGGTAAGAAATTCCTGTGACCCATTCACTGCTGCTCACTAAATTTTCTGTGGCTGTTCAAGCACCTCTGTGACAGGAGGTGCTTGAATGTTAAGGCATATTCTGCAAATGAGATTTTGGTAACCGCAGGTTGAGTTGCTGGGAAGGGGCTCTGTTTTATACCCTGTTTCTCAACAGCCCTGCAAGAAACCCAGCTATGGCTTAGGCATGTGCCTGCTCACTTGTGCAGAAGGGCAGAGCCACCCTAACCCAGCCAAGAGGGCTCAAGGGCCATGGGGATGGAGCACTGGGTGTGCAAAGGGAAAGCTGGAGCGGGGTTTGGCCAGCCAGGAGAGGCTGCGGGAAGGGGGGTGGTGGGGGGTGCCCAGCTGCTGTTTCCAGCCACCTAAAGTGGAGTTCCAGGGAGGGCAGAGCCAGGATCCTTACAGCAAAAGCATAAGAAGCCAGGGGCACGGGTTGTCAAAAGACAAATCCCAGGGCAGTGCCCTCCATCCCAGGCTGCCCACTCGGGACCGCAGGGCAGCAGGCACAGCCTCAGGTACTAACCTCAAAGGGTGCCCAGCCTCGATGGTGGCACCTTCAGGGGCTCGGGATGCTGCCAGGATGGGCTGAGCAGAGACAGCCAGCTGGGCTGCCCTGGAAACGAGCTCCTCTTGATGTCCTCTTAAAAATATATATTTATATGTATTATTTTTAAATTATGAGGTATTTGGGTGTGGATGGATTTTGTTTATTTGTTTGTTTCAAGTCATCTGTTTGCACTTGAAGCAGCGGTGGTGTGGCCAGCGAGGGTGACTGACGGGCCGTGTGGCTTGCTGGGGGCTATGCTGTGCTTCGATCGCTGCCGGAGCTGGCAGCCTGGCAGCCCAGGAGGGGCTTGCGAGCGGCTTTTTAAAGCCTGGGATTTCCAGCGCTCCTCAGGATGAGTCGCAGCTCGGCAGCCCTGCACGGAGCAGATGTGCGGAGGGAAGGGAAATGCTTTCGGCTGAACCCAAAAAGTATGTGCCAGGAGGAAGGCTTCAGGAAGTGGGAGCTGGGCAGGGAGGAGGGAAGGGAGCATTTCTCTTCTGCTATGTTTTCTCAGGAATAATTTAAATGAATTGCTTCTCCTTTAGAAGGAAAAAGAAAATCTCACTGAAGTGGTTTTAATGTGAATTTTGATATTTATTTTCTTTCCGTGTATGTGTGTGTGTGTATCTGACCCAGCTCTCCCCAAAGAGACGTATTTTCTTTGTGCTGTTTTATTTAGATTTTTAGGATTGAGTTGGAGTTTTGGCTCATGGGAAAACTAGTAGTGCAGGGGGATGATGTAGCAGGAGGTTGCTTATGATGGTATTTGTTGCCCCATCAAGATCTGATTGATTAAACCATATTGTGATCTGATCCATAATAGCAAGAACGTTTATATGAGACAGGAAATTATAAATGAAGTCCTAAAGCAGATTTCAGAGCCGTTATCCTTTTGTGGAGCCGATTAATATAATGTAAAGTGACCTAAATGAAGTGATGTAGAGAGGCTTGTCAATAGTTTATATATTAAGCTTGGATTATTTGAACACATTCATAATGAAAAGAAGATTTTCTTGTGCATTACAAATTAGTTATGATGATTAGAGGCAGAAGACTGAGATAGGTCAGCAAGCTAAATATAAATAATTTGTGTACCTCTGTCCTCATACAGCCCTGTTCCTGTATACCCTGACCTTATAGCATTACAGTATTTTATAGAGATTTTAGGACAGAAGATTTACTGCTAAATCTTTGATAAATTTTCTGGACTTAGTTTTATTAGTCAGCCCAGCCCTGGCATTCAAAGAAGCCAACCAAGAATATTTGTTTCTAGTCTGAAAAGTGGAAGAGAAAAGGTTATGGGAATGCTGTGGGAGAAACTCCAGCCTGGGAGGGAAACTGCGGATATTGTTTCATTGCAACAGGTCATTGTCCTGGAATAAGTGAGACAAAAAGTTGGGGTGAGATTTTATAGAGTCCTCTTAAGTAATAAATAAGTGGCAAGTGAAAAGGAATTTGAGCATGTAACTCATTAACTCCAAATTATTTACCCATATTGTGTTCTGGCACTGCTAAAGGTCTTAACTTTCACTTTGTCTTTTTAATCACATCTTTACCACAGTGACCCTTTGCATTATTTTTGCTGCAAAATTTTCTCTAAATTTCTGAGGAGATCCAAATTTTGTTCCCTGTCATTATATACTCACCAAATTTTCAACTAGTTCACCTCTTGTATTGCTTTCTCTTGCCACAGACTTAGCTGTGCAAAAACATGTATATATGCAAGTAAGTAAGTTGATCAAAGGATCTAAAGTTGAAATTTGGTTGGCTTGGTTTGGCTACCTTCAGAGGTTGCAAATTAGGATGGCCTGTGTTTCCAGCACCCTGAGCTGCTAGCCTGGAGAGAGAGGGTGGCTGCTGAAGATGCTCTGCTTAGTCCAGCAGCCCTGGCTAAGCAGACTGGAAGCAGAATTCAGTGCACAAGCTGGACCCAGAGTAGAGACATGTGTCTGCATATCGCTGCAGGTGGTTAAGTGAGGCTGGTCACACTCCTAAACCCCCAGGGCATGACAAAGCAGAGTTACTGCATGCGATGATTCAGCCTTTGGTATCAATGTACCCAAGAGTTTTTCAAAGTTATGCAAAGTTAACCAGAAGCATGGAGTTGCAAGACATTGCAGCTGCAATATGAGTCAAGCTCTCTGAGCCCTGAAAAGTAGGAAATCTTAGTATATACGTGTCAGGGAATTTAAGCAGCTACTTATAATGCAGCTGAGAGGAAGCACTAGGCTGGCCTGCATAAATTGATCGCATGCTGCTAGATACTCTTTATAAATTCTGTGGTGAGGACAGCCACCCTAGGAAATCTATAAATTAAAAGATACTGTTCAAACTTCACATGCAGCTTTGGTAGGCGCTGGGAATTGAGAGTGTGCTTAGCAGGTAGATAACTCAGCAGTGAGGAATGTCTGGTACAGATGGTAGTCAGTAGCTGAGCGTGTGGTGTGGCACATGCAGAATGCAGGGCACGGTTCAAGGATGCAGGCTTGGGCTGCTGTGCAGCTGGATCCCCCCGTGTGCCTGGGCCAGCCTGTTGCAATGAGGTCTGAGCTTGGAGTTAGCAGCTGATCCTGCTGAGAACAGCCCAGGGAATGGTAGCACAGCTTTGTTTGACAGCATTTACAAAGTTCAAAGATACCCTAAGCAGAAAGCCCAAGAAATAGGGAGATGGACTGTTCTGATTCTTGCTGATCCCTCTGGACTAACTGCCATCAGCACAGCTGTGCTGCCAGTGAAGTGACTGGCTACGTGAAGCCAAGCTCTTGCTTGCTGCCTGATGGAATGGGCAACATTTAAACAGCTCCAGCTGATCTAGACCTACTAAAGCAACAGGAAGGAGCATGCTTTGCTTGTGCTTTGCAAAGTTAGCAGTGCCTGAGAAAGGACTTGATCGCAAGTGAGAAGGAAATTTGTTTGGGTTTGAATTAAAAAAAAAGACAAAGTACTGTCATCAAACTTTCTGCAACCCATAATTTAGTGCTTAATTAATTACTTGTCTTTTGTTGAGAAAGAAAAATATGCATAGTTTCTAATACATCCGATATATTTTGCTACAATTTCTGTATTAAAACTTGTGCAAATACTCAAATGATGTAGTTGACTTTACTATGATAGGGAAAGGGTCAGCATGGCTTAGAAACAGGCAGTGTTGTTGTCACCAAGCCATGGCTGTTGTAAGAGGACCCTCCCTCTATGGTGCTGCAGAGACGATTGCATCCAAGCTGGGTGACAGCAAATGAAGGTGACTTCAGGAGCACCAGGGAGACTCTTAGTGGATCAGTGGTGGCGCTTTGGAAAACTCTGGTGGCACTGTTGTAGGTAAGTGCCAGTCAGTTACTCCTCAAGCAGCTGGTGAGGGGAGGCAGCGTGGCTCAAATGCTGGAGGGCTGCAAGATCTGTGGTCTTTGCCATCCCTCCTCCACAGCACAGGAGGCAGCAGTCTGATGGTATCCTGGGTAATACTTCAAAACACTTAAGTAATCCATTTGTAACGTAATTATTTTGTATTCAGAATCATGGCTGTCAACTTGCTTTGCACTCTGTCATTAGCTCAGTCTTTGATACAACAAAACTAATAGCAATAAACTTTTGCTAAAGTTTAATGCAATTTTTCAACTAGTAGTAACTATTTGTGTTCAGTGGGCTTTTACTCGTGGAGAAAACTCAAATGAATATCTCTCATACCCCCAGAGCTGTTGTGAGCAAGTTGTTTCTTCATCTGTTTTTCCACTGAGAGATGCTATTTATTGCAATGCTTTTCCAGAGCTTGGTGGACAGACGAAGGTCCAGTGTGAACTCAGATCTAGTATGGACATGACCTGAGATAGACACAGTGCTTCTTTAGACTTGTGTTTGGTTTTTTGGAGATTCTTTGGTGCATATTACTTCGCTGGCTTTTTTATATGCTTTTTAACATTAAGGTTCCTTTCTGTAAAATGGCACTTCTTAACTCAGAAAAGGGAGCAGCTGCCTTGTGCTGAGATTTTCTGTTCTGGTAGTTTGTCCTGTTTCCAAGGTGATGTTGCAGAGGTGACGTAGGAGATGCTTCAAATGCACTCCATATCCAGAGATTATAATGAGGGTGAGAGGAAGATGGTGTTTCCTAATACAGAGATGCTAAAATTTTTGTTAGCTTTTGTAGAGTCTTGAAAAGTGGTCTGTAGAATTAAAACAAGGGATCACATTAAAATAACTGCTTCATCCTTATTTTCAGTGGGTTACATGGTGCTGTGGGAAAAGAATGAAACTTCCCTCGCTGCTATATCAAAGTTGTCTTGATGCTTCTCCAAACCAAAGGCACTTGCTTTTGGGTAAGATACTGTTTCTTCCCCCAGGATGAGCATTGCCATGAGATAATTTTCTGAGAGATACAGACATTACTTATACTATATACACCTATTTCAACCAAATGTGTCAATTCATGCTTCATTAGTTCAGTGCTTTAGAAATCTAGAGGTGTTTTGATGGTTGTAATTTCTCTCTAATTATGCTCATATTGCAGTTTCTTATTAATTTGCAAGTGTTGCTTCAATCTTTGAAATGCCTTCAGTGCTGCCGTAAATTTCTAATCGTAAATGGAGCTGCTGGTTTCACTTGTTCATTTGACCTTAGTCTCTCTTCCTTTAGCAATGCTAAATCCACAAGAAATTTGTAAGTTCTTTACCCTCTGTGGGATTAGAAAAGCAGTGATCTCCTTCTTGGGTGAGAGAGATTTACTCTTGTTTTAGAGAGTTAAGGGTAGTTGTGCTCATGCTGAAAGGTTTCATTTGGCAATCAAGACTTGCCTTTTGCTGCAGAGATAGGACTTCTTGAACATATTTCACCCAGTAACTTCTTTCTCTTCCCAGTCATCTTCATTATCTCCATTACCTGTGGTGGCTAGGTGCTTTATTCTGAGTGTCTAGTGGGAATCTGTCACACTAAAATGCATTAGGCCATTGGACTTAACATTGCCTCAGTGGGCCAATTAAATTCTATAAAATTAATCATACAGTACTTCAAAGCCAGATTTTCATGATGCTTAGACACCTAACATTGCAGATAAACACCAGGGAGTATTTTCAGCACCACAGGAGAAGAGTAGCTGTTTTGGCACCAGTGCAATCAATAGTTGTGAAGTGCCTAAGACCTCTGGAAATCATCCTTTTCATGCGGGATTTAAAGCCGCAGTAGGAAAAAAAAAGTTGCAAATGAAGTAGAGCACTTAACTGCAGCCTTCCTATGCAAGAAATGTGGTCTCTGCAGAGATTATTAATTCAAATTATCTAAAGTCTCTGGATATAAAACAGCATTTAGGTTCACTTGGCTCTTGATGTCCCCAGCAACCTGTGAAAGTAACAGAAGGTAGGTAGGAAGATTTTCAGGTTACTGAGATGGAATATCTGTCCTCAAGTAACTGAAATGGTATTTAATTTCATTTATGGCTTAAACCCTTATTTATTAACTGCGTGTTTTGGAGGTTTTATTGCTGGCATTATGGAATACTTTAGGTTGGAAGGGTGGTTGTCAAGTCCTACCACCTGCTCCAAGCAGGGCTTACTTCAACATTTTGACATTCTTTATGTTCATTTCTTGTTCACCTCTGGGAAGTGTCTAGCTCTGCCTTCCGCATACCCTGCCTTCCATCCATAGAGGAATATTAAACAGAGACAAGCAGATATAACATGGAAGAATCCTCATGTGATCAGACAATTCTTTGATCTAAACAGAAACTGAATGGTATGGTGTTTATACTAGTATCACAAATATGCTTGAAGTTAGCAGATTGAGTGTTCACTTGCTGTATTCCCCATGTTCTGCCTCTTAAGAGCATCTGTTGCCAGACTCTGTCAGGCATGAGCCACAGGAGATGGTGGGCCTCTGATCTGACTACTTTTAGCAGTTTTCATGTTCCCAAATGTACATGATGGAGTGACGCAAATGGCATCAAGAAGTTGGGTTGCTCTCCACCCCCACCCTGTCACCCATGACCAAAGTGCCTTGTTGAAATATGGAAATTACCCTAGCTGATGAAAAAAGTCTCTGGTTTCAGGCCTTCAGCTAAGAATATTTCCTGCAGGAGAAAAAGTGGTTTGTTTACAAATAGTGAAAAGTAGAGAGGGAAATCTACAGTTCTTTATGCCTAGCTAGTAAAAATTGTGAAAAAGCTTCACTGTAATGTAGTTAAAGAAGTGTGATTCTACTATTATTATCTTTACTTCCTTCAGCATTCACCACAGTTCTTCATAGGTAGCAGAATAAATCTAGAGCAGAGAATCCAGCAAGAACCAAATGATCACATCGGTGAAAAGTATTAGCTATTCATATTTTAAAAAGTAGCATTATAAACAGTAGATAGGATTAGTAAAAGTTATTAAGATCTTGCCTTATCAGATTTATTGGGATGCGTTTTCATTTTGTAATCAGCCTTTGAAAAGCAAATGTCAGCTGATGGGATTTTTTTCCACAGTCCTTAAAAATAAGCACGTGTTTTCATGGGATCTATTTAAACTGCAGGGCACTCTTAGAGCAGTTTCCATGCACAGATCTCCCAGCAGCAGTTGAGTCGGTCTCCCCAAGAAGCTGTATGCTGGAATGAAGACTCCTAACATCTAGACAAGGTGCATAAGGCCAGAGGTGGCTGGTGAAGGATGGGCTTTCAGCTATCAATAGTAAGGAAGAAATTATTTTTTTAATTAAAATATAAAAGTTTAGCTGTCCAGAAGCCAGAGTATATGTTCAAGTTCTTTAAAACCTCAGAGCAGAGCTCAGAAACCACTGGCCGAGATCAGAATTTCAGTGTGTTGCCAACAGCTGTGGACAGGCAGACATTTCTCCATGTACTTCCATTGAATCCAGTAAAGTGTGAGCCTCACCCGGGAACTGAGCTTGGGCTGCTGGAGTGGGAGAGGGCTTGGTCCAGGCAGGCCATGAATGCTGTGGCACTGCCTTGTCATCAGCCCACTGTGGCAGCCGATGAAATGGCTTTTGGTGTGTGGTGGGCAGGCTGGAGCGGGAGCATCCTGGTATGAGGCATCTGTGGCAGATGAAATGAGAACAGCCATCATCTGGTAGCCTGGGATGAGTAAAAGAGATTAGGATGAGCTACAGGAGCTCAAAGGAGGCCGAGAAGGGAGAGCAGCTCAGGTGAAGAGCCCATGTTATCCCCATAGGTTACAGAGCCAAGTGAGTTCAAAACACTCTCACCACCAAGTGGCAAACATAAAACAATGGGATTTCTTTCTTTAGGTGAACTTTATGAGATTATTAAAGAACTCCAGTTAGCAGTAGGATGCTCAGAGGGAGTAAAATAACCTATGAAAGTATGCTCCATAATAAGATTAAAATAAATATTTGCTCCAACTTCTCCCTGAAGACTGCTAAATATCTTACATTGAAGGACTTAACAAGCATATCATGTTTTGACCACCCATGTTTCTAACTAAATGCTCCAAGGCTCTAAAATATATATATATCCTGAGATTTCTGCCTACTGCTTTGTTGTTGCACTGTGCTAGCAGTCATCTCTTCCCTCATGGCCAAACAAATATGCACTGAACTGTGATAGTCCAGCTAATTTTGATGCAGTGTCAGCATTGATTAGATTTGTGCAGTGTGCTGCCTGCCTGAGCGTGTACAGCTCGGGTTGTGATTCGAGGTGCATTTGGACACAGCATCAGATAATTTCGACGTCATTTATGGCCAAGGGGACAATATGCTGAGTGTCTCAGGGGTCACATTAAGGAACTGTCTGCCCTGGCATGCAAGCCTGTAAGACGTGATAGGGGAAAGGTGGACTGAGCCCTCAACTCAATTGTGTGTTAGCAGCTTCTGGTAGTGGGTTTCTGTGCTTGTTTTTCAAAAATTTGTAAGTCATGGTAGAATTTGGTTCTTTTAGATCTCAGACTAGAACTGGATACTTTTAAATAGAACAGAAAAGTCCTGTAGAGGAAAATGTTGTGAAGACCTGGTTAATGTTACCTGTGTGGATTATACAAGCACACTAATACTGAAACAGAAATGTTCTCAGGAAGCATGCCTTTGGTACCTTGGTTTAAAATTTTCAGGTCTTGAAATTAAAGTCCATTGCCTCAAGATTTGATTCTAGTGGCAGGGATTCTGGAAGGGAAACCCAATGTGCTAGTTATTTGCCAGTTCTCCTCCACAAAAAAGAAGGCTGGGCTGTGCATGCGCACTCCATAGAAAAACTTATAGAACATCAGGTAATCCCTCATGTTTGCTAATCCCTGCCCGAGACATGCAGAGAGCATGCACTCAAGCTGGAAGACAAGATGGTTTGTTTTCCAGCTGGGCTGATATTTGGGGTTGAATTTTTCTTTTTTTTTTTCCCCTTTTGTGCTCTGACAAACAAATATGTCTTTTATCACTGATTTTAGCAGTGTAGCTGAAGATGTACACAGGAAGCAATGTCTCTGTGCTTTCCAGAAAAGGCTTTACATTTTAAGGTTCTTTTAGTCAGTCTCCAGAGAGGTGAAAATATGCCCTCAGAGATCTGTGTAACTGGCAGACAGATATTAAAACTTAAATTCTTTTCAGTTTCATTGTTTGCTACTGATTGCTATGTTATTCTCAGGAGCATCATTTTAATATAATATCATTAATTTAGAAAATACCTGAGTTATTAATATCCATTGCTTATACTGATTCATTAGGTTGGATATGTAAAAATCTGAGTATGCTTACTTTAAGTATCTAGCTGATTCATTCTTGTATAGAGAACTCGATGAGGTTTTGATGGTTTTCTCTTTGGATTTTTTTTTGGGGGGGGGGAGGGGGTTGAGGTTTTTTCTTCTACCATTTCCAGCCATGCCTCATTAGATTGCTTGCAAGAAGTTTAAGCACAGATATTAAGGGCCTGAAAGAAACCATCTCATCAAAGCAGGGGCTGTGTTAAACATGAGATCTTAAGGATACAAATGAGTCCTGAAATCCAGTGCTTTTTTCCAACTGGCCAGAAGCCCAGAAGCAAATTGCTGGAACGGAATCAACTAGATTACGTACTTTATTGTAGGCAGAAATCCTCGAGGTTTTCCCAAAATTGTATGACAACCATCTGGATGAACACTTGCCTTGATCTGGAGCAGATGCCTGACTTTGCTACTTGTCCTGTTATACACAGGCAGTTCCTCTTCTTCTCGGTTGTTTTTGGACAGACTGCATTGAAGTCCTGTGCATTGAAGTCTGTTTGCTAAACCAATTTTCATTTTGATTAAATACACGCTGTAAATGTGTGTTTGAGTGCTCCTGGCTTTGGCATGTGAACTGACTGGAACGAGTGTGGAAGAGGACTGTCACTCAGAGACTGATAAGGAAAGCATCTTCTCCACGTGCGGATGACCTCAGTTTGACTTGACTTTCTGAAGGCCGCATTAATCTGACCTTAGCGTGTGGTGTTGGAACACAGTACTGTCAGCCAGAACAAATAAAGTTGTTGTCATGATTTTGTTTGGGGCTTTTTTAAAAGCCCAGAGATATTAACAATATTTTCCAAAAATCATCATTTTAAATATGCCATCTTTTGTAAAATATCTGAGGATCACTCATTCTACTATAGTCTCTACACAGCAACGACCTTCTGTTTGCTGCTTCAAGAGTTCCTACGCACAAGATATTTCATTAAGCCTCAAATTTTGTTGTAATTTCAAACCAGATGGTGCTTCATACTGAAATTACCTGGATTATGTGGACTATCAGTGAAATTATAAGGAATTTGGCAAGTACTATCTGCTAGCTGGCACACTCAGATTTCTCCCATCTCATCTAACATATCTAAACATTGTTTAGTATTTTTCTTTAAAATTTTCAGGTGTAATGATGTTTTTGGACAAGTTTTTTTGAACAGCAAATCAAATTTCTACGTTGTGAATCCATGGAGCATTTCAATGTACGGAGGCTGCTATGTTGTTAATTTATTCCCTTGTTAGTGCACATTAATCTCCCCATGTAAGCAACCCCTTCCTTAAGCTCATTTCAGTGTAAATCATTTCCACAAGATGAGCTTGCACCCATGAGCAAAACCAGAGGGTAAATAAAGCTTTGGGTAATCTTATATCCACCTAATGCTAATCATACAACCATTTCCGTCCATTATTTCCTATCCCTACCTATTGAAGGGGACCTGCCCTTGCCCTCCCTTTTTAATGACAATTTTTTGTCTTCTGCAGCAATTAATTAATTTTGTCTTCTTACCATCTGAAAAGCAGAAACAGACAACTCTAACTATTTAGCCATCATTTTATCACTAAAAATTAAATTACAAAAGATTTCCTAGAATGACTTTCTCATCTGTCTCAAGTTTTCCATCTTTATTTTGGGAGAAATAGGGGGGAAAGTTTGTTTTTATATCTGATGCCTGCTTCCTTTGCTAGAGAGTTGAGGGACAACTGTTAATTGTTTACCATTTGCCTGCAGATCTGCTAGCTACCTTGCCAGGAAAGCCCTCCAAGCAGCCACGTAAGTGACAGTGTTTTGACGTTGTAGTCACTTCACATGTAAGGGTAAGGCCACATCATAATTTATGTGAGTTGTCAGGTCCTCCAACAGCTCATAGAGTCAAAACGGAAATGATTGTAGCATTAATTCAGAAGGAGTCAAGCAGAGCGAGCACAGGGTTGGCAAGTACGCCAGAAGCTGGCCCTGCTGCAATTACTGGCATCTTCATGGGCTGCTTGCTTCCACTTGGATCTTTGACTTAAACAGTCAGGTCATTCTGGATGGCGCTTTTGAAACGTTCACTCAGGAAATGGATGTGTCATCAGCAGAGTGCTTGGGATTCTGTCCCAGGACCAAAATATGGAGGGAGGTAAAGCCAGTCTGGGGGAAAAATGGACTGGTGAACTCATCTCCTGTAAGCACTTGAAAACTCGGTCTGGCCATTAAATATTCAATATATTCATTGAATAAAATGTAATGCCTTCCTTCATTATCATTATGTTAAATCACATCCTTAAAGAGAAGAAGCAAGACTGAGGCTTTTACAGAACAAGCTTTTCACTCTACAATACATGGCTGTGCTGATACTGAGCACCCATAAATACAATTGAGATAGGTGTGTTGAATGCAGGTCAGTTGTACATCACCATAGCAGTGTGAAAGAGCAGAAGGGGAGCTTCTCCCAGCATGTCTTTTGATTTTTTAAAGTTTTTTCAATTGTATTCTCAAGGGGTTCTGAGTTTGCAGTTAATAAAATAAAAGTGATCAGATTAAAGTCCAAATATAACTACACAGTGTATTCTAGCAGTTAATGGTGATGTGAGATGGATACAAAATCTGTGCTTTACTAAGTCTAAAAGGCAGGATCTTCCCCATAGTACAAACTAATCTTTTGCTGATTCGTGGCAGCTGTCATTGACCATACATCATTTTGGTGCTAGGAGGGGGAGCAAAGTAAGACTCATCAATATCTATAGTGAATGCAACCTGCTGTGCATAGCTGCCGTCCTGCTTACCAAGTTATCTGGAAAGATTTGCAATAGTTATTTGAGTTTTCTTGGGTTAGAAACACTCATAGCAACTTGGAATATTCTCCTATAATTTAATTTTATTATTAGTTGTGGGAAACTAAAAGTATATTAAAAAAAAGCATAGAATGGTAACAGCTTCTGAGAACATCTGCAAAACCCAAAATCTCCTTAAAGCTTGTTGCTAAGCTTGTAATTTCTTTTTCATATTTCAAGCCCTCATCTTTATACAGTAAAATATTTACATTGGCAAGAATTTAGCTTGTTAATTAAAATTGCTAAAAAGCCAGCTTCTCACAGCTGACACTGTAGGAAAAGAGAAAAAGCCTAAATTTAATGAATATCCTAAAACTTTGATGATAGTGCTACTTGTCTCCAGCTGGATGTTATGCTGTTTGGAGGATGGGTCTGTATTAGAAAAGCAGCATTTGTTCGCCAGAGTAGATTTTAAGTTCTCAACCTTAAGAGTATTTAAATCTTTAAATTTAAATTTTTCTATTGTGAAAATATGCCAAATTGGTGAAATACATTATGTGAGTAAAATTGATTAGCTTACAGCTATTTGTGCTGGTTTAGTCTGTTTTAGTTAGAAAATTTCCACCAGTTTAATGAGGTTTTTTTCAATCCAAGTTGAGGTTTTCTGTTGAAACATATATATACACACACACACAGATATGAACATTTTTCTTCTCAGATTCAAGTGACAGTGTTATAAATGGCTTTCAGTCTTTGTCAGCTTGCCACATTTCACACAGCTTGGATGCCTGCCACATCCTGCTCTCTCAGGGTAACACCAGCAGACTAAATGAGTAGCTGTCTTCCCATTCAGATCTGAGACTTATCTAACTGCTCTTAACATTGCAGCAGAAGTGACCGTGGTAATTCATGGACTCCCCTGGAGACAAGATCCAAAGCCTGTGTAATCTAAACATCCCTCACTTTAGTTTCTCACTGAGATTGAAGGCTCTGTGTAATCCCTGGTATTTATTGCCTTCCAGATTCCACTCTGTAAGCATCAATAGTTTATATTTCATCCAGTATTGCCAGCAAACTGTAAGCTGAGTTTACAGATGTGTCATGTGAGACATTTTTCAGCTTTTGACACAGCTCACCACCCACAAATGAGTAAATGAGGCCAAAATGTCCAAGTCAGCTTCTCTTCAGCAGAGAGATAAGGTGAGACACCTTTGGGTGTGAAATTCATAGTCCATTTCTCAAATGAATTTCTGCAACAGTGAATTCCCATATGTTGAAGTAAAGCGTAATTTGTATGACAGGCAAATACTACTTGCCCTGAATTACATTTATATAATAGTGCTCTATAAAATAAACCTCTAGATTGGGGCAAATCCTTGGCATGCCTAACAGATAAGCTGGAAAGGAAGAAAAAAAATTAACCCTTTTCCTTTCTCCCCAGTGTAGCTTCTTTGGTATGCATTGTCAGAAATGTGTCAGGGTTATGATCCAGTGCACACACACTGGTTATTGGTTTTGAGAGAGGAGGAAAGGAGTTTAACATGGTTAATTTGTATGCCCAGGCAGCCCTGCTCTGAGAGCATGGTGCTGGCTCTGCCTCGTGCCACCAAACAGCCATGACTGCTTTCTTCGCTGGGCCACCTTGCCGTGCTCTGCCTGCTCTTATGCAACCTCTCACACCTTTCTCAAGGGTAAACGCTACACACAGTGGCATTTTTTATTGCTGCCGAAGCACTGGAAATAAGTGTCACAGCCCCCTGGTGCAACCAGCATCAGCAGGTACTCTCCTCCGTGTCTTCCTATTTTTACAGTGACGTGATCTCTGGTGAAGTGCTGTACTGGCAGTAGCCATCCTGTCAAGAGTAGAGTCTGCCAGATGACTGAGGAGGCTTGAAAGCACCTTCCTCTTTGAAGCCATAGCTTTTTACTACTTCACTTCAGTCCGGGGAGTTTTGCTGTCAGCATTTCCACCCCAGACCCGTTGCTTTGTGGATACTCAGGGTGTGCAATGCACTTCACCATGCCCTCCCTATTGCCAAATGCAGCCTCCCCAGGGAGGGCCCCAGGGGCGTCGCAGAGTTGGGGGGATAATGCCCACAGCTAGGACTGTTGTACAGGGAGGGAGCTGTACTGTGTGCACTTCACAGATGAGTGAGGAATACAAGGCAGAAAGGAGAAGCAGCAGTATGGGAGATTAGAAGCTAGCAACGGGAAAGAAAGGGTGTCCTCATCATTTAAAAAATGGCTGCTTAAATACTACCAGTGGTTATCACGACACAGTTATCATATTAACCTGTTCTGTCACCCTGCTCCTCTCCCACAGGCCAAAATCAGCCTTATCCCACACTCAACACGTTGCTGAGCTGTGCAGTGGAGAAAAGGGATGAAGTGAAGCAGGTCCCCAGCTGTGACAAGGTGCCATACCTTTGACTCAGCTCTCCGGGTCTGATTGCGAGTGTGAGACTTAGCTGCCTGTGACTTGGTAAATAAGAATCTCCATGAGGCAATTTGGGCTCTTCTCGTTGCTAATGCTAATGTGAGCTGAGTGGATTAGCTGTAGGCTGCTTTTTTGCTGAATGTAGCCAGTGATAAATCTGAATTTGATTTAAAAAAAAAAATACATAGAGAGCCTATTAATGTGCTGAAGATACAGGGGCAGTGAAAGAAGTGTCAAGACTATTTAATGTATGTTTTCTTACACAGGCAATGTTACTGCTGCTGTTACACCTCTCATCTCCTCTTCTTTTGCATGGGGAATTCCCAGGTTTTGTAGCACTGAGTTAGTGGATAGTGAACCTGGGGAGACCCAGGGGGCTTAATGTCTGTAAGTGTAGGATTTGATATTATTGCTCCTAATAAAGCCAAACGGTGACAGGTTATTTCTTGCTGTCGGTCTGTGTTGTCAGCCAGCTCTGTGCCCCAAAATGCAGCAGTTACCCAGAGCGAGTTTTATGCTCATGCTTCCTTGCCTTTTTCACATTATCATCTTAACTTCCTTAGCTGTCTTTTCCAGTCTGCTTTCTCTGTTGCTCTTTTCTTAAAATAAATGTCTGCTGTCAAAATTATGAAAGTTACTTGAGGGAAACTTGATTAGAGGGGACGTGAAAAGAACTCAGAGGTGTGTATTTGATTTGCACAAGCCGTGGAAGTGAAAGCCAACAGCCTGAGCACGTGTTTCATGGACTAAGAGTCCCAAATGGGCTAAGCTTTCCTTTTCCTCTGTTTTCCATTCAGGGTTTGAACATGAGTACCCAGCCTCACACTGCCACCAAGACAGAGATCCCTGGCCATGTTCTTTACACTGTAGGAACGTGTGTGCTCATTATTGGCTCCATCGGCATCATCGGAAACCTCCTAGTCCTCTACGCATTTTACAGGTACAAAAACTCCTTCTGTAGTTGATCTAAGCAGCCTTGGGTTTCACCTGTGCCTGTGTGCAGATTTCTGCATTGCTGTCTGCAGAGAGAAACAATGGACTCTACACAATTCAATGTCACTCAAGCAGAAGCCATTTTATTGATGAACTACTGTCCCTAATACATAATTCTTGCTTTCCCTATTCACAATTGTGCAAATTTATTATTGGTTAAGGCCTATTTCCACACGCTGCTTTATGCTTTATGATTGGCTCTTGTATGTGTGTCACATCATGTATGTACACATGTGACATCGTGTATGTCACAACTGTCCTTCAGGTTGCATTTTCTCATCCTTATGCTTTGTTGCTTGTTCCTTGTTCACATCCTCCCCAACGCTGCTTGTTCCTTTCTCACAACCTCCCTTCATCTCTTCCCCATGTATACGTGCTTAAGCCCTTCTGTCTTATGTGCTCTGGTTTTTCTATCTTATGGCTGGTTCACAATACATCCATTTTCTAGTAAAAAACTGGTTTCCACAGCTTTCCTCTTGGATTAAATCTAATGGCAACAAATGTGGGGGGAAAGAGGGAAGAAGGCAACCATAAACACACAGACACACATCCATGTGCATCACTGACAACCTCAGTGCAAACTCTTCATGTTTTAAGGAATCAAATAAAATGAGAAAACCTTTTTCTATAAACAATTTCCAATTGAAAGTTAAAGTATGGTTTAATACTTCTAAGGATAGAAACCACAGTCTTGCAGCTGTAGACTTCTTCACTTACCCTGTAGTGATTGCAGAAATACTTGACAAACACTGACACTCTTCCCAGGAGCCCAGATGTCCTGAAAGGTCCAAGAAGGCAATGTGCTACATGAAATGAGCTCATGCCACCAGCGTATTTCCTGCTTCAGGCAGATCATAGAATTTCTGCCAATCTGTGTGCTCTCTTGGCAGAGTAATAGACAGCCAAAGCTACTGCAGCTAGAGTATGCAAAAACCTCTTGGAAAAAAGAAATATCTGCCCTCTGTCCCACTCCATGAGGCTGGATTTCAAAACCCTCCTCATTCACTACTTGCTGTCATTATGCATGGTGATGCAGCAGCGCCTTACAATGCTAGATACACCAGTGGGGTTAAGAACCAAGTGTTAGTTTCCTATTCTTAAATGTTTAAGACAAATAAATTAGTTATTTTGAATAACTGGCTTCTAATATGATTTAGAAAAATTGAATTCCCTGCCACTGTAGATACCTTCATGATTTTTTTTAATTGCAGCACAAGCTCTGTATTTGTCTTGAAATGTGTGTGGTTTAGCTGGTGTAATAAAAGCATTAAATTGTCAAAGTAGGAAAATCTGCACAGGTAGATGAGCACGTGGAAAGGTGTGAACTCTGCACTCTCTCTCACCCAGTTTTTTTCAGGCAGTTATGAGACCCAAGGATTTGTTAGAATCGCAGCAGTGCTGAGATGGCTTTCTCAGTTTCTTTTTCAGTATTTGTTTATCAGCATGAGGAAAGAAATTCATGTTAGCTGCAAATAGTGTTATTGCAAAGCACATCAGAAAGGCCTCAGTTGTTTTCCTTGAATAAGCTTTGCTTGCAGACTTCTGCTTCTTTCACACTCCTTGTTGTGGTGTTTAATGTTGCCTGCTCTCTGCAGCTGAGAGCTTTCATTCTCTCTTATGAGATGTATATAAGCAAAAGCACTTTTCCCAAATCTCTGTATATGCTCTGCTTGTGCTGTAGCACTTTGCAAAGGGTCATTTAGTTAGTGGTGTGTCAACCACTTCAGGTCAGCTGTGTCAACACAACATCTCAGGTCAGCAGTTTTTAAAGTATCACCAAAAGCAGCTCCTTTGGCTCTGGAACTTTCTTTAGATCTTCCTCATGTGTAGTGCAAGACACAATCAATAATACAGCACTCCCAGGGAGCTGCTCTTCTGAAGAAATCCGTATTTATCAAGACAGCTGAAACTCTCTTTAGCTTGAAGAGGAAACAATCCATTTTATTGCTCCTGCTCTTTTCAATTATTTTGAAATGACTGCAGCTGACTGACTGGTGATTAGCAATTGATTCACCGTGAGTAACCATCGATTGCAACCTGGGCAGTATTTGCTTCTGCTAGTAAGCAAAGTGATAAAGTTAACTTTCCACTTTGTCTTTTTAAAATTATGTATTTCTCATGTTTTTTAAGCAACAAGAAGCTGAGGACTCCCCAAAACTACTTTATAATGAATTTAGCTGTGAGTGACTTCCTGATGTCGGCTTCTCAGGCACCCATGTGCTTTGTCAACAGCTTGCACAGAGAATGGATACTTGGAGACATAGGTACTTTTCAACACTAATTCCTACCTCACCAGCTTTATGCTGCCTGCAGATTGTTTTAGCCACAACAGCCTTGGCTTTTGCCATGGATAGAGCAGCACAAATCTCTTGAGTCACAGCCCCAGACACCATCAGTGACATGTCACATGTTTTGTATTACAGCTGTGATTCTTTTATCTTACGTATTTTGAAAAGGAAGGAGTCAACATCCACATGTAATCATGTTACCCTTTAGCTTGTAAGGGAGATGCTGAAAATAGGTAGAAAGGTTTTAGTAAGTTGTAAATAGTTTTTCTGTATCATTTTGAGGGCTAGTTACTACTTTTATTTAGAAATGTGTGTTGGTATCCATTCTTGCATACTTCTAGGAATCTCCTATTTAATGAAGATATTTAAATAACAAGAGTCATTTGAGGACTCAGCAAATTTGAGCTCCTTTCTTTCCAACTGCAAGAAAGAAAAGGCGATTCATGCTGAAATAATAGCTGAAATGTGGGTAGAGCAAGGACCTCAGAAGGCTCCACGCTCTGTTTGGTGCTCCTCAGCACATCATGGATGAAAACTGGCACCCACTGGTGGCTGTACAATGGTGGAGCAAGCCCAGAGACCATGTATATTCAGCCGCACAGAAGGGACTCTTCTTCAGTTTGAAGATATTTTTAGTCTTGCTCATCCCCGTAGATAAAATCAGTGCAAGTTATCATGCTGTCACAAATGAAGCATTTGGTTTGGGCTGAGTGAGATTTGGTCCTTAGTTGCAGGTTACTTATAAAGACCTTAGAATTCTGGCTTAAGGTTAGATCTAGTGTTTTTGCTGCCTGTCATTCCTAGTGGGCTCTTGTCTATAACCACATGAGGCAATACAAGAGTTCAAAGAATAGATGATCTTTCCACACAGGTTTCTCCATCAAATTCAGTGTAACTTTACAAGTTTCCATCTGGTAGTGCAGTGCCTGAACATAGAGGGGGTAAAAAGGTCTGTTTAATGCAAAAAAAAAAGCCAGTTCTTTTAAAAAGTACTGCCATTAAATACAGGAGTTGGAGCTATGCTTTACAGCTGGTCTCTTAGTCACCAAATTTAAACAACTTTACATTTTTAAGCCACGTAAACCAAAGTCATTTTTTGAACCACCTATCTATCATTAACAGACAGATGTCTGCTGCAGCATGTTAAGATCAATATATTGGGCAACAGTCCAGGAAAATATAACTTTAATTAGATTAGATTTTCTTTGAGGCAGTTTTCCATTGACAAAAGGTTCCCAGTTGCAGCCTGCAGTGAAGTAGGACTTGTTTAAATTCATATATTTGTATTTTATTTATATTTGTGTTTTTCTAATAAACATTTAATAACTATGAAAATGTGAGGCTAAGAAAATGCTTCTATTGAGAGAGAGGTCCTGAGTCAGGCTCTGAGAGACAACATGCCTCTTTTCAGGAAAACCCCTGACACTGCCATTTTCTTCTTCAGGCTGTAACTTGTATGCTTTCTGTGGGGCTCTCTTTGGGATAACCTCGATGATGACTCTGCTGGCTATCTCTGTTGACCGCTACCTGGTGATCACAAAACCCCTGCAGTCCATCCAGTGGACTTCCAAGAGACGCACCCTGCAGATCATTGCCGTCGTGTGGCTCTACTCACTGGGATGGAGTGTGGCTCCGCTCCTTGGCTGGAGTATGTTGTTTGCTCTCTCTCTCCTAGCATTCTCTGTGTGCTCTTTTTAGTCTTGCTTGGAGTGTGAAAAAATGAGTTTTCTTATCAGTTCTTGGATGGGTGCCCAGCCAGCACCTGATGGTTTGTTATTGTAGCACACATCTGCACCTACTGCACTGCAGAAACCCTCTGCCCCCCTACACCCAGGATGTATTCAAGCAGATCAATCTGCAGGTGGAGTGTTAGGTGTGTACCTGAGAGTTCAACAGTCAGGACCTCCTCTCCACATGGGCACTCACTTCTCAGACCACATATATAACATGTGATTTGGCTGGCACAGCTCTTGAAGACCATGGATAGAGGACAGGGTTTCTTTAAGGGCTTAGTGGTTGGATCAGCAGCTGTGCTAACTTTGGGTGTATGTGTGAATAATGTGTTCCATGTATTCCATAGGTTCCTATGTGCCTGAGGGCTTGATGATATCCTGTACATGGGACTATGTAACCTACTCCCCTGCAAACAGAAGTTACACCATGATTTTATGCTGCTGTGTGTTTTTTATTCCCCTGGTAATAATATTCCATTGCTATTTATCAATGTTCCTGGCCATAAGGCGTACTGGCAGGTAAGCAATGTAGCTGAAAGAAGTATGTATCCCTTTTCTTGTAGTAGAAGGTTTTCTCAATTTCTTTAGCTGCAGAAACATCTGGATCAAAAATTAGTCTGTATTGAAATTGGAACTGTAGTGGCAGACCATTAACAGCAGTAACAGGAGAAATATTTTTTGCCAATTTAAAACTGGAATGGATGTATGAATTCCAGAGTAGAAAAAGAAGTCTGGTGGTTCTAATCTTATTCCACTGTAGTAATTAATAGTACATCAGATAAGTAGACTGAGCTATTCGTCTTTCAGATTTGCACTACAAGAAACAAGATTCTTGTGTATTCCAGCAGTTTTCAGCCTCAAGAGATAATAAAAAACATGTAGCAATGGGGGAATCATCTGCTTTTGAGCAGCTCTGTAAACATAATAGTCCTCATATTTTTTGACAGTTTTATTTGAGGCAGGCATCCCAAAAACCATTGTGCTTCACTCAAGCATCACAACTATATGCACAATATCTGGCTATGCTTGCTCAGATGTTTTTCTCCAAAAAAAATTTTGTCTATGTTTGACATGAAAAATCAGCAGCGTTAGATCTGTAAAGTGACATCATTCTATCAGTTATTTTTCTGTTAATGAGCACATGGCTTATCTTTGGTCTGATCCAGAACCAACTGATGCTGTGAGTCCTTCTTGCTGCTCAATTGTGTCATCAGTTCTGACGGCTTTTCTCTGCTCCTGTCTGCAGGCACTTGTTGAAATCATTTGGCTTCACAACGCTAAATTCCACTTTTATAAGCACATTTATATATGCTTAAAATGAAGTTCTTTCTGAACTCTTATTTTTTGGCCTTTGCCTTGTTTTTTACTGTGCTTTGTGTATGTATACTTCATACCAAGTGAAGGAGTAAAGAATGCATCCTTAAAATAATAGTGTCTTGTACACACATGCAGCACAGTGAACATAAGATTTTTCTATGCCTTTTGCAAGGCCAGGCTGGATGGAACTTTGAGCAACCTGGTCTAGTTGAAGTTGTCCCTGGTCATGGCAGGTGTGTTGGAACTAAATAATCTTTAAGGTTTCTTCCAGCCCAGGCCATTCTATGATTCTGTGATTCTATTCTATATTTACAGTGCACCAGCAGGGAGTTTGTTACCCTGCTGGCTGGTAATTAATGTCTTCAGCCTGAAATAGATCTCCATTTAATGACACTGATATGTAAAAATTGTTATTTTATATGCTGAAGTATATAAAATGCCTAACCATATAAAACTGTTTTAAATTAAATGTGGAGTGTTTGGTGTGAGAAGAGAATTTGACGTTTTGTGGCAAAAATATTAGGACTGCCTGTTGTACCTCCCCCTGAAAATACTCTTTAATAAATAAATCTGCAGGTAAGTAAAAATATCCTTGCAAGTGTTTGGGAGAGGTTTCTCATACCTGTCAGGGTATTCCAGCATGTGTTACCTCATGAACTGGAATTTCTGCAAGCTGTTCCTCCCTTGAAAAGGAAAAAACATAAGACTTGATTTTTCCATGCAGCTGTGCCTTTACTTGCCCTACCTCCAAGAGCAACGAAGGGCAAGAGATACCAATTTCTGCATCTTTGCAACCTGAAACCCTCCTTGTGTTGGGGGTAAGGACACAGCAGTCATGTCCTGCAGTCCCAGGGATTCTGGCTCAGTCTCACAGAAAAACATAACATCTGCAACCACATTAAGTACCTTTTAGGGTTTTTAAATATCAGAGGAGAAAAGAAGAGTTAGAGCATGGAAATAGGAAATTTACCTCATTTTGCATATTGTGGAGAACATATTAGAGATGTTGCTTTTTCATTGTCCTGCTGAAATATCTGTATTGCTTTTCCCCCTCACAGAGACGTTCAGAAGTTGGGATCCTGCAGCCGGAAATCCTACCTCTCTCAGTCCATGAAGAATGAGTGGAAGCTGGCAAAAATTGCATTTGTGGTCATCGTTGTGTTTGTCTTGTCCTGGTCTCCATATGCTTGTGTCACCTTGATTGCCTGGGCAGGGTAAGTGGAAAAGTAATCCAAACAGCAGGGGTTTTGCAAATTTGTTTAGTACTGTCGCCCACAAGAGGCAAGTCTCCTTTTTGAATGAGTCTTAAATAATTATTACATTAGGGGTGATATTTCATTCTTCACCATATCCATGTGAATAAAGCCAGAAAAGGGATTATTTGTATCTGCATTTTGAACCTATTATGACTTTTTAGTCTTAATTTTTGGTACACGATGTTTTCTCTCCCACATGATGATTTCTTTGTATAAAATGGAGGAGTTATCTCTTTTATCTCCTAATACCCTCCTTCCTTCCATACGCTGCTGTCTCCTCCAGCCATTTTCCACTCCATAGGGACCTGGTGTCTTGTCAATGCATGTTCTGGTTTTCAAAGCCAGGTTGGATGGGGCTTTGAGCAAGCTCATCTAGTGAAAGATGTCCTCTCCCAGGGCAGAGAGGTTGGGCTAGATGATCTTTAAAAGTGTCCTTCAGCCCAAACCATTCTATGATATTAACTGTGCTTATCCTGCACGGACATTGATCACACTGACTGTGGGAGCATAAAGTCAAAAGGGAAATATCGGGCTTCAAACCACTTCCAGTCCTCTCTTCCTTCTGCAGTGTTTGGAGCTGAGTCACTGACACACATTACTGAGCAACACAGATGCTGCTGCTGAAAGATTTTTTAGGTTTGATTCTGTTTTCTTTTCTATCACCATTCACTTTTCCCAGATGGCCACAATGGGGGTTCTTTTGTTGCGGTTTTAGGGCTTTTTTTGTCTATTGTAGAAACAAGGAAGGTGATTCTTTGTGTTTCTAGTCATCCTAAAATTACTTGCTGCATTCCTTTGGTCTTCTGTAAATAAATGAAACCAAGCACATGCTGTCAAATTCAAGCTTTTCATCTGGGCAAAGAATTCACTTGAATGAATCAACTTTGCAGGTGTATCTCATATAAAAAGATAACAGCACAAAACCAGTCAAAAGGAGTAATATATTTTAGTACTATGGTATCTATGTAATCCATGGCATAGCTGTGTATAATGTTTTTGCTTTGTTTTAGTCAAGGCAACAGCCTAACACCGTATTCCAAATCCGTGCCAGCAGTTATTGCCAAAGCTTCTGCAATCTACAACCCCATCATATATGCAATAATTCACCCAAGATACAGGTATAGTAAGTATATAGGTATGTGTATAACTGTACATGCAAATGTGGATCTTTTTTCCTCTCCCTCGGTGCCCTTCTCTGCCCTGTGGAGCTGCACAACACCATGACTGACAGGAGGAGGAGGTGATGTTCAGGGTCATCTTTCATCATACCAGGGGCAGCCACTAAAGACCATTCTCCAGATAAAAGGTCCCAACCAGCGAGGCTCAGAAAATCATATCCTCACCAATTTAAGCAGCTATAAATGCAGGTGTTCAAGATCCGGTTTTCTGAAGCATTTTTTCACCAAAAATGTTGAAACACTGGCAGCAAAAAATACTTAATTATATAAAGGGGATATACTTGTAACAGAACTGCTATTCAGCATACCTGTAGGATTTTTTGCAAGTCTTTCAAAGCATAGCTACCACAAAGGGATGCTGTGCCTAAAGTTCTGAGAAAACAGAGGGATGCCGTGGTGGTAAATATGATAAACATACAAATACCACTAGATGGCGGGGTTAGTCGTTGGTATGAGACTTTTTTCACCCAAGAAGTGGAAAAAGTGTTAAGTTCCATTGCCTGACAACTAGGGCTTGGGAGCTGGAGATTGAATTCATTGTTTTGGATATCTGATGCATGACAGTGTGGTTGTAACAAAAGTGAAGGTTTCTCAGAAGGCTGGTCAAAATACACCCAAAAAGGTTGAAAACATAGAATCATAGAATGATTTGGGTTGAAAGGGACCTCAATTATCGCTTAGTTTGAACACCCTGTCATGGGCTGGGACACCTTCCACAAGACCAGGTTACTCAAAACCCCATCCAACCTGGCCTTCCAGGGATGGGAAAACACTTCGAAACACTTCCAGGGACAGGATATCCACAGCTTCTTTGGGCAACCTGTTCCAGTGCCTCACCAGCATCACAGTAAATTTCCTCATTATATCCAATCTAAATCTTCCCTCTTGTCCTATCCCTACCTGGCCTTGTAAAAATTACATTTTCAGCTTTCCTGTAGCCTTCATTCAGGTGCTGGAATGTGCTGTAAGGTCTGCCCAGAGTCTTCTCTTCTCCTGGCTGAACAGCCCAACTCTCTCAGCCCATCTGCCGAGGAGAGGTGTTCCAGCCCTTTGGTTGTCTTCATGGGCTCCTCTGGACTTGCTGCTACAGGTCCACGTCCTTCCTGTGCTGGGACCCCAGGCTGGATGGAACAGTGCAGGTGGGGTCTCAGCAGAGCAGAGCAGAGGAGCAGAATTCCCCTCCCTTGCCCTGCTGACCACGCTGCTTTGGATGCAGGACGTGATTGGCTTTCTCGGCTGTGAGTGCCCATTGGTGGCTCACGTCCGGCCTCTCATCCACCAGCAGCCCCGAGTCCTTCTGGGCAGGGCTGTTCTCAGTCCATTCTCTGCTCAGCCTTTGTTTGTGCTTGGGATTGCCCTGACACACGTGCAGCGCCTTGCGGCACCTTGCACTTGGCCTTGTTGAACTTCCTGAGGTTCCCATGGGCCCACCTCTCCAGCTTATCAGGGTCCCTCAGAAATGGCATCCCTTCCCTCCACCACACCACACAGCTTGGTGTCACCAGCAAATTTGCTGAGGGTGCTCCCAATCCCACTGTCCATGTCACCAACAGCGATGTTAAACAGGGTTGTTCCCAACACTGACCCCTGAGGACACCACTTGTCACTGAGCTCCACCTGGACATTGAGCCATTGACCACAACTCTGAGTGTAACCATCCAGCTGATTCCTTATCCACTGGGTGGTTCATCTGTCACATCCATGCTTCTCTAGTTTAGAGACATATTTTGTTCGAAAATGTCTGCTATCATAGCAAACACCTTTTTACATCCTCCAAAAACAATATGAATTTTTTTAAGTCTGCAGAGCATTTTAGTTTAGAGTAGGAGAATGCTTAGTTTCTGATGGGCGGCAGAAGTTCAATGAGAAGTTTTCCATGTCTGGCTGATGTGTTTAGGACCCATTATTTGTTTCTGAAATAAAGTTATTGTGTTCAGTTTATTATTTCTGCAAGGAACAGGTTGTCCAGAGAAGCAGTGGGTGCTTCCCTGGAAGTGTTCAAGGCCAGGTTGGATAGGACTCTGAGCAATCTGGTGGAAGGTGTCCCTGCCCATAGCATCAGGCTTGGAACTAGACGTTCTTTAAGGTTCTTTCAAACCCTTCCAAACCACACCATCCTATGGCTCTGTGACAGAGAACTGCTTCAGTCAGTCTTCTTCCTATCAGTATTGGACTTACAAGACTTAGGAAAAAGGCTGGAGTCCACAACAAGGTTTCAGACATTTTCTTAATAAGTATCTTCTTTTATCTTCTTTTATTTTTTCCCCTGCTTTCTAATTTGTATTTCTAGACATATCAACAAGAGAAGTTTTTATGGACTTGTTGTGAAGACATTTCATACACTTGGGAGCCATCCCATCAGAAAAAGAAGTAATGTTGGGTCCCTTGTGATAAATCAGGAATGCAGTTTCAAAACTGGAAAAAACCCTACAGTACACCAATAAGTCAGTTGGCAAAAATATGTTGGCAGAACCAATTTTGCTTAAACAGTGAATAATAAATATAGATGTTCAGAATATTGTTTCTGGATAACTTCCAAATCTTCTAATTATTCACAATATGCCTTGAGAGTAATTTATCCAAGCACAGATAAATGGGCCAGTCTGTTCAGGCCAAAGGGTTAAGGGTTTGAGCAGAGGATAATTTGTCATTTTATATTGGAACTACTGAAGCAAATGATATCTAAGTTATTTTCCAAATCTTTCTAGAAAGAGGCATCCAGAAATCAGGATCAAAAGAGTTCAAATCAGGCTCAAACCAGTAATGTACCACTAGCAAAGCAAGATGCTTTTTTGCACAGAGAATCCCTGTCACTGGATCTTAACACTGAAACAGAAACAAGCCTTTTTGTGGGGCTTCCTTACCTTAAACAATGGAGAAAAGTATGTTATAGTGAATGTAACTGAAAATGTAACAGTGACCTTTGTGCTAGCGCTTGGCTTCTAAGAACTGGTCTGAGAGTTTGCTATATCCCTCGTCGTCCATTCATCCTCCTGCCCTCCCATTCCCCACCAGTGTAAAGGAGAAAAACACCTCTCCCTAATAGGTCTCACAGGAAATAATGAATGTTAGTGAGGAACGTACTCGAAGTTTTAATTCATGAAATGCTCTTCTGTGGGGAAGAAAGCTTTTACATCTTTAACAACTTGTATGTTGTCTCTATGTTCCACAATAACTCTAACACATTGCTGTGTTACAGTTATTGCAGAAACTCCCTTACATTTTGGAAGTTTTAGGTTTTGTAATCATTCTTTCATAGCAAACAGGAAATTCTGCAACTCCATGTTTCCAGCTGGCTCCCAGGCGAAGCAGAATTACACAAAAATTATTGGTTCAAAACTCCTAGATCATAAATAATAGATAATCATAAATAACTTTGAATTGCAGTATTTTCTCAAAAAGTTGCTTGCAATTAGTATATATTTTACTTCAGGTGACTCTTTTATTTCAGATTATAAAAATATCATTAAATAAGTAGCTCAGTTTATGCCTATTTTGTATTTCACCCCTACAATATTAAAACTCTCTTCAAAATCTGTACTTTCATCCCAACCACGAAAATGTCCCTCAATAGTCCTCCCAAATACTAGTAAAATAGAAACTCTGGTCCCTTGAGACATTCAGAAATGTTCTCATGTTTTCCTTGAAAATTCACCATCAGACATTTATTTCCTGAATCTCCAGCATTAGGAAACCTCTGCACCAAATCCCACTTAATAAATGGGATGGTGTATTTTACACTAACGTGAAGTTGTCAGAGGGAAGTAGTTCAGCTTCTCAGCTGGGGAAAAAAGCTGGCAGCTGCTTTTCAGCACCAGACTGAGGTCTTCAACCTGAAAGGAAGTTTATGGGGGTTTGACATTTTCTCATGTCCTGTAAACCCTTTTTCAGGACTTCTTATTTTGTGCACAACATTACCATCTTTTTTTACCCGCACCATGCGAGGTGCCTTCTGCCTTCTTCCCCAAGCAGCTCGGTGGGCTCTACCAGGTCACTAGCAGCAGCATCTTGGCAGGATCAGGAATGATGGTGCAGGCAGCTTTTCAGTCCTCATCTCCAGAGTAGACACAGAGCTGCTGTTCACTTGCCTTTGAAATTAGAGAGGAAAGAAATGCAGAAGGATTCTGAGAGTGCTGATGATGCCAAGTATTGAGGTTTGGTGGTGGTGGGTTTCTTTTTTTTGATTACAAGTGAACAACCTCATTTTATGATCCCAGAATCACACCTCTGAAATTTTAACATGTGTGATCTTTTCTGAGAATAGAAATCATGATTTAAAATGTACTGGTTATTCAACAAACCTGGTAGCTATGGAAGCAAAAGATTTTACAATATACATCTGCTTGACTTGCATCTCAGTGTAAAGTCAATGTACTGACATCCTCCAGGGATCCGTAGTCCCCTGCATCAGTTCCTTGCCATATGCCTTGTTGCTGCCTCACTTCTTGACTTGTTCATTTAGTTTTGTGCCGCTATTAGCTTCATCTATTGGGTTGAAATAATGGATTGGGAAGGGCTGGGGAGGTGTTACACCTAATGAAGCATTCCAAATAGCATTGCCCTGCGAGGAGCAAGGCCAGCTGGCTCTTGGACACTCCTGCTCCATGCAGGGCCAGGGTTGCAGTCAGGAGAAATAGACTCACACAGCCATGACTGAGATTATTATGTAATGAATAAGGCAGATCTGGGGTCTAGACCATCCTTCTCCTCTATGCTTGTACAGCATTAATTTTCAATAGGAGTTTACAGTAGCTGCCATGACACAAATAAGTAACAACATCTGATTCTTCTGGCCCTCTTTCCTTTTTTTCCACTCATCCTGTGCCTTTGCAAAGTGAAGACCTTTGTACCAACTAGCCTGAAATTTTTCTGGGTTAACTTTTTAAATAAATCAGAACCAATCATGCTCTTTGAGATATTTTCAATTCTTGTCACTTACCTGTGCAGCTCTTCTGTATGTGATTTGACACAAGGCCTGGAAGGACCTGTTATTTTCTTTTCAACCTGTTGAGTAGCTTGCACCAGCTACATCATGCTGTTTGCATGTAATCTTTAAGACCCACTTCATCAAAACAGAAGCTGTGTTGATGTAATGGAAAGAGACAGTGTTTTCACCACATGAATTTCAAAGCCGTGTCTTCAGTGTGACAGGTTTGGCTTTTTTTCCTTCTCACATTTTCCGTCAGAAAAACCATCCACAAAGCTGTTCCCTGCTTGAGGTTCCTGATACGAATATCGAAAAATGACCTCCTGAGGGGATCCATAAATGAGTCATCATTCAGGACCTCTCTTTCCAGCCACCACTCTCTTGCTGGCAGGACCAAGAGCACTTGTGTTTCCTCCATTTCTACTGGAGAAGCTGTAAGTCTTTTCTTGTTTCCATGAAAGAAAGTGAGTATAACATTTCTCAGACTCTAAATAAGCAACTCCATGAATACATATCCAAAATTAGAGAACAGAAAAGGGAAGGAGGAGAGTGTAGCTAAATTTTTTGGGTAATGTGAGGTCATTTCTGCAAAGCTGGAAGTTCCTACATGATGATTTATGATCAGCAAAAGCATTCAGGCCAGCATGTCTGTGTGGTTCTGATGCCTGCTGGGACCAAGGATGTTTAGGTTAAGTCTTTAATGGGAACTAAAAAGAGCCATTGTCAGATGCTCCCTGTGTCACCAGCTACTGGCTGTAATTAGGTATCTCACTGAGCTGGAGGACAAGAAAATAATCTTCCACCCAAAGTTTTATAACCTATCCAAAAGCTGCTTTATTATTTTTAAAAAAATCCATTTTCTGTATGATGGGAAATTTTTGATTTCTTTACTTGGATTTTAACCATGAGGAGTGAAAGGCTCCTGCCCCTAGAGAATGGTGGGGTGTTTTGTAAGAACATACCCCAAATGTCAGTAGGACTGGTGACTGAGCGAGAGAGAAACAAAAGAATCCCTTGAGACTCTTCACAGCCTCTCTCAGTCACAAGAAGCTGGCCTTGCCTGCAGAGGTGCTGGGAAGGTGGCTCTGGGGGAGGTTGACAGCCATGGCAGAGTCTGGGCTGGGGCTGTGGGCTGGCTCCTGGGGACCTGTGCTGCTCCCCCTCAATTTGGGCATCAAAAACCTCCCAGAGCAACAGCTGCCACCAGTAACCTCTCACAAAAGTATAAATCCTACATATACCTTTTATACCTTTAGGTATAAAAACCTAAATTTTCTCCCCATTATTCCTTTTTTTGATACCAAATGAAGTAATTTCAGCTGCACCATCCATCCTGATCCAAGAAGTTTTCTGTTCTTCACTGTTGATCACTACTTGGTTTTGGTTTGTTCACGTTAGCAGGTTATTGTGTGTATTTCGATGCCGGTGCTGCTTACATAGGATAATGAGGGTAGGAGCTAAAGCTTTTGAAACAGCTTTGGCTTAGGAGTTTCAATTAAAACCCCTGCTGTTAGCAGTGCACAGCACTGTGTTGTGCCAAGTTGATGCAGCCAAAGGCAATTGTCCTTGGGGCAACTGGCAGCTCAGTGCAGCTGTACAGGTTTTAGCTGGAACAGCAGCTGCTGAAATAAAAGCTAAGCTCGATGACTTTGGCATGACACATGACTGAGTGAAATTTTGGAATGCTCCAATAAAACCTTGATGGGCAAGAAATGACACCAGGAACACTGTAAAAGATGCAGCTGTTGCCACCAACGCTTTCCTCTGTGTGTTGTGTACATGTTAGTGTAGGCAACAAACATTTGTGAGTCATATCAAGGAACATTTCATTCAAGGAGTTTTATTCAACAAGTGAGGAGAAATAAACAGGTGGCCACACATAGATGTATGAGCAAGGTGATGCAGAGGAATGATGCACAATCTTCCCACTTGTGTGGAGCCCAGTCTGTCTGCCTGCCTATCTGTCCTGTGTCTAGCCATATCTAAAAGCTGCTGTTGCAGTGCAGTGGTGTCATCACTGATATTCAATCAAAAAGTTACTGCAAAGTAAGGGATGACAGACAGCCTCGGCCTAAGCCTGTAAATGGAACAGCACTTTTGCAATGTCCCATTTGTGCTTCATTACTGACATGCTCTTAGAAAATTAAAGCAGAGCGCACCCACTGTCTCCCATGCACTAATGATGGTTTGTAGAATCAGCAAGCTCATGCAGATTGAGGAGCACTGGGTGTTCTGGATATTCTGCTGGGATGTATGCAAACTTGGGTTTGGATCTGTCCATGACCATGGTTTTGTATCAGCTGGTGGTTGCACAGAATGCTGCAAGACATATTAAACAGATTGATTGTACTTGCTCCCATCTTTAGAATTCAGATACTCTGCAGGTAAAAGTAGAGCATAAGCAATGAGATATAAAAGGGTGAAAAACATCCCAGTGGAAAAAGATTAAATAAGTTTTCATTACTTTGAAATTGGGGTCGTTTTTTTTTTTTTGGTCAGCAAAATGGTCCAGGATAAGAGACAAGATTGAAAATAAAGCCTCTCCCCAGGGGAGTTTTGAGCATGAGACCTGTGTTAGAACAGCTTTAGTCTTCTGTGAATGTGCATGGGTTTTACTAGAGTTTGAGAACTTCCAAGTATCTGGAAAAGGATGCAACTGGCTGAAATCTTTCTTCAATTTGTGATTAGACCTGGAGCAATGTAGAGCTTGACCCTGTAGAGCCAGCTCACGAGAAACTGAAGCCTCGCCGAAGTCATTCTTTTTCCACAAGTCTGAGACAAGAGAAGAGAGACCTGCTCCCAAAGACCTGCAGCTGTGATGCAGCCACTGCCGAAAAGGTATGGAAAAAAGTCTCAGCTGAGGACTCTCCATTTTAGTGCTAATCTTGCTGCAGTACATCATCTCTGGAATGATAATTCAGCCTTTATGCCCATCTAATTCATCTGTAGGCTTTATGTACACTGATTCCAACATCCTCTTCCTCCTTGCTGTTACTTCTTTCTTTCTTTCTTTCTTTCTTTTTTTTTTTTTTGATGTGTGTGACAAATGAGAGTGCCAGTAATGCCTAATCAACTTTTTTTGCTGATATTTGCCTGGTTTTGGAAAGCCACCTCAGCTCATAGCTCTGAAACTGCATTAAGGCATAGTCAATAGCATCAAATGTAAGAAGATGAGTTCTTTGCCTGTTTATCTACCCCAGCTTTGGTTCCTTCCACCATGGCCCTTGTGTCCATACTGTGGCAGTCTCCTTTTCTAGTAAAGTCAAATCTGCAAAAGAGAGTTTGACATGATAGAAGCCACCCATTTCCTTCTTTTCAGTGTACATTAAAATGTTTTATTTTTGTTGAGGGGGAAGACGAGAAAGAAACTCCCATTTCTCCCTAAGGGTGGGAGAGTCTGGCAACTGCCACCCTTCCCTCACTGAAAGAGGAGACGGTGAGTACTCAGCGCATCTTCTGTGGATGCATCACCCTCATTGCCCTCACTGAGGTTTGGCATCCTGCTGTTGAGGAGCACCCCACTCCCTGGTGGGAGCAGAAGGTCACCCATGAGTCAGCTTCTGCCAGATTGTAATACCAGTTTCCAAACAAGTATTTTTATGGGTGGCACAGTGTCAGGCACACACCAGTGCTGCCTTTTCAGGAAAAGACAGACATGGCTTACAATCCCCTATCTGTGGCTGGACTGAGCAGCACCCCCTTTTATGATGGAGGCACCCTTTCATGTGGTTACTCTAGTGCATGTGGACAAACACCCACACCTTGGGCAGCTGCAGCATCTGCTTCTGTCCCCTGTGCTCCCTTCCAGATCTGATGGCAACTGTCTAGACAGCATAGTTTAAAGCAGGAACTGCTCTGAGGATTTCCAGCCACCCAATGACCTGGTTCCTGCATGCCTCTGTCCTGCCTGCTTTCATGTGTGTCACTAAGATCAAGTCCTCAGAAACCTTGCTCTTTTCCTATAACTGTTGTGAACAGTATTGATGGAAAAACAGCGGCTTCAAATGTGGTGTCAGGCAACATGGGCTCAAATGTACTACTCAATTCTGCTGCCTCCTGTCAGCAGCCAAGTGTGTCCAAGGTTATAGGCAAGTGGCAAAGGTAGGATATTGTCTCCAGGTTCTGGAGAATCACTGGCTTTCGGTCTCACAAGGAAGGAGAAGGGAAGTAAATCTCAGGCGGTCAGCATAAACTGTTCAGTAATAAAATAAATATTTCTGTATCTGGAATTTAGGAACTGTGTAGCCCACAAGAAGGCTCATGTGCTATACTTTGCCTTTGAAAGACATCTCTTGAATTATTTTCATAAATAACCCTTGAGACTTTCAGTGGTGCTCGCTGACATATGAGGGGTTTATTTACATTGAATGTTCAAAGCCTCATTTGCTCTTCTTACTATTTTCAGCAGAGATTCCTGTGTGGTGTGAGGGTCCTTTGTGTGTCCATTGCAGCTAAATTCAATGCATCACTATTCATACTATCAGAATAAATATTTATATGTCAAGCTCAGTTACAGTGTTTGACAATGAGACCACCCATTTAGCCTCAGAAAAAAATCCCCCAACAACCCCTAAAGAAGCACCAATGCATATTTTATATTTATTTTAAGGTTTTAGTAGCATTACTCGATTCTCTTTGACTCAATTCCAATTACTCAGTTGTGGAAAAGCCAGTCAGTGTCCCAAGCTTGGTGCATTCCAAAGTATAAAAATGCATGTGACTGTTTTCTATGCTTCCACAATGATCCAGCCCTATGACTTCAGTTAGTTAGGATAACAAACTTGATGTAGGCTGACACCTGCAAACTTAACATGGCAGTGAAGAGGCCTTTCTGGAGGTATTAAAAGGCAGGTTTGGATACTTGATTTCAAAGGAGAGTGGTCAAATGTCCTCTCTGCATCCAGGTTTTGTGTCAAGAGATGAAAATTATTTTAAAAATTGTAAATGGGTGTTCTGCCTACTAAGCCACATCCTAAAGAAATCTATCCTTCTGTTGCAGTGAAAACAGCACTTGAAAGAGGAAGTGGGTTTGGAGTTTATTTTTTTTATTCTATTATTATCTTTAATATGGAAGAATGGACTTTTTTTCTCTGTTACACTGATTTAAACCACTTTGTTGAGCACACTGTGCTTCCCTCCACTTGGTAGGTAG
Organism: Dryoscopus gambensis; assembly: GCA_013389985.1. NCBI lineage: Eukaryota > Metazoa > Chordata > Aves > Passeriformes > Malaconotidae > Dryoscopus > Dryoscopus gambensis. The sequence goes on along the minus strand of WEIT01042070.1, from coordinate 60,836 downwards.
AGCAGCTGAAGAGATCATTATCAATAGGGATTTGTGAGTGATTCCTGCTTGTGGAGCAGAATTACGCAAAACTATGGGAATTCACATAGTAATGAAGTAAAAACTGCACTTTAAATGTTGTTTTTCCCTAGAGAGAACTTCCAGCTTATCTCTATATCTGACACAGTGATTTTATCGCCTTAATTGTAATTTTTTAAAGGAAGCCAAAACTGATTATTTATGCCTTCCCTTGCCTGTGTATTTAAATATTAACTGATACTTTCAAAACTTACTTAGTTTACTGTAGATTTGCATACTGTGCACAAGACTTATGGAAAGAACACAGAGGACTTGCCATCAGAGCCAAGTTAGAAATCAGAATTCTCTCAAAATAGGCAGATAAGAAGTTGTTAGCAAAGTGAATATTTATTGCTTCTTTCTTGGAGGAAGCACTTTCCAATCTGTGAATGCAAGGTCACTGACTTCCCCGAGATAGGACGAGGAGCCATTTGGGGAGAGACAGAGATTGTCACAAGGTTGACAAAACTTTAGGAAAATAAAGAATGAAGTGTACTTGAGTCTTATCTGAGATCACTTCCATGAGAAGAGAGAGAAGTGCAATTATCTAGTATACCCTGATACCCTGAGATGTGTTAAAAATGGAGTAACACCATTATTTAATGATAAGTGAGATACAGGAATGAGCTTTGGTTTCCTCCTTTTTTTTTTTCTTTTCAGTCTCTGCTGATATTTGAGTACATCTTCTTTTGCTTTATTTAACATTCTTTAAATGCATTTCTTTAACTTTCCAAGCAGTACATATTAGCACATCATGATTTTCCCTCAAGTTAAGGATTCAAGTGTTTAGAAAATTGGCCTGCTGGCTCAAATATTGACCAGTGGCAATGAATATTTCAAATGCAGGTTTCCACGGCAATATCGTGTCTGACCATGCTAAAGCTTATGTCCCCTCTCCAGGTTTCACTCTCCTCCAGCTGTTTGGAACAGGTGCTTGGGCAGCCAGTCCTACCCAGTCCCTCTGCAGCACTTGTGACCAGCTCCCTGAGAGCAGCTTCTCTGCCTGTCGGATTGAATAGCAGCAGTGTCAGCAGAAGACACTCAAGTACTTCCCATGTGGCAACTCAAGGAAGTCAAGTGAATGGAGTTCTGGATTCTGTCATTAGCAATGCAGTCCCTCACATCATCATCATTCCTACCTCAGAGACCAATCTGTTCCGGGAAGAACTGGAAGAGGAAGAGACTGAATTATTCCACTTTTGCGACAAAAAGGGCAATCTGCTGGACTTGGAAGGGCTTAGCTCATCTATGGAATTCCTTGAAGCTGTTGAGAAATTTCTATCATAAGTTTGTCAAAAGAAAACTTTCCAGTAATTATTTTCTTGGCATCTTCTCCACTTAATTATACCAAATAACTGAAGCCTTGTAGGTTAGATCATCAGAATTTTTTTTTTTTTTGGTATGTTTATATGGTAGTTACTAGGCAGCCTTCAGATTTATCTTTGTCCAAACCAGCTCAGGCATGGAAACAGGCTTTCTTTCAGATTGTGCTGCAGGAAATGAGCAGCGGAAGATCTGGCAGCATGATCAAGTGGCATTGGTCAAGGAGGCTGCCTGATTTGTTGCCACTGATGGGGGTGCCAGCAGAAGGGAAAAGGACTGACTGAGAGCAGGGTCAGCTGCTGAATGTTTCTGCTCTCTGCACATGGAACTGAGTTCCTGTTTTGGCAGCTCAGTTCTGGACAGTGATGGGAAGAACCGCAAGACCACAGCTTCCACCAGCCCCAGCAGTACGGCAGATGGCTACATGACCTCAACTACAGTTTAATCAAATAATTCTCAACATTGTTTTTGCTGTGTTTTGTTTTTTATTTTTTTTTAATAGGCAGCTTGCTAAATATAAAGAAAGAAACTGGCTTTTTCACTGGGAAGTGACTGTTTCCCAGCTTCTAGTCCTCTGAGGTTTAGTGGCAGAAATCTGGATTTTACCTCAGCATGGTCACCTAAATGTCAAAGTGCAAGGTGCTGTAAGCTAAAACATACACTACCATGGAAGCATTCAGAGTTAAGTCCCAGTTAAATATATATATGGATCCTAATGAGTCTGTGATTGAAAGGGTGAATGCTCACAGCTGGCTTGACAAGTCATTGACAAAAATAAAGCCTTGGGTGCTGTATATCACTTGTCTGTTCAGAAGAGATTCTTCTCATCTCCTCTAAAACAAACCAACAGATGTCTTTTACAGGTCACATACCAGAGGCCTTCAAAGTGGGTAAAACCTCATCTTGGGGAGAAAACCACCCAGTACTGTGGTGTTTGCTACAGGATGTGCACTCACATCATTATCTGTGGTTCCTAATTGTGCTCATTTTATCTGTGCTTCACACTGTAACTCAGGCTCACAGGACTGTCCTAGCATTTTATTCCTGACTGCATTCTTCCTTTCGTTACTCATTTTCCCATTTCTCCGTGTCTTCCCCTTCAGTCTCTGATTTTCAAACCTAGACAAGTTGAACTACATTGTTCTTCACCTAATATCAATATATATTAGTAGAAAGCAGGTGCTCCTCAGGATATAATAGTGCAAATATTTGGTCCAGTGAGACTAATAGTGTTCAGACATTCAACAAGACAGTGAGAGTTTATGTTCATAGTCTCAGTTTATTTCCTTGGCTGTATCCTAGATTGTGCAAGAGACCACTGAGAGAATTTCCAGGTTTTGTGTATGCACTGGCTGATCTCGGGAAGTAATTTCTCTTTCCCTGTTTTCCTGATGCAAAAACCAGATGGAAAGCATAGGAGTGTTTTTAATTACTTTTTTCATTACAAAAAAAGGTAACACAAATTTTGTTTGCAACAAGCTAGACAGGAACACCACTAAAAAACAAATTAAACCCAAAGCAGAGCAGGAGAGAGAAGAATGCTTCCAAACTTGCAGACTTGAGGCTCTGCAAGCTGCCAGCACAGCAGACCTTTGAGAGGACTGAGACACTTGCTTTTGACATAGACTGTTCAATTTTTAGAAAAAGGGGAAAAAAAAGGCGCACCGGTGGGTTACAGAGGCAATTGCTGTGACAGGCTGCCCAATGCAATGCTGACACTCTTAATGCTGCTATTATCTGAGGTACTCTGCTGCCTAGAGACCCTCATACTTCCTTACTGTGGAAGGCAGGGAGGAAATTGGTGGTGGAGCCACATCACGCGTGACGTTGCCTGTGTGTAGCCCTGGTGTGTGGTGCTGGGGACCAAGGCTCAGCCTGGGCAGCACCAGGCTGAGGTTCCTGCAGCCAGGCTGCCAAAGCCTGTGCCCGCTGCGTGCCGAGTTTTCTGATGGGGCCAGGAATCATGCCAAGGTCATCTACAATGAGCTCAGCAATTCCAAGGGCAATTCCTCCATTTGAGGACTGGCACAGTGAGCAGACAGTGCAGGACAGCTGCTGGGGACTGGGACAGGGACATGCTCACTTGCAGTTCCACAGTGCCAGGTTTTCAGCCACTGCATAGTTTTGGCTACAATGAGTAATCAAAGGTTAATTGTATATTATGCTCATGGGAAATGGGCAGGCTTAATCCCAGGCTAAACATGCTGTCCAGCCATCTTGGATTCTTGTCCTATTTTTTTGTGCTGAACCTGCCCTCTGATTTTTTTTTTCCTACACCAACTGTGCAGTCAGTGACCTTACTTCTTCTTGCATTTAAAATCCTCAGCTGCTGTATCTCCTTTCTTCTCGAGCCAGATGTTAGGAAGCCAGTCTTTTTCAGGGCTTCCAAGCCTTAGACCTGACTTTTACTGTTGTAATTACTCCAAAATAACAATAGAAAATGCATTTGGTGTTCCATGTTCTAAAAACATGCCCTGGAGTAGATTTTGTGCTCAGATTATGGCAGATTTATACTGGTAAGACTGTAGGCTGGGTATTGCCATAGTTTTTGGCAGGGTGAAGAAAGGAAGACCTGAAGTCATAGTCAACAAATTCCTCCGTATCTGAAGTTTTGCATTCTACTTGTTAGCATACAAGAAGACTCTCCAGTGATCTTTTGCACATGTTTGGTTCTATTACTGTGCTGGTACTGTGAGCGTGTCTCAGAAAGTTAGCAGGCTTGAGGTATGTGCCAACAGTGTTTCACTTTTATGCTGTTAGTGTCATACACTGTTAGTACCGTTGCTTTGGAAGCTACTGTCAAGATTACTGCTTACTGAAACTGAAGCAGGCTAAAATTCCAAATGGTTTAGTGGTAGATAAAACATAAAGTTATACAAAATATCAGATAGACTTACTGCAGTCACTGTGTGAGACTTTAGCAGAAACATCAGTCACAGAGTAAATGAGTCTCAAATTGACTACCACAACGCAGGAAAATTTTGCAAGCTTCTCTGTTGCCACATTAGAATAGATGGCACATAAAAATGTACACTAATTACTGTTGCTTCCTGTTTCACAAAGGAATGTATTGGTTCATTCAAATGGAATAAAAAAGTCTTAGAAGTTAAACTGAATTATCCATTGTTTGTTTTTCTTATTTAATCATTATTTTTGGAGCCAGGAGGAGGAATAAAAAAGTTGAGTCAAGGCTTTTGGAACCTGTGTTCTGGTCCAGTTAATAGTAAAGTACATATATGTGTATATATATATATATCTATGTGTGTGTGTGTGTGTGTATATATACATATGTATGTATGTATGTATATATGAGACTTTATTTTCAAGTCATTTAGACTGCTCAGGTGCAAGCACTCAGCTGCTTGAGTGCATAACTTCTAAATTTAAAGTTCACTGACTTGGTAAAACCCGAAGTTGCTCAGCTACTTTTGAAATACTATGACTTCAACTGGGATGTCAGGTATCATGTGAACAAAACTGAAAAAAAATAGCCAAAGTCAATACCTAAAAACTCTGACAGCAGGCTTTGATCTTCGTCCTAAATCTGAATGCAAGTTAATGAGTAATTTTTTATTTCTGCTACAACTCTGTATAGCACAATTATAGGATGTATTCCAGTTTTCATGAGTAAAAGAAAATCCAGACCACAAATGTAAACATTTTCTTTTATCATGGACAGCGGTATTTTTTAATAGTTAAATCAATGGTTAGATACAGTTTTCAAACAAGAAAATTTACTTACTTGAACATTAATGAATCTTGCAGCTTTGGGCTGGTATGAAACGTAACCTAATACCACATTCTTCCAGAAAGCTTATTCAATTCCCAGACATCCATCCCTGTCCCTCCTTTCAGGAGACGCACCTGAACAATAAACCCTTTACACCCCACTGTCTGAAAATAGTTTATATTGTGATGTGCAAAAATTGGAAAACACTGGAAGGCAAATACCCTCCTTTTAAATTTCCTTACTTTCCCCTCACCCCTTGGTTTGTTGGTTGGGGTTTTTTTGTTACATCTGCTCTTTACTGCTTCTCTGTGCAGGTTATCCTTGGTATATTTTGTGTGGTTCTTTCACAAATACATGAAAGCAATGAAAGTTAGTGGGGAGATGGAAACTTGGGTACATATTGTGCAGTGGGCTCCTTTCTCGCATAGGAGTAATCAAAACGGCCCACAGTGCTTGGGTTCAGCAAGCGCATGGACCAGGTGATGGTAGGATGAAGCCTGGCAAGGTTGAAGCAGCCAAGATGCATATCCTGGCTCATCTCAACACAAGCTGATGATTAGTTCTTGCTTTGCACCTCATCCGTAGCCTCAGTGCATAATCAATATTCTGTCTGCACCTTGAATGGGCAAGTATTTAGGTGAAAAGTTTGGTGCTGGGATGCCTTTGTTGTACCTGTGACTCCTACCCATGTATCAACATACACTGCAGCTTACTAGGAGTTCAAATGTCTGTCCATATATTTTACTTGTTTTATGGTGTGTCTGGATTGCACTCTGGTTGTGCTTGTTAATGCTACAGGTTGTAGCAGGACATGAAAATCTAACTGCAAAATGTCAAAGTCAAGTGTAAATCCACTGTTACCGATTCTCCCCTGTGCCAGCACGAGATGACTGTGTGCCAGCAATCCCGGTGCCAATATTTCATGGTAAAATCCCCTGAGAGAAAATTTCTGTAGGGATTAGTGAGTTATAAAATATATTGACATTTTTTACTCTGAAACATTTTTCCTTGATATTTGTAGTTATGTATCACGTAGGCATTTTTATTTAAAAGGTCAGGTGCATTCTTCACCTTAAAGCAAAGCCACTTGTCATCTTCAGGACCTTGCTCTGGACTGAATCAGCCAAAGACATAGGCAGTAAGAGGTGAGGAGAAGGGCTGCTGCTGTTACCAGTGGAGCATGGTTATTATGAATGGATTATGTGGGTTTAGTAAAGTCCCTGCCTTTTGCCCAGGCCTCTGGCAGCAGGCAGTCAAGTTATTGAGGTGTCCACCACCCCAAGACCCACTCTCATTCTCAAGTGCTTTAATAATGGCTGATTCAGCCTATTATAGAATGAATGGATTATTTAATAGACACAAAACTAACAGACATAAGACTTAAAATGAACTATTACTACACAGGACTAAGACAAAAGGGAATACTAGTATTATACACATGGGGCTAAAGGTACTATGAAATTTACTGCTAGCAAAGAAATAATATAACTTAAGATCCAGTGTTTCTTACCATCCAACTCCTGATGGAGCACACATCAAAATCCTTTCCCTCAATTCCCAGAAAAGTAACCACAGAATCTGCATCCAGGCTCTGGGGAGAAGTCTCACGCACTTTCAGGCCGTGTGGGTAGAAGGCTTCTGTCTCTGTGATAATCTGTAGTACTTTTATAGTGTAAAGCAGGCCTTTTGGTTACCTATGTTTTTTTTCTGTCTTCCCACATCTGTTAAGCTGGCAGACCTTTTGGCACCAGGAAATTATACCCGCTGGGCCTTGCCCACCTGGCTTATCTCTCCTATCTGCACCAGCTACCTGTGGTGGGGAGAAGGGTGATATGCCCTGCCACAATGCTCCTTAGGGTGATGCAACCCAGCCCTTTCCCTCCATGCTGAGGAGCAGATCTGTTCCCCTGGAACAGCCGGACATGTGCTAGTGGGTGCCATATGAAAATGGTATTTTCCAGACATTTGTAGGGAACTCAGTGTGGGTAGATTTTCATGGGGACAGAAGAAGTCTCCCTAGAGTTTCTCCTTGCCAAATTTCTGATTCCTTTCCACTGCAAGCAGGTGGCAAATCTCTTCAAAGGAACAGATGGATGTATTTAACATTAACAACTAACTTTCCACAGGCGTGTTCTTGGAAAGAAATGATCCCTATTTCCTGAGATGGAGAAAAAAAATCCAGCCCAGAGCAGACTACAAGTGAGGAAAATGTGAAACTGAACACGTTTGAGTTCAGTAAATGCAAAGCAAATGAAAACAGCAGCTTAGAGTGGAAACTGTTGATCCACCAGGAGCAACAAAATGGCCAATTCCATCTCCATAAAAGACATAAAAAAGCTGTACCCAAGAAATTAATACAACCAGGTCTTTTTGCCTAACTCCATCTATGGACAATCCAAAAGAAATAAGCTCAGAGTCACTGGCAGCTTTTTCATGCTGGGGTTGCTGTGACTGTCTGGGCACCAGCATGTGGAGAAAATGGGGATGAAAAGTTTCTCTTACAAGAGCAAACTTGATTCATCTTGTTACATCCAGCAGAAAAAGACTGAGGGGGATATGACTGCTCTACACATCTGAGATGAAAAATAGGATGTTCAAGTGAAGTGTCAGTGACAGCCATCAGAGGCCAGTCTCAGACACTGATTGCTCCAGTAGAACAATAATAAATTCCTTAAAAGTGCAAATACCCACAGAAACAAATCCTGCTATTAAAAAATGCCTTGACATGACTTACTTGCTGATGGTTTTAAACGGGCTGATGTTGTTTTGAGTCTCAGTGCAAGTGTGACTGTCAGGAGAGTGCACAAAGCAGGAGTCCTGCTGAAGAAACGCAGTACATTTCCTGACAATGCACAGCCATTGAGCAAGGAACTGCTTCTGATTCGCTGAGGAGGAAAATTGCCAAGAGACCAGTAGGATCTCTGTTATCCTTTTTGTATACTTTAGTGGAAAAACTGCATGTCCCCTAAGGTATTTTGTAATGTGGAAATAACTTGAACTTCAGCTGCCTGGCAGGGCTGAGCCCGCGTTGTGCTATATTTTCCTCCTCGCTGTCATGCTACCTAAAAGCCACACGCTTTTCTGGGGCTGGGAGTTGAGGTGGTGTGGCCTTTTCCTCCTGACACCAAATTATCTTTCCATCGCTTTACAGCTTAAAACCTTATTTTGCTGCATCAGAGCCAGCAGCAAGTGTTGAACTCCCTGACAAGCCCCTCGGGCTCTATCTTACATGCCTTGTCCTCCCTAGATTTTAGTCTACCAGATGCGTTGATCTGCAAGGCCAAAAGAAACTTGCAAGTGAAAAAAAGACTTCTATGCTTTTTCAGGGTTTTACTATCTTGCCTATTTTGGGAGTGATTGGGGTTTTTTGGGTTTTTTTTTCCCCTCTCCTTTTTTTCTCATGGGTGCCTTGGCATGCATCCCTACTGGTATAGGATGCTTACTCAGAAAGCCTTTAGTTTTGTGCTGGTCTGGATTTATTTTCCCTATGTGATGATTTTTCCTGGAGCAGCTTCTGAGCAGCACTGAGGGTGCCTGGCAGATGGTCCTTCACAACTGAGTTGTTCTTCCACACTTTGGTGCTGCTGATGCACCGAGACATATGCTTTTGGGTAAAGCTCTTCCTCTCCAGTAAGAATTAACAACTTAAATTTCCAGAGGAGAAACTCCCATGGCATGTTTCCGTTTTGACTGAGGTGGTGTTTCCAAACTTGTGTGAGGGTAGATTTTAACTACCCTAAAAATCTGACAGTTTTAGACTCTCTTCTTCACATGCCTCTGTTTCAGAAAAGGTTGTTGTGCATTTCTGGAACATCATTGCTGTTAAAATACTAAAAACTCTTTTACCAGAGGCTACAGAGAAATCAGCAGTTTCAATAACCCAAGATAAAAAAAAGGGAGAAAATCAGTCTGTAGGTAGGAATCAATGGAGATGTCAAGGTAAAAGGCAAGGTGGTAAGGAAGTCCCCTCCATTGTGCTCTTAAAATCTGGGGCTGGGCTCCAGTGGACACAGTAAGGCCAGGAAAAGTGATCACAAACACTCAAGCCAGACTCTAACATTACCATCAAATTGGGTAAAAAGCAGAGAACTACCATAGTGAATTTTCATGAGTCTCGACCTTCTTTTCAAGCTTGTCTCTACAGCCTGAATAGATAGAAACAAGATTTTTTTTTTTCCACAGAAAAATGAAAAAAAAAATCATACATACTCAGACCAAGGGTCCAGTTGAGTCAATATCTTGTCTCCAACAGTGACCAGCAATAACTAACCACAAAGAGAAGCAAAACGGGTACCAAAGCTTTCCTGCTCTGCTCTTCCAGAACTTCTGGTGATTCCAGGCCAGAAATGGTATTTAATAAGCTTTCACAGACTTCTTTTCTTCCATGGATTTATGAAATCTCTCCTGGGACTCATGTAAAAGCCTAACTATGAAAATGTTCCACTGGCTCTGCAGTTTAATTGTGATTTACACAAAATAGAGCCTCCCTTCACTTCTAATTCCATTCAGTGGCCTCTGTTCCTGGTGAGGTGGGGGAGAATGGATCATTGCCTGGTGGGCACCTTCCTTGGAGCCCCACTGAGCCTGCACCATCTCCACGCATCGTTTCCTCTCACAGGTGAGTGTCCAAGTCCAGGAGCTCCGTCCCCTTGGCCCAGAAACACAGTGAAACCACTGAATACCTTGGGCGAACTGCAAAGCTGCTCTGGCTGCTCATCCCAGGAGGACATCCTGTGTCATTTGTCCTTGTCCTTGCCCCTGCCCCAGACACCCTGGTCTGGACCCTTGTCTCCTCCTCTCCCACCTCAGAGTGTGCCTGCCCTCTTACCCCTGCTCTTGTGACAGCATTCCTTGGAAGTTATGCAAAAGTCTGAAAGACCTGGAGTAGAGATGTGATGCATTTGCAGTTACAGAGTATCCACAAAATATTTACAGACTATATTTAAGCAGCTGGCAAGCACTGTGAGGAATAACTTACCAACAGGCCATCTCCCAGCTCTTCTGAGATGCAAGAAAATGTAATTATCCTCATTTAACATAGGCAGCTGCTGGTATGAAGTGTGAGCAGACAGTAGCAGTGTTGTGGTGGTCTCCTCCTCTCTCCAGCCCAAACCCAGACACTTCACACTCCCTGACTGCAGGACGTGGTCAAAGTCACTGAAATATCTAGGATTTCAGCTGTATGTATTACATCAGAAATACAAAACAATCCCCTAGATCCAAGCAATGCAACAACTGAGATGTTGGATCTCAACTGGGGTCCAAATTTTGCCACTTAATATTTCTATCTGTATAATATGGTGAATTTCAGTGACAGATTGAAATACGCAGCTGGAACTGTCACCAAAACATATGCCTGGGACCCTCTCCAGGATTCTTGAATAAACAACAGGCTCTGAATTAATATTATCCTCACACTTTAATCTGGCATGCCTTATGGCAGTAACCAGAAATTAATGTAAATCTTGTATTTCTAAGGGCAGGGTTTCCAAGTCTTCTCTCCCAAAGAATATAACTTTTTAAATAAGAAATTTGGAAGAAGTGTTGCCTATGTTTCCACTCCAGCCTATAGGATGTTTCCTTTTATGCATAGGAACTCAAATGTCCCATCTCAGTGTTATCAAACACTGGCAAGGATGGTGAAAGCCCCAGTATCTTGTGAGTGTGCCACATGGAAAAAAAAAAATCCTATTATAAAAAAACGCCTAGAAAATCAATATTATTCTTGTATTGACTTCAAAAGGAAAGCCCACAGGGGCTCAGAGAACTCTCCCAAACACAAGTGAGTGAGTCAGGTCTTTGCTCACACAGGCTGGAGGGAGAGAAAGGCAGGGGGAAGCTGCTCTATTTTTAGCTGCCTGAGACACGCAGACCTCATGGTGATGGGGAGCTGATAATTACATAAGAAGTCATACCAAGCTTTGCTATTTAGGTCTATTTGGCCTCTTCCTTATCTCAAGTGCCGTACTTGCAGTTCCCGCTCTGAATATCCGTAGTCAAAATATAACGTGTTTTCCTGGAATCCATTCCATGAAGTAATTGGCTATTTTACAGCATCTCTTTTCCATAGGCTGTTCTTTCTGGCTAATGATTACAGCTAGGTGCTGCTGCCATGGCTATATTGGTATCACAGCATCTGCTGCAGCCCCACAAGAAAACTGTGAGGTGAGTAAAAGAGGGTCATTTACCTCTGGGGAGGAGGACTTGTGTTTGAACAGGCTGTCAAACCTTGTGGGTGTTGCCTCCACCCTGCTGCTGCCACCCCTCTTGAGGAAAAGTGTTTCACACAGAAAATGCACCTAAAAAAATCCTTTCAGTCACTAACTTCAGCTCCCGTATGCATCCTGGGTGCTTTTCACGCTGCTATGGCCCAAAATGCACCCACCTGTGTACCAGGTGGCTGTCTGCAAAGGCAGGCAGGAAGGAAGGGCCTTGAGTTTAGTTGCTTCTTTTCCACATCAAGGGTCTTTCAGGTATTTCTTCAATTCCTCGTGATTAATTTTGGGATTTCGTGTCGTGCCTGAATATCTTTGTCCCATTGAGCCCATCTCTATGCAATGTTCATTGTGGATGTCTCCACGCTGGTTTCATGGGGGTTTTTTTGCCAGTAAAACCAGTTTTTCCCAGTTCCACCAGCAGCCAAAGAGAGAGGCAGTGGAAGCAAGGAGGCTGGTTTATAGGTAATGGGCAAGGGAAGCTGTAAAGACCTTTAGTGGCAATATATAGGGAAAAGCCACATATGTTACTGCAGTTTGAAGCAGTGATATTTTTTACAAATATAACCTTTTATTCTCCTGCTGCTCTAAAACACTGAGAGGAAAAAAGCCCATTAAAAAGGAGGCCATGGCCTGCAGCTCCTGGAATGTCCTGTGCCACATGCCACAGGAGTGTTCTTGGATTTCAGGTGTGCAGGGCCTATATCCAGCTCCCAGGCACAGGGATGCATGGAAACACTTCTCCTTGCATTAATAACACAGGGCTAGACTCCAGCTGTCTGAATGCAACCAATTGGTTGGGAGTTTGGGGAGAAACCAGAAGCACGGGCAGCAAAAGCTTCTGTCGTATTGCATATGAACGGTGTTAGAATTGAAAAAAAAAAAGTGGATGAAAGGTCTCTCTATTTTTATATAGCAGAGTGAAAGTATTAGGTATCTGTGGCAATATTTAGTCCAAAGGAAAGTGAAATTGAATCCAAGTGACATAATGAGAAAGTGTCTGGCAAAGCCCGGTCCAGGGAAAAAGTAGCAGGGATCATTGCCTGCTAAAATTTAATTTTCAAGATGAATACGCAATGGAACTGAAAGCCATGGTATAGCTAAAAGCTATTGTACAGTAGAAGAATGTTGGTTTGTGGGCAATGACAGAGGTGTCGGCATTTTAAAGCAGGAAATGTATGGACCAAGAAGTGAGAGAGAACATTTTAGTGTTGGCTGAAAGCTGGAAGATTTGCACAGAAGAGAGCAGCGAGCAGGAACACCGTAGGGAAGAAGCAAGTGCAGATTAACAGGAGGTAGGATGAAAACTGCCTAAAACTGGCACAGCAGGGCAACTTGGAAAATAATCCACAGTTGCTTTCAGCTCTTTCAGTCTTTCAGACACTCTTCTGCTCAGCTTTGCCACCATGGCAGGTGGCTCAAGTTAACATCAGGCAGCACCTGAGTGCTTTTGCTTCCCCTAGTAAAGTGGGGCTGTGAGGGCACTCCTGCGAAGAAGGAGCTCTGAGTCTGATGACAGTTTCCCCTGCCACCCTAAGATCCTATAAGAAACAAACNATTAGATGTGTCAAGCAAGAAATCCTTCAAATGCACTGCAAAGAAGAATTCAAAAGGACAGGTAAATTTGAGGGGGCAGATAATGTGATTGCAGACGTCATCTCTGCAGGAGTCTAAGGATGTGTCTGCTAATGTGGCCTTTAAATGCTGCATATTTCTATATGTGCTTGACTGATGCAATAAGAGAGAATCTGTTGGAGGGACTGATTTCTCCCTGGTGCTCTGTCTGGCTGAGCAGCTTGCTGTAGGTCATTTTACTGTGAGCTAGTGGTTGTTACAGCCCCACTGGCCCTGGCAACCCAGGCAGAAAATGTAACTATTAATAATAGTTACTNTATTAATATTAGTTACTCGCTTTTCCACCAATTGCTTTCACTGTCTTTTGTGGGAAAGAATGCAACTCACCACTGGCTGTGTTCAGAGATACAAGGGAGTTTATTAAGAGAGGAGTTTTGTGCTAATTGAAGCGCAATTTGGCTTCTAAAACCAGACATTTTTGAAGTGGTGCTTGTCTCTCTATTCCTAGTTTCATGTGGTCTGATCTGCAGGAGAAACCTAAACGCAAAGTGAGCATAAGCAAGGAAAAGTGAAAATCAAATTGCTGGTTCTGCACTGGGCTCTTTCAAGATGAATCTCATTA